>JAJPGS010002054.1:3585000-3986239 GCA_028654335.1 Alnus rubra | reverse complement strand
AATCTAAGATTAATATGTGCATATATAATCATTTGATATTTTCATTTTCTTCTTCTTCCAAGAACACACACAATTTTGGCCAAGGGAAGAAATTTTTCCCTAGCTGAAAATCATGTTGTTCCAATTAGTTTGTTAATTATTTCCAATTTTGTTAGTTAAAAAAAATAAAGTTGTTTTCCAAAAAGTTTTATAAACACAAATAATGGTGGAATTAGCTTGTGATCAATCTAGTTTTCTAAAGGGAAAAAGACACTTTGCCCTCATGATTTATTCACGGCCTGGCAATATACCCCCAATGTACCAAAATTAAGATATGACCCCCCGAACTTGCCAATGCGTGGCAAAAAATACAATCCGTCCATTCGCCCGTTTGTTTAGACGGAAAGTCAGTCATGTGCAACAAACATATCCCCTACCCAAAATACCCCCGCCTCATCCGGCCTTTATCCCGTGCGTGTGTCTTTTTTTTTTATTAGTCTCGTGCGTGTATTTGGTCCCCACTTAGCACTGTCGAAGGTTTTACACGAAGGTTGACCCACCCAGACTTTGTCGCCGAACTCCACACCGACAACGAATGATCTTTCGGAACCTATCAACTCCAAAAGGTGTTCATAATCGTTGTTAAATAAAGGTCAATGTCTTTTTTTAAATGGTTAAAGTATTTTTTTTTTGTAGGCGATTTGGGAGGTTTTGTTAATCTGAGGTTTCGGATTTGGGAGTTTTTGTTAGTTTATGGTTGTCAGATTTGGTGTTTTTAACTTTTTGTTAATATTGTTTGTTAAGTCTCATGTTTTTATATATAAATTGACTACTATTTGGGTATAAAAAAATGTTATGGTTTCTCAAAATTTGGGGGTTTTTTGTTAGTTTATGATTGTCGGATTTAATGTTTTTGTTAATGTTGTTTATTAAGTCTCATGTTTTATATATAAATTGACTGCGATTTGGGTATAAAAAAAATGTTAGGGTTTATCGGGATTTGGGGTTTCGGTCCATGGGTTTTATAGCGATTCATGGTGGTCCCGATATGTCGTTTTTTTTCAATATTTTGGTATGCTTGGACTGAGACAGTGATTGGAATAAAGTGGTCCCGATCTGTAATTTTTTGCTAAGTTTGCTTTGTATCTTTTTGGCTAAGTTTGCTTTGCACTAGGGTTTGTCGGGATTTTGGGGTTTATATGCAATGGGTCCATTCATAATGTATGGATGCCACTTTATATGCAGTGGGTCCATGTGTATGGATGCTTAATAAATTATTTTGATGTTGTACTGATGTTGACCATTATGTAGGACCATTATTTTGATGTTGTACTGTGCATTGGGCCCTGATGCTATTGACATGTGTTGTGTATATTAGTTGCATTGGCTTTTATTATAGTGGTCCCCTTGTCCCATTGATAATGTATTTGTTGTGTGCATGTGTAGGATGAAGTTGGTGTTTGAGATACTCTATGGGGTAGGTTTAATAGAAAATGTGGATGTATTTATGTGGGGGGTCAAGTGGATATGTTCATCCGGATAATGTCGATCCGAATAATATGACATTAGTCTGATTAAGTCTATTTTGGGACAATATGGGTACAGTCCCGGTGATTTGATTTACGTTAGGGACCCTCCAAAAAATCTAGCGGATGGTTTACAACTAGTATCCTCGAATTATGATGTGGCTTATATGGTTGCCAAACATGTGGATACTCCTGTTGTAAAGCTTTATATTGTTTCTTTCAAAAGTAATGTAGGTGAGGATGGGAAAAATTGGGAAAATGATGAAGAGGAAGATGATGGAGGTAGGGTTAATTATCTATATATTACACATATACAAATTAATATGCATGCATATAAAATGCAAATCTAACATAGGCAGTATTTATGGTTAATTAACATGTGGAATTTACATAAGATGCATGCATGCATGCATTTCACTATACATATATATGGCTAGTCATCATGCACAACAATATATTATTTAAAAATATAGATATAAAAGGTAAATTATTCTAAAATATCAGTTAAAATTTCTTACCTATAGATGCAAGTACACTGTGTGACAAGAATGTGAAGGATTGGGGGTGACACTGATCGCGAGATTTGGAACAGTAAATTAGCTTGCAGAGATCGAAAATGGCCGGCCAGTTTTGTTGCGAAAATGGGAGAGAGCTACAGACGTACGGTGGTTTAATTTTTAAGTAAAATTAAAAAGGATCAGAAGAGGGGTAACTCTGTGATTTGGGGCATCTACAGGTAGTCCCTCTTTAGAATGTTGTCTGCAACATGTTCATCTATGTATTTAAGAAGTTTATGTTACAAAGAGCTGTGAAGATGTCTAATTTTTTGCTTCGTTGATTCACAAGCATTAGAGAAGAAAACTAGTTGCTGCTATGTTATATAATATATATAATATATAGGAATGTCCTGGAAGACACTTGGAGCCTATGATAATTACAAATGTTTTGAGTCTTGAAATGACCTTGTTATAGCATCCAGGAGAAAAAAATGCAGCAAAATGGAACCCCTAATATCAAAATTGAATTTAAACATGTCGCTTTAGAGAATTAATTTATAACCACTCCCGATATCAATCCCATACTAATGACCTAGCTGCAAAATCTATCTTATATTTGGATGGCTTCCTTCTGTTCTTATGAAAATTGGTGGTGCCTATGGCTCTTCATAACTCCTATAAAAATTAATTTTCAGAATTTTTTGTTGAGATTTCTCAAGCAAGTTTAATTTTGTTTGATCTGAATCTATATTTTTGTTTTATGGATGAATCATCGTCAATTTTTTTTTTGTCAAACCAAATTTGTGAATGGATGTGTCCATGATGTTTATGGAGTTAAATTTTATAATTTGAAGTTCAAGAAAAAAAGGGTTGGTAGAATTTGAGGATTTTTTTATTTTTATTTTTTGGTGGAATTTGAGCTATCTGGGTTGAGAGAATTTTGATTAAATTTTAGCATGATTAACTTAGTCTGGTAAAATTGAACTGTTACACTTACGAGGAGTGAATGAACTTGGTTTTGATGTTGGTGGGGAGCAAATGGCGCTACTGTACTTTCTAGAATTAGCTTTGTGTTATATTTCGTCGTTAGTAGTTTATAACATTTTTGCCGACCTTTTTTTTTTTTTTTTTTTTTTTTTTTTTCATGCAGAAAGCCGGTTATTGTGATTTTTTTGAGTGGGCTGATAAGGAGATGTCTGCATACGGGAAGAGAATAGCGCGACATTTGAAAGAAATGGAGAGAAGACATGCTGATAATGATAGAGTTGATGAATTGATTGAAAAAATGTATATGTTTTGTATAAGTTGTAACTAAAATGGCCTCTCAGTTTGGTTGGTTCTGCTTGTTTAAATGTGCATACAAATTCATTTTGAATGATACGTAAAATTGGATATAAATCATCATTTTCTTTCATGATATGAAAGGTTATTAATTAATTACCTTTGAGTTTTCTGCACATAAATTTGCTCACAAATGCATGAATAGTTTATAAGTATTCTACAAATCAAAAAGAGCTATCATGGTTTGCTACCATGTTTCTTGCATCACCAAACTATGGTGTTTATCTACAATGTTAAGTATCAGTTCACCGGAAATAACTGATTGTATAAATTGGAAATTAGCAATCGTCTTTTGTACAGGTTTTGTCTAGGCACACTTTTACACTTATAATTTCACATCATAAATATTTATTTGAAAGTGAATAAATTGAAAGAAAATAACAATAGTAAAAGAAAGCAAACCCAGAAGACGAAAATCTATAGACAATAAATGTGAGATTATATTACAAATCCAGAATTTCATCAACAACCGAACAATTTCCATCACGAAATTGATACCCATTCGACCCAGAATAACCAAGTTTGGAAACACTACAAATGTTAAAAAAATTACAAACAGCTTCTCTAAGAGGATTATTAGTACACATGGGCTACCCCAAAAAAGGAGAAAGAATATACAAAACCAAATCGTTATACCCTGATTAACCAGATTCAAATATTTATTGAATGCCCTGAAACCATGGCACAGTCATGTAGAAGCAGCTTTTGAGTCCTCAATATTTAAATAGCTCCAAGATGAATGTGTCTCCTGCCACATCAACACAGTCACAACAGAGCCCCAAGAATCCATGCTTAATAAATTAATGCATACGCCAACATGCATACCTATATGTACATTAGTTATACAAATTCCAACCAGTGTCTTGGTGCATATCTATACATCTTATAGCAGCAAAATGGCTATCCTTACGAATTTTACATGTTGAAATAAGAAAGGTCCAGAACTTTAATTTAACCACCAATGTCATAAAGACCAGACCAATCAAGAAATAAGAATCTTCTAATTTTCACAACACCCATTTTTAAAAGCTTGCCTAGCATCACTCGATGTACACATATATACAAACAATTCATAAACTTTTTCTTTTGCTTCTACTGTTAAAGTTCCTAATAAGTTAACTTTCAAAGAAAGATAACTATTAGGCCCGCAAAGGAAGAAACAAAGAAAGCTAAAGAATTCTTGCATGTGTCAAATCAACAATTTCTTCTAAAAATCCAGGCTATGGCAACATACCAATGCTAGATACCTTAGCTTGATCAATAAAAAGTCCAATTTCATAAAACTGTGCGCAACATGATATTATTTACAGACAGCCAAAGCAAAGTTTCTATCCGATCATCATAAACACTTCTCAGTCCAACACCCAAAATAGCAAAAAAGTGTAACTTGTAGTCTCTTGAGTCACACCTTTCATTTAAGCTTCAAATGTCACTAAGCCCCAAATCTAATGATCCGTCTTCCATATGTAAAGATCTTACAAAGTACTGGAAGCTAACACGCTTCACATTTGTTTAGCAAGCAGATCAAAATTCAATAATTAAGAGATAAAATAAAAAGAAAAAAGGAACCTTACTATTATTTTTGCTGCATTTTTTCTCCTGGATGCTATAACAAGGTCATTTCAAGACTCAAAGCATTTGTAATTATCATAGGCTCCGAGTGTCTTCAAGGACATTCCTATATATTATATATATTATATAACATAGCATCCACGAGTTTTCTTCTCTAATGCTTGTGAATCAACGAAGCAAAAATTAGACATCTTCACAGCTCTTTGTAACATAAACTTCTGAAATTCTTAAATACATAGATGAACATGTTGCAGACAACATTCTAAAGAGCGACTACCTATAGATGCCCAAAATCACAGAGTTACCCCTCTTCTGATCCTTTTTAACTGTGATTCCCATTACCACATAATCAAACATAGGAAGGGCATCATCAAACGTACAAGAAAAGTAGGTTTGCCAATAATTCTTGGGCAAAGAAAAGGAGCAATGTTAAAGCACCCAACTAAAACACCATAATAGATTCAGCCGAGCAGCACCATATCAAAGAACCCATATTCAAGATCAAAGTATTTTCTCTCTTTTTGTCCTCTCTTTCCTTACCGTTTCTCATCAACTAAGCAGAGCAAAAGTGTACACATTTTAAGCAATTCAAAACTTCTACATAAATTACGAAAACCTTTACTTTGTAGCCAAGTTCTTCAAATTTTAGAATACATATTCAAGAATGATAATCTAACAACTTGCAAGCTATGCTTTACCAGTATAATATTATATGCTGACTTTAAGCAAAAGCCAAAATCTGTTCAAAAAAAAAAAAAAAGGAATTTAAACACACCTTTTGTCAAGGCAAAAAGATTACTGGGGTTGATTATTTCTAGGAAATTAAGCTTAATGAATAACTAAGTCGATTAGTGAATGATTGGTGGAGGTAAAGAAAGTCCTCAAATGCTGCAGCATTAACAAAGAACGGGGCAGGAATTAGAGGACAAGAAAGAAGAATTTTAAAAGGAGGGTTTTTTTTTTTTTTGTCTAATTCTACTTGATTAGAGACAAAGCAACATACCAAAGCACTAATCACCACTTTAGAGAGAGAGAGAGAGAGAGAGTTTCTAAATATAATTAACACTAAAACGAGGTTTAATTAGGTAAGATTTCTCTATGATCCATCTCCAATAAGAACGGCTCCAACACTTTTGGTACTATATAGGTGAAGATCAATATCATACAAACTTGCCTAAAAGCTCATTTTTTTCTTTCTTTTATTCAATCACCCATCTCTATTTCACAGTACCAAGAACTCCTTTACAGTAAATCCATGAAACTTGTTTACAGTACCAAGATAACTCGAGACAAATTACATAAGTTTGTCTTATGCAGGAATCTGACAAGAATCAATTTGGCTTGCAGGATTCAAATGTAAGTTGTTTGGATTTGGGTTTGTGCTTAAAAGGCCACAATGACAATCTTGATTCTAGGAAAATGGCTTTGCCTACAATTAAGTTGTAGGCTGTTTTCTAGGAAAATGGCTTTGACCATTTTAGTGCGTGTATATGTTGGACACCTCTGTAGCTAACACAGACTCATGCAACATAGTACCCAGAAAAAAACTACATAACCCCGTTCCGAAACCCACCAAAGAACAGAAAAAAAATAAAATAAAATAAGAAGTTGGATGAATGTGGTATTTTTGCTCGATGTCTCAAGCTCCAAAGAAACCACAAATCACAGCAAGCAACTAAAAAAGCAAGATCCAAAAACAACTTAAAAAACAAGAAATGGGGGAGATCGGTACCGGTGCCGGAAATGGGAGAGGGAAATGGTCGCAGAAACTGTGGGAGCCCAAATCTCAGCCAACTTTGTCCCTCCGATTCCTACATTTACTCAGCCAAATCTCACCCATAAAAAACTAAAAAAACGGGATCTTGAGAGAAAATCAAAAGGAAAGATTAAAAAAAATAAAAAATAAAAACTAAGAAAACCTTACGGGGAATGGGCTCGTCGGCGGTGGTGGTGGTTCGGCTGGGGCTGCTCGTGGCGGTACGGTAGTTGGGTCGTCGGAGCCGAACCGGAGATGGAAAACCATGGTGGTTGGGTTTTGGCCGGAGATGGAGAACGACGGTGGGGGGCTCGTGCGAAAATGGTCGCCGAAACTAGAAGATAGTCGGAGATGGAAGACAGCCGGAACTGGAAGACGGCCGGTTGTTGGGTTTTTGCCGAAGATGGAGAATGAACGTTGGCCGAAGATGGAGAACGAAGGTGGCAGGCTCGTGCGTGGTGGTCGACAGTGGGAAGAAAATGGGTAGATGGAGAGAGGGAGAGAAAATTTGGGGGAAGCTCGGTGGGAACAGGAATGAGAAAATAAGGTACTGCACTGGTTTTGTTTTCAAATTTCGAAATTTTTAATTTTTTAATTTTTTTTTTTAAAAAAATTATATAAAAGTGAAAAGGCCCTTCCCACCTAAGAAAGGGTCGGGCAGGGTCCATGCCTATCATTACTCTAGAAAATTTTTGCCCCAAGACTTTCAAAATCTCCAAACCCAAACGCTCCGCCATTGCCGCCCAAAGCCTACCATCGTCGACCATCCGTCGCAGCAACCTCCAAGCACTGGTGACCCCTCCGACCCAACCTCCGATGACCTCAGATCTGGTTTTCACCCAACTCGTTCACTGACTTGGGATCCGTATATCCCTTCCCCTTTCATTTTCACCTAAAATCTCCCCAAATCTCTCCCTCCATCTCCATCTTCCCTCTCCCCCCATCGACCGCCGACCACGAGCAGCAACGCCGACCCAATGGCCGAGCACCGGTGACACAGCAACTCCATCTCCAGCAACCACGAATTTCAATTTTTTTTCCAATCGTGCCACCTCTCTCTTCAACCATGCTCCTCCCTCTCCCCCCTCTACCACTGACGATCCAGGCCACCAAAATAGGTAAGGTTTTCTCCATTCTTTTCATTGATTTCTGACACGTGCACTTCACTTCCTCACTTTGATGTTGGTAGATGCTGGGTTGATGGGTTGGGCTGGGTTAGCCTCTGGATTATCAATTCAGAATTTTAGTCTTAGAAAGTCTGCATTTTTTTATTGAATACTCTATTGCTATAGTGATTGGAAGTAACCAAAGTGATAATCTGAACAAAGGTTTTTTTTTTTTCTCAAAAAAAAAAAATTCTCTCTTGCTTAGGGTATGTGCACATCAAGAACCTTGGATCTAAGCTTTTGATTCTCCTAAACGTTGCCAATACTCAGCTTCTAACGAAAAAGTTGAAAAATAAGGTAACCTCTTTGCACTTTGTTTGGTTGTTCAGAGAAACCAAAGGAAACTGTTTTAAAAGGTCATGGAAGAGACGGGAATGATTTTTGGGTGTTTTCTGTTTTGGGTTGATGTTTATGGTAGCTGGTAGTTTTGCATGGCTAGAACCGAATGGAGGGGAGGGGAACAATATTTTTGGGTGTTATTCCTTTTAAGGATTTTGGTTGTGGCAGGGCCGAATTGGGGGTGATGGTTGTTGTGCATTTTTTTTTTCCTGTTGAAATTTCTGGGTTTCTTACTTTGTTATGGCCGAAAGATAATGGTTTTTTCTGTTGAAACTTCTAAAGCGCATTAATCATGGTATGTTAATAACCCATGATTGTATTCTTTCTTGTTTGCGTTTGCTGAATTATTATCTTTAAAAACAATATAAGTCTTAAAAAATTGTGGGAACTCAATTCTATGGAGAATTTGATTACTCTTTTGTATTGGTTGTAACCTTGGTCAATTCAATCGATTAGCATGAATGTATGAGACTATAAGACAGTGGCCATTTGCATGCTGGTTGTCCTCCAAGAAACCTCATTTGGGAAAAGTTAAGGGTGCTGTTAACTTGAAAAGCCACTAACTATGCTCAGGAGGAGATTCAGATTAAAAAAAAAAAAAAAAAAAAAAGTGAGATTTTGGGGATATCTTATGCAAATTACATATCAGGTTTGTCCATCTTTGTAGCCTGTTCTAGAAACTAATGACAAGATTTCGCCTACCAATTTTAATTGATATTATTTTCTCTAGACTAAATGTTAATCATATAGCTAATAGCTAAATGGATTACTAGTCTATAAAATGCTACTAAAAGTGGCAAAAGTAGCTTCATTTTTGATATCTTTTGTAGGTGCTTTGTATTAAGGAATGCTCTTTTTGAGTTTTTGTTTGAAGCTAATATTCGATTTTCAACAGACTTGTTTAGGTATTTGGGATTGATTTTGTTGTGTAGGTAAATGAGTTAGTTTTATTTTCTCGTAAATAAAGTTCTTTCTTTTCGTTTTGTGTGAATTTTTTTAGGTGAAAAGATCAAAATTAGTTGCATGCTGATGTGGGTTTTGTTGTATAGGTTAGTGGGGATAATGGGTTAGTTTCAAACACGCATTCTTCTATGCTTGGATTTCATTTTTTTTTTCAGGTTGTAAGAACAGTAGGCAGAAAAAAATTTCATTAGAAGTTTTGCTTTTGATTTGTTTTTACTCATCTTTTGCTTAAAAAGTAGGGTTTGTCTGTACATGTATTTGTTTGTCTATGCAATATACACACTTTTCAGAGAATTGCATGTGGTTTTAAGTTTTGGATCCTTGTGTTAGTTAAGTACCAATTCTTTTGAAATATCTATTGATTTTCCCCTTATGTGGCATTTGGATGTTATAAATGTATAAGCTTTTCTTTTTAGGGCATATATCTAGACTAGTTTGATCGTGGAGGAGTTGATTGATTTGATCATCTTCTAACATCTTGGAATCTCAGGCCTATTTGGTACTATGACTGTAAATGAGGTGCTATATATACCTTAACTTATTTTCACTACTTAATACAGTTCTAAGCTTTGGAATGGGTTTGAGACTTGTTAAGCTATTTAGTTGCTTTAAGCTTTGGAATGGTTGTTTAAGTGCAATATGTTGTGTGGTGTTTCAGATTTTTTGCTATTTGGGTCCTCTTAGTTGTACTTGTATTCCTTCAATCATTTTTGACTTGTTCATTTCACTATGCTTGTTTAAATGTTTAAAGTGTTTGTTCTAATTGCGTATATAGGTGAATTTGGAGGCACTGTCCCCATCAAAAGCTCTACGATTTTTTGAATTTGTTTAGTTCTTGTTTGGTTGCTGTGAAAACTTTTGGGAAGAGGCAAAAATAAAATAATGAGTTTTATGATTTATGTTGTTGTGTTTCCTAAATAAATGAAAGGAACACCTCAACATGGCTGGATAGTTTAGTTAGAGGAGGCTTTGTTTCCTTGGCTTTCAAATGGCGTGCATTATTGGAATAGTGATTTTGATTTCTACTGTTTTCTCATATTTTCCTTATAAATCTAAAATGATAAGCATGTAAATTTACAGATGGAAATTCAAATGCTAATGCAATATAAATCAAGTAAAAAAACACATTACCATTGAGAATTGTTCAAAAAGCAAATAAGAAACAAATTCACCAGACACTGAGCTATTTGTTTGTTTTGCAGGTAATGTTGAGAAGTTGTTTGAAGAACTTACAAAAGCTAGGTGTACCAGGTATACATTTGTATACAATACTTTGCTCAAAGCATATGTGAAGGCCAAGAAATATGATCCAAATTTTTGAGAAGGATGATTCTAGGAGGGTCTAGGCCAGACGCTGAGACCTATAGCCTGATTTAACTTGCTGAGCAGTTTCGGAGTTGATTGTAATCTGCTATAATACTCGTTTTTCTTGATTTTTAGTGCAAAGATGTGGCTTATCAAATTTGTGAGTAGAAAAGAAGTAGGAGATTTGGGAGGATCGTACAGTTATTCTGGTTACAGCTGGGAATATGGTATAGATGCTTATAGAATAATATACAGTTTTACTTGTGTTTCTGCCCCCAACGACTTGGTTGGATTGAGCGAATTCTGAGAGAACGAGCCTTGTACACCATTGTAACTACATATTTCTCTGTTTTCTGTTTTATTGTCTATTTTCGGGTTAACTGTAACTACTTTTAGCAGCACATGATTTGCCCTCCACTACTTGTCCTTCGAATACAGTTGGAAATAATGCCCTTTTACCAAATACGGTTTTCTTCAGACACGACACCTAATTCCATAGAGAGAAAGGGAGGTGCATGCGTTGCGTTTGCATCTAGCTTCATTTTCAGGCTTCACTCTGTTTTTGTCTTCATTTTAGCTACCCTTTGGGAGAAGCTTCTGACTTTTCTAGCAATTCTTTATGTTCCAGCATTTGTTTGCAAAACATGATAAGGCACAATCGATTATTCCTTTTTCTGTTCTTTTGAAAAAGGCCTCTTAAACGAACCCTAGAGGCTCAAAACAAAATTCTTTGACAGAGCTAGAATTCGCAGACTTTGAAGTTTCAATGCATCTTTGTCACTTTTGTACAACTTGGTTGAAACTGTATCACCTGGAAAAGAATAACGTTCCCATGTTTCACGCATAGATGTATAGTAGAAAAGACTCATTCTATAAGGGTAAAAAGAACACCCTTTTATTTGTTTGGCTAGGAAAGGAATGAAAAAAAAACACCTCGATTGACTACTAGCATTCAGTACGTTTGTATTACAAACTTACAAATTCACAAGAAAAATAACAAGAAAAACAGACCAGACAATTCTCCCTCAGAATGAGCAGAGACACAAAATGAGAATTTTAGAAACATCAGTTCAGGTGAGATAGTTGAGGAACTCCGCTGCAGTTACAATTGCACCACCCGTAATGGCATCCACCACAATTTTGTCTTTGTTATTGTTGCTGGCTGCAGATACCATAGCACCTGTCACCGCACCGCAAATCATGGCATTCTTCTGAAATACATCCAAAGAAAAGAAAATATGTGAAGGAAAAATTCTCAGTTGAAAATCAAAACTGCAAGTGGATCTCTCGATTGAGTAGGGAAATAGGAAAATGTCTCGTGGTTGACGGTTTAAAAAAAAAAAAAAAACAAAGAAAAAAAAGAAAAGAAAAAGGAAATCTCTCTTTTTTACAGGTTCCAACATCAAATCTCAATGATTAATAGTTAGGCCATGACTAAGTAAAAGAATATGTAAAACACAAAGAAAAGGAACTAAACCGATTCAATCAAGGCTCCACTAGCAAGAAACACATCTTGTCAGTAAAAAAGTATCAACTTATTGTGCGGCCAACAAATTACTAGTGGGGGTTATCTGGTTATATTTCCCTAATCTAATTTCAGAAGCTTCATAAACAGGTTAAATATACCGAAAAATCATTAGGAAACTAATAAGTGGCCATGTTCTGAACCCAGAGAGAGAAAAATTGTGCATGTGTGGACAATAAGAAATTCAATTAGCACTTTATAGCAAACATACCCAGTCTCTGGTGCCACGAATCCTCTTTACTCCATACTCCATTCCCACATAAACTCCGGCCACAGTTCCTGTAAATAAAAGGGATTTCTTAGTATGGCTCCTCATTTTGCAAAATAAAATCAACAGAAGCATTTACAAAACAAAATTGCATCATCTCATTGATAACAAACATTAAATACGACTCGTACTTACCCCAATAAGCGCCTTCTTTACACGTCTTCTTCAGTTGCAATAACATTACTTTTCATTAGCAGGGCAAGATTGGCATGTCACATTCGTCTGTTGCTTAACAACTTTGACAATATTAGCAACACAATTACTGGGAGTCTACTTGGAAAGATTAGTGACTAAGACCCCCAAAAACCAACATCCTCAAGCAACACAGAACCTATTGATCAAACAAGTAACATTGTACCAATCTGTATGTTCCTGTCAACGTGTGAAGTAAAAATGTAGCTACTTGGAACGTCAATTGAGCTTGTGCAAAACGAATAAAACATAGTGTAAAGAACCCAACTATGAATAATAACATTTACTTTAAGATATGTTATAAAAATTAAAAGTAAGCATGAAACAACTAACATACCATTTTGAGGGTCCATTTCGATGGGCACATCATCAACATCATCAACTTGTTCATGCGTCAACGAACATTCATCTTTGCATTGTGAAATCAAGGCCAGTTGTGATAAGTCCATCTAAAAATTTCTGTAACAAATAAAGATTCACATCAGTGCAATAATTAATATCACCCACATCCACGGATAATATTAATATCAGACAGCCACAGAAAAAAAAAAAAACATATGAATTAAAGCTAGAAAAAAAAAAAAAAATCAACAAGAAGAACATTGTTAATCTAAGATCCAAAAGGCCCAAAAAAAAACCTACAAATCCACATCAAAGAACAATTACATAATAAAAATAAGCAAGTGCATACGTATAGATTAATTTGATCATTTAACAACAATAAACCTTAATGCTATGCCTGGTTACCAATAAAAGGCTTTTTATTTTTTCAAAAAATAATACTAATAAAGCTTTGAACTTACGTTCCAACGTAAACAATCCTCAGGTTTACTGAGAGGGAAAGATTACAAAAAAAAAAAAAAAAAAAATTCATTATAATTTCAAATTAATCAGAATTTGTTTGCTCATGTTGGACTAGGGCTATTAATTATTTTGTAAAATTTTGTCTATTGTTGCAAAAATCTCTCCAACATGCAATAGCCATTCTAGAACATGTCATCTGGGGCAACTTAATTCTTGCAATTCGAAGTGAAGATCAAGTCTTGCCCATCTATACTTAATTCATTATCCTCTTAATCATTCCAATCCAATTTCATTATAATTTCAAATTCAATCTTCAGTTTCATGAACTGTAGGCAGAGCAATATGCTACATTTATAAAACAATAAGTGTAAGAATACGATTCAAGCTTGTCATATAGCACCTTGCGGAAAACTAGCCATAGAGCCTCATATCTTTGAACTTTTTAGCAATAAATACAAGATTAAAACATCAAAAAGGTTCTACTGACCTCTAACTCTACTCAGATTCAATGAAGTTATTCAGACCTCTCCTGGCTAGCTGCAATATCTTTCAGCTTTTCCTTCAGTTCACCAGTTTACACAGGACAAACCCCACAATATTAGAGCAATGCACTACCAATTGGAAAAGCAGAGTAAAATGAAGTTTGAAATAAGAAGTAAACCTGGTGCAAATTGAGAATAATTGGGTTCTCTCAGTTGTTCGAGAGGAGTGGACTGCTGAAGTCTTTGACAAGTCCCTAATTTCAGAAGGCACAAGTGAAGAGAGGCTGCTAAACTTGCTGCAGGTGGCCATTAAATGTGTTAACAATTCACCCTACGCAAGGCCAAGCATAAACCAAGTTGCTACCATGATCAACACACTAAAAGATGAAGAAGATAGATCCATGTCTTTTGAACAATGACAAGAGTAATCTCTTGCTTATCAAAGTCGGACCCAAGTTATAAAACATTAGAAGAAACTTGCCAAAAGAAGCAATATTTTGTTTTTTTTCAACCAATAATTGAAAGATAAAAACAAAACTTTATCACAAACCCATTATTCAGAAACCCGAACAGTACTCAAACCAGTTAATGGGGGGAGGGGGGGAGGACGAGGCCGAGGAAGGAGGGTTTCAAACCAAAGAAACCTTATCAAACAATTACTAGGTATATAAGGGGGTATATATAAGGATAAGGAGTATATATATTGATAATTATTTTTTTAAATAATTGTTCAAAAAATTACAAAACAAGTTTTAAACTTAAAAAATGAGTTTCAACAACTCATTAATTTGGATTAAAGATCAAAACGCAATGGCATAATGCTTGATATGAAGATATTAGAATTATCAAATCTGCACATTAGTTACCAAATATTGCACATTAGTCACAAAATATTGCACATTAGTCACAAGTGTCCCTGGACTAGTATCCAATTTGTCCAATTCACCATCAGGAAACGGGGGTTCCTCATCAGGGAACAGGTATTTCTTACCGGTCTTGTGCATTCACTATAGATTGATAGATTTTTTTATTTATTTATTTTTTATGATACTAATTACAATACATTCTCATAAGCACAGGTGCATACATACATACATACAGAATATATCCTATTCATAAAGTGGGTTAGGATTTAAAGTTGATTCATCGAATGGTATACTTGATTTCATAGTATTTGAATTTTTAAAAGACCTGCCAATATTAACTTTATATATGCCGTTAGATACACAAACTTTAAATCTTAACACACTTTTTAAAATAGCTCCTGAATTTTCAAGTGTGCTAAAGTGACCTACAAAGTGTGCCAAAAATGCAACTTTTTTATAATATTCCTATAATATCTCGATTCTCTTAAAAAGTTAAAAAAAACTAAAGTAAACTATTTTTTTTTTTTGAAAAAAAAAAACTGTAAATGCAAAATCAATCTCTTTAGTTGGCCTAAATGCAAAAGATATTCTTGATTAGTTTTAACGAGGGAAAACGAAATGTGAGGATACTGGAACCAAAAAAAGTTAAAATGTTTAACAATACATATGAAGACTGAAAAATATATGGGAAGTGACCCATTTTGCTATTTGTTGTGCTCTATCATTTGCACCGAGCATCTGTTTGAGTTACAAGTGTTTTAGTTATGTTTTTGGTGATTGTGCAGTGAGCAAGGGAGTAATTCTTCCATCCTTTGTTCCATATCAAGCAATTTCCCCTTCCTATTTTTGATTGCAACAGTGATTGGCCTACTCCAATTGAACGATCTGTTTGAGACTCACCCTGCAAACATGTGGATCTCTGAAGCTGCCTTGTTCATGTTTGGCTTGTCACATGCAACCCTGAAGAAGATTGATGGGACTGATTTGGCAAAATACTCTCAAATCATTGACAATTCTCATCACCTTTCAGGAACACTTGTACTGGTCTCATTGTTGGAAAATATTAAATTCACAACACCAACACAACAAGTGCACAACAACCCCTCACATGAGGGTGAGCTCCACACACTGGGGCCCACCTTCATGTGAGGGGTTGTTGTGCACTTGTTGTGATGGTGTAGTGCAGGAATCAAATCCCCTCATTATTATCGATCCATCTGCCACATCATATTTGGTGGTTGCTTTTCGCCGTATGGTTTCTTCTGGCTTTTATAGTTTTGTGCTGCATGTATTTCCGCCGAGGTGGATGGAAGGAAAGTCGGTAGGGGTCAACTGTCCTCGCTTATCACTCCAGAAATTTCTTGTTGATTCTTGGTTTGCATTGAATCCATTAAATTTCTGGAGTGATAAGCGAGGATAGTTGACCCCTACCGACTTTCCTTCCCTCCACCCCGGCGGAAATACATGCAGCACGAAACTATAAAAGCCAGAAGAAACCATACGGCGAAAAGCAATCACCAAAGATGATGTGGCAGATGGATCGATAACAATGAGGGGATTTGATTCCTGCACTACACCATCACAACAAGTGCACAACAACCCCTCACATGAAGGTGGGCCCCAGTGTGTGGAGCTCATCCTCATGTGAGGGGTTGTTGTGCACTTGTTGTGTTGGTGTTGTAAATCTAATATTTTCTAACAATGAGACCAGTACAAGTGTTCCTGAAAGGAGACGAGAATTGTCAATGATTTGAGAGTATTTTGCCAAATCAGTCCCATCAATCTTCTTCAGGGTTGCATGTGACAAGCCAAACATGAACAAGGCAGCTTCGGAGATCCACATGTTTGCAGGATGAGTCTCAAACAGATCGTTCAATTGGAGTAGGCCAATCACTGTTGCAATCAAAAATAGGAAGGGGAAACTGCTTGATATGGAACAAAGGATGGAAGAATTACTTCCTTGCTCACTGCACAATCACTAAAAACATAACTAAAACACTTGTAACTCAAACAGATGCTCGGTGCAAATGATAGAGCACACCAAATTTTTAATTTAAAAAAGAAAAAGAAAAAAGAACAAGGTATTATGATGAAATTTAACTACAAAGAATAAATTGTAATTTTTTGCCTACCTTGAAGACTTTTGAATTATTTTTTATTCCGCAATTAGCGATTTATAATTTAGGCCAACCATAAGGATTGATTTTGCATTTATCTTCTTCTTTCTTCTTTTTTTTTTTTTTTAAAAAAAAAAGAATAGGGATATGATATGAATATTATAAAAAAGTTGCATTTTTGACACACTTTGGTAATTTGATGGATCATTTTAGTACACTTAAAAATTAAGGAGCTATTTTAAAGTGTGCATGTGTTAGGATTTAAAGTTTGTGCATCTAACAGTGTATATGAAGTTAATATTGGCAGGTCTTTTAAAAATTCAAATACTGTATAAAATTATGTATATCTTTAAATACATCAACTTTAAATCCTGACCATAATATAAATAGTATCAATTTTTTTCCTTTCAAATTTGAAATCAAGAGGATCCTATTCCGTATGTATGTATGTATGTACGCACCTGTGTCTAATCTATGATGATGTATTGTAACTGAAATCATAAAATAAATAAAATCAATCTGCAGTGAATGCACAAGACCAGTAAGAAATACCCGTTCCCTGATGGTGAACTAGACAAATTGGGTTCTTCTACAGGAGGCTCAATTCTGATGGTTAAATCTGGCACTTGTACAGGAGACACAATTCCAATCGGACTTGGGGAACTGGACAAATTGTCGGGCAGTTGTACAGGAGACTCTATTCCAACTGGACGCTTGGACGTGTGATTTGCGATTCTATTAAGGATTTGGTCAATAAATTGAGATTCATTCCTACAAAATACAAAAGATAAGAAACATTTAATGAGTTGAACTTTTCATATGAAAGAAACTTAGGAACATGATCATTAAACGCCTACCCTTATATATAAATCAGATAGATATTTCTACTATATATTTAATATAAAGGCAAGAAAAATTTCATCTCTCTCTCTCTCTCTCTCTCTCTTTTGCCTCTCTTCTCCTTTGTGTTTTTTTTTTTTTTTTGGCCTATGCTGGAGGGGAAAACGCAAGAACGAGTGGGGACCGTCGGGTGTGGCCCGTGTGGGATGACTCATCCCCCTCACCCACGGATCAGGGTTTTTTTTTCCTTTGAAATTTACCTTAAGGGATAATTGCACCGTTGGTCCCTGTGGTATACCATAATTATTTTTCACTCCCTATGGTTTAAAAAGTTCATGGGAGGTCCTCGTGATATGCAATAATTACAAATTGATCCCTGGCGTCAAATTCTGTTAAAATTTTTAACAAATTCCGTCAAATGCCACGTCAGCGCCACGTGTCGCCAATAAGATGGCGACACGTGTCTACCGTAATAAAAAAATATAAATTTATTAAAAAATAAATAAAAATACTTATTTTTTTATAAAAAAAAATCAAAAAAATTCAAAAAAAAAAGCAAAAAAAAAAAAAGCTGAAGGGGTGGCGCACGGCCACCCCCAAGGCCCAGGGGGTGGCCTTTGGGCCACCCCTAGATCTACTAAGGGTGGCCCGATGGCCACCCCCGGCCACTGGGGTGGCCGCGCGCCACCCCAGGCGGCCCTGGGGTGGCGCGCGGCCACCCCCTTTCCCCATTTTTGTTTTTTTCTTTTTTTTTTTTTTCTTTTTTTTTTTAAAAAAAATTTAAGTATTTTTTATTTATTTTTTAATAAATTTATATTATTTTATTAAAATTAGACATGTCAGCGCCACGTGTCACCAATAAGATGACGACACGTGGCGCTGACGTGGCATTTGACGGAATCTGTTAAAAATTTTAACAGAATTTGACGCCAGGGATCGATTTGTAATTATTGCATATCAGAAGGACCTCCCATGAACTTTTTAAACCATAGGGAGTGAAAAATAATTATGGTATACCACAGGGACCAACGGTGCAATTATCCCTTACCTTAAAGCCCTTAAGTTTTCTAGATATTACATCCTAATTAATGGATCAACCCTTATTATTATTTAAAAAAGAACTGAAATTATTTAGCATAAACCAAACAAAAGCTAAGACCAAAAAAAAAAAAAAAAAAAAAAAAAACCATCTATAAAAAGCAGTTATCAACAGCCAGTTATGGATTTTAATAACCACTAACCACCGGTTATAAAATAACTGCTAACCAAGCGGTTGCGACTATTAAAATTCAATAATAGTCATCCCCGAGCCACCCCAAATCAACACCAAACCCCCTGATCACCATCGGGCCACCTCGACCACCGTCAAATCCCCACCAAGCACTACCGGACAAACCCCAGGCAATTCCGAATCACCACTGAGCCATCCCTAGACTATTGTCGAACCACTATCGAGTCACCTTCAGTCACCGACAGGCCTCCGACATACACTGCCGAAACTCAAATTATTAGGTTAATTATTTTATTTATTTTTTATATTAATATTTTTATGTTATGAATAAAAATTTATGTTTACAGGTTAAATGATTGAATGAAAAAAAAAATTAAAATTAAAAATTGTGATTTCTCGAACATGCCAAATGCCGAAAAAAGTTTTTTTTTCCTACAGAACAAATTTCATGCATAAACAAATCTTAAGTTTCTCTCCTAAATTTCTCTTTAGCTTCTCACTCCCAAGTGCAAGATCTCAAATATATATATAGATACAGACTCGATCAGTCACACAAATAAATGTATGTATGCACGTATTGTAATTGGAATCTAAATAAAAAAATACAATGAATACACACTACCGAAAAGAAATACCTGTTATTATGTAAATGCCACCCGGACATATTCACGACTTGTGTTAGGGCTGCCTTCCACCTCTGCAGTTTGATGTCATCCCTAAACCTTGCTTCATGTTTAGTCAATGCTGTTTCAAAACTATTCCTTTGATGTCGTATATCCGATGGGTCCACCTTGTAAAACACTGGTACAACAATTTGTCCCTTTGTTTCTTCACACTCAAGGATCTTCAGTAACTCATCCAAGCACCATCTAGATGATGCATAGGTTTCAGAGAACACAACGACTGAAATCCTTGACTCTTCAATGGCTCTGAGAAGTGCTGGAGAAATTTCCTCTCCGCTTCTAAGCTGCTCGTCATCTATGAAGGTGGTGATTCCCTTATGAAGCAAAGCCTGGTGTAGATGGGCAGTAAAATTGTGACGGGTATCTTCGCCTCTAAAACTCAAGAATACATCGTACCTCCATCGACAGGTGGAAGAGGACGAGGAAGAGACTCCTTGGAAGGCCATGGAAGAAGTCGTCCGATCCTCTCACTGCTACCTAGTAGAGATAATTGGCCTGCAGAAGCAATTAATTGACGTTCAGTAACTTCTCCCAGGTGGAGTAGCTGTGCAAGCATTCCTATTGAACTAGTCAAATTTTAAGCAAATTTTAGCTAGAAAATTCACTTTTGTTATTTTAGCTAGCTACTTTTCAAAACTCTAACTACCAAATTCTAAATATTCTCTACTTTAAATAAATATAATTTTTTTTATTGGTTTTAAAGTAACCACTTCCAATCACTTTCAACAACCACGAAACCAAAATGGAATATCAAACATCAACCACTTCAACAACTCTGACAAACTTCTGTATAAACTTTTCCGAATACAAATTTCATAATAACTGAATATAAGGCAAATGAAAACGAAAGAAGAAAAAGGAAAGGACTCCGACAAGTAAGGTATCATCCCCCCAATAAGAACAATTCCAGTTAAAACAGTGGCACCAAATAAGAGCATGAAATCAACCTAAACCAATCAAACCCAGTGGCACAAAAAGAAAACCTATCATTTACACAACTCCCAGTTAACCATTCAGATCAACATAAGCACTCTGAATATGAAGTGATTAAGGCGATAAGCACAAGCAACCCCCTTGAGTATGCTTCCAAATGTATACCCATCAAAATCAAACCCATATCTCTTCATGGTTCTTAAAATTTCCCACACAATCTCGGAATTCCCACAGTCTACATACCCACTGTGGGGCATTTCCTCGAACAACTTGTGAGCAACGCATAAATCTCTGCATTCCGCATACCCACATAAAATATCCAAATCACTTCTGCAAAATCCCTAAAATCACCAAAATCGAAGACAAAACCAAAGACAAACCCAAATCACCAAAATCCCTAAAATCTTCTCTGATCAACAAAATCCCCAAATCACTTCTGCAAATTTTCGGACATACAGTAAACTCCATGAACAAGAGGCCGGCACCTCCACAGTCCAACAACAAAATCCCCAAATCATTTACAAAAATTAAAGCTTTTTCGTTTCTTCTTCCCAATCTTCCATGAAAATCATAGCTATTACACACAATCCATGCGAATCCAACCATAATCACCAAAACCCATTACAATCTAAAGAAAAAGCACAAAAACAACAACAACAACAACAACAACAACAACAAAGTAACTTATACCGATCGAAGAATCAAGAACCTGAAACCGGCGCGAAGGTCGCTCGGCTGCAGAGACGATGGTATCTGACACTCGGCTGATTTACTGTAGCAGTAGAGAGCTTGTTGCAGAGGCGTTCTTGAGTAAAATCGTCTGTTTGACAATTTTTGTTTTTGCTGATAATGCTGAGGAGCAGGACGAGGGTTCTCAAACTTCTCTATATTTAATTAGGGCTGCAGTCCGAAGAAACGCGTTTGTCAATCGTAAAATGACTGTTTTGCCTTCTTCAATGTAAGAGTTTTGAGAATTTATCTGGCCAGTTTTGTCTTTTGGTAAAAAAGATAATAAGTGAGCGTGGAAAAGACGCCTTGAAACTTCCGCATATAAATATAAGAGTGTGAACCGACGTGCTTACAACATTGACACAGTTTTCTCACTAATTTGTATTTCTTACTGGATCTCCCTCTGTGTAGTCTTTTAATGCCTTTTTTTTTTTTTTTTTTTTTTTTTTTTAAGAGACCGTGTTTTGTAAAAATCCACATGGGAACCAGCCATGTGAGGCTGGACCAAAAAGTGTATAAATGTGACCACTTGGCCGATTAGTCTTTTTCCGATTGCGACCTCCATCTTTTAGCCACTAGGCCACAAATATTACCCATGTTTGAAGAGAGAGAAATTAGGAAAAAGTAATTTCATATTCAAAATTTTTAACAGGGAAAAGGTGCATATACTTCTTTTAAATTGTTAATATATTTCTTAAATTATCAATTGTGTCAATATTCACCCTTTACAACTCTTTTACAACTTGTTGACACATATCAGCATGTGATTGAAGTAACATTAGTTACTTTAGAAAAATTTAACACCTTCCAATCACATGTTGACACGTGTTAACAAGTTGTAGAAACGTTGTACTTCTAGCATTTTTCTATTTCAAATGGAGAAACATACCAAAATTTACTTCTAAACATTCTAACTGCATCATGGCTATTTTAACAAAATAACTTTTGAGAGTCGAACTTATTTTTAATAAATTAAAGGCCAGACAACCACTCAAGCATAAATATATATAACCCTAATATATGCATTTCAAATCCATATCACATGGAGAATTTGAAATAAATGAAAAGTAACATGTGCACTAGATAATGTACCCAGTAAGTAGAACTTGAACAGGGATGGCTGCAACAGAAACATAAAGTAGTTTAAGCTGATCCAGAATTTCTGATGTCCTGCATGAACCCAAAAGAAATTGTGAGTAAAATTTACCAGATTACCATAGTAAGCTGCATTTGTATGTCCGCACGCACACACACCCTACAGGAAAATCATATCCATTTTTTTTTTTTTTTTTTTATAACCGGGGTATTAGGACACCATGTAAAGCGTCCATTCCATACAGGTCAGATAAAGCCTATGTGTTTGCCCTCGGGTGTGGCTCCAATGAATTGTTTGCACTTATTAACTTACATGACTTATCATCAAAGGACTCAATCACTCAAGACACCTCTCATCTTATACGTGAGTCTAATGATAAAGAGATAAGAAATAAGAGCATGAAGAGATAGGGATAGGAAGAATAACTCTTCCTCGTCTATACATTGAGTTTGAGTTAGATTTCAATGTCTTCCTCTCTCTATCTCTTCATGCTCTTATCTCTTAATCACTAGACTCGCATATAGGATGAGAGGTGTCTTGAGTGATTGAGTCTTTTGATGATAAGTAATGTGCGTTAATAGCACTCAAGGGAGGTCGAACTTTAGACCTAATGCTTCATGAGGCACCAAGGCCAAGTGATTCCCACTCGAGCCAACCCCTTGGGGTTCTCATATCCATTATAAAAAGTTGATCAATTTAAACAGCAACTTACATCATAAAATAAGTACTCTTATCAAGATTGAAGCTAAGATATCTGGTTAGATTCCAACAATAATAGCTTTTCTATGAATACTTTGCACTTCCTAGCTTTTCTTGGAGTATCTTAAAGTATCAAAATGAACTTTAGAAGTTAAAGGACCATATGTATCAAGATCATCAAAAACAAATTGTCAATTGCACAATGCAAATCTGAAATAATTACTTCTGAAGGTTAGAGTATTCATGTTGACTGACTAGCAAGTCAAAATCTCTAAAAGTGGTGTAGAGCACCAAATTTTCTCCTCAAAAGCACGTTTGATATTCCATCATTTATGAAATTTATAATCCAAATATTTCAAGTCTGGAAAGGCAAGTAAAACAACCAAGCAATAACCATGATCATCTACTGACAAGTATAAACTATTAAATAGCAGCGCTCCATTTGGTTTACAGGAGTTCTGCAGGAAGTTAGATCGCAAGAAAAATAATTTAAAAGGAAGTACTACTGAATGAAAAAAAAAAAAAAAAAAAAAAATCCTTGTCTTTTTGATTTAAAAGAAACATTTGTGGCAACAAAGTCTCAATTATTCATTGCAGGTGAATAGTTAGTGGCGGGACACAGCTTATCTTGCTAAACAAACTCACAAAAAATGCAAGAAAACAATTCTATTTTTCTTTCTCGTTTCCTGCAAATTGGAGGACAAAATGATAGCTCCAGTCCATTGCGAACCAAATCATGGACAGAATCCAATTGAACTCCATTAACGAAATTCAGTTGAATTTACGCTTTTAATGAGATTGGCTTATTACTTATCAAAAAAATGAAATTCAGTTGAATTGATTAATAACTTGAATCTTATTGTTTGGAACAAAACTGACAGAAAAATGAATTGAACTCAGATTGTTTGGAACATGGAAGAGAGCTGATTTCAATTAAAATATTTCACAGCATAACCTTAATGAGCCACTATAAGATGTATAAACAAATCCTCCCATCCTCACACTTCAAGGCATAAGCATCATTCAACAGAAAAGACCCATCAGACCATCTAATGAATCCCCCAAAGTGCTTCCAAAACCATTAGTTAACCCATCAACAGCCAACAAAACCATCAAATCCATAAAACCCTTACAAGAAGATGGCTCTTCAAAAAGAAGAAACCAAACAGCTACAACCCCCCCCCCCCCCCCCCCCCCCAAATTGGTCCGTGGTGCGCTTTTTGCATCATTCTTTTCTTCTTCTTTTTAAGTATTCTATTCCTTTTTTAAATAAGTAATGACAATTTTATCGAGGGAACTCTGAAAGTACAAACCTCCTAACCATTACAGTCTGAAATTCTAAAGAACATATATTCAATCGAATTCAATTTAGCTCAACCACTTCGATGGCATGACTATTTCTCTCCCTCCAAACCAACGAATTCAAGTAGAAACAAAACGAAAATTCCCTATCTTTGGTGGTTTCCAAGGGCACACTCCATGTACGAATCTACTAATCCAGTGAAGCCCAGAGAATCATACACAAAAAGGAATTAGAGATACCTTCCTAGTCCCTTCAAGGACTGGACCAACACCATACCGGTCGACTCCAACATATCATAGAATCCAGCATCTTCTCCAGCTTCAACGCCTTTGTTATCTTTATCTTCACAAAGACGCTTCAATATCGATGAAGCTAAGGTTGCTGCCTCCTCGTACATCAAGCAAACAAGGTAGCTGCAAGAAGTCGCAACATCAACAACAAGATGAAGCTTGGAGCAGTCTTTGCTTCCATTCTTCAGAAAATAAAAGATTAATCGGGTATTTAACCCTATCTCATCTGAAAGACAATTCTTACTAGACATAATTGATTTTCACATGAGATTGTCAAATGCCCGATCCAACAGCGATCACTTCATGAAAGTTGCCTTAGACATATGATATAGATATATGTGTGTATATATATAATAAATAAACATATAGACTTGAAATTTGACTGTATAGAATTTGATTTAATTTATTCAATTAACAAAAATAAAAGAATTTATTTATTTAATTAATTAAATATCAATATATATTTACAAAAATTTCAAGTAATGAATGAATCAATTAATTGAGGAGCTTGTAAATAGGTTTGAATTCATTCAAAAAGTAAATAACATTAAATTTGAATAAATTTGCTAGTTCGGGGATAAGTTCGAGTTAAACTCAACTCATATTAGAAAAATATTAGATAATATATTTTCATCTAAACAATGCTGAAATAATAGTTCTAACAAACCATTTGATCAATTTTTTTTAAAAAAAAATTCAAAAAAATTAATTAGAATTACAAAATCAGCATTATTGATACTTATTGGATAAAAAAAAGAAAAAAAAAAAGAAAATATAGCATTACTTATAAAATTAATCAAATTGCATTCCTCATATTTGTTTGCCAGAGTTATTTAAAGTCAATACACTTTAAAAGTTGCGGATTTCATCTAGTACGTAAATACGAAGAGTAGGATATGGATTTAATAGATAGTATTCAACTTACGTGATCGTGATGGTGATAGTGATGGTGATCGTGATGGACTGATGGTGATAGTGACAACTTGAAATTCACTTTGTACCCCAACGAAGGAGCATTCTTCAAAGTCATAACTACAATCAAATCAACCATATCACATCAACCAGCTCTAGCATTTGCTTGTTGATTTCTCTTTTTGGTTTGGAAATAGATCATGCTATTTTTTTTTTTTTTTAAAAAAAAAAAAAAAAAAAAAAAAAAATTGGTGCAATTGACTTATGGAGTTCAAAAATGCAGCAGATTTAACTATGAGTAAGTTCGTGCAAAGCTGCTAGCTTGAGTTCTAATAAGTATAAGTGTTTCAATTAGGCTTAACATTGACCTAACTTTTTAGTCTTCAATTCTGTAATTAAAGAGTGACTTTATTTATTTTTGTTACAAGTGAATTTGGCTTCAAGGAAAAGGAAGGGAGAGAGATCCAAATGCAGTTGTTTTAAGGTCTTGATCGATCATGCTTTTACCGTTTAAAGTAAACTTCGCTTAAATTATTTTTTACAGTATAATTAGATATTTTCTTGTAATGGAGATTGAAAGAGATTTTTTCTACTTTATGAAACTCATGAACAGGTACGTTTAAAACCATACCTATTTTAAATTTAGGGGACTAATCACAAGTAAAAGACAAATAATACTGTTTTCCATTTTTTTGTTTGGTGGCACTCAGGTAGAGCATCCTAGACAGAAATGATTTCCTCCGTGACTTGGTTGGATAAAATATTTAATCCAAAAAAAAAAAAAAAAAGAGTCCTAAGCATTTTTACAATATTGGATACCTAGCCATGTTTATCCTGACTATACATGTGGATTCTTTAACTAAGCATTTTTTGCCAAAGTTCAAGGTCTGGGTATTCCCCAAGCAAGAATATCCGGTGGCCAAAAAGAATTTCCCCAAATCACATGAGTAATAGGACAAGAAAAATACAGATGTAAAAGTGAATCTGTCATAAAAGAACATAGAGAACATGAAGTATCCCACAAAGAACAAACAATGGAATAAGAGATGCGGGTGTTAGTTGGTATAATATTCCAGACTATGTTTCATTAAAAAAAGAAAAAAGAAAATAAGAAAATAAGAAGATAAAGACATCATTCAGCTGGAGTTTCTGGAGTGATTTCCAATGCGACTGGAATAAGATTTTTTTTTGAAGAAATAAGGAAATACGTCTGACCCCTATCGACCTTCCATCCTTCCTTCCTTCTGTCCGCCCCAGGGTAAATACATCTGCATACAACTATAAAAGTCAGAAGAACCCATACAGCGAAAAATAACCTCCAAAGCTGATGCGGCAGATAGATCGTATACAGTAAGACCAATAGAAGTGTTCCTGAAAGGGCATAAAAATTGTCAATGATTTGAGAGTATTTTGCCCAATGAGTCCCCTTAATATTCTTCTTGGTTACATGTGACAAGCAAAACATGACGAAGGCAATGTCGGAGATCCACATGTTTGCAGGGAGAGTCTCAAATTGATCATTCAATCGGAGTAGGCCAATCGCTGATGCAATCAAACATAGGTAGGAGAAATAGCTTGATATGGAAGAATTACTCCCTTGATCACTGCACAATCACCAAAAACATAAGTAAAACACTTTGTAACTCAAACAGATGCTCGATGCAAATGATAGAGCACACCAAATTTTTAATTTAAAAACGAAAAAGAAAAAGAAAAGAACAAGGTATTATGACGAAATTTGACTACAAAGCATAAATTGTAATTTTTTGCCTACCTTGAAAACTTTTGAATTATTTTTTATTCCGCAATTAGCGATTTATAATTTAGGCCAACCATAAGAATTGATTTTGCATTTATCTTCTTTTTTTTTTTAAAAAAAAAAGAAGAAAATAGGGATATGATATGAATATTATAAAAAAGTTGCATTTTTTACACACTTTGATAATTTGATGGATCATTTTAGTACACTTGAAAATTCAGGAGCTATTTTAAAGTGTGCGTGTTAGGATTTAAAGTTTGTGCATCTAATAGTGTATATGAAGTTAATATTGGCAGGTCATTTAAAAATTCAAATACTGTGTAAAATTATGTACATCTTTAAATACATCAACTTTAAATCCTGACCATAATATAGTAGTATCAATTTCTTTTCAAATTTGAAATCAAGAGGATACTATTCCGTATGTATGTATGTATGCACCTGTGTCTAATCTATGATGATGTATTGTAATTGAAATCATAAAATAAATAAAATCAATCTACAGTGAATGCACAAGACCAGTAAGAAATACCCGTTCCCTGATGGTGAACTAGACAAATTGGGTTCTTGTGCAGGAGGCTCAATTCGGATGGTCAAATCAGGCACTTGTACATGAGACACAATTCCAATCGGACTAGGGGAACTGGACAAATTGTCGGGCAGTTGTACAGGAGAGTTTATTCCCACTGGACTTGGGGAACTGGAGAAATCGGGCAATTGTACAGGAGACTCTATTCCAACTGGACGCTTGGAAGTGTGATTTGCGATTCTATTAAGGATTTGGTCAATAAATTGAGATTCATTCCTACAATACAAAAGATAAGAAACATTTAATGAGTTGAACTTTTCATATGAAAGAAACTTAGGAACATGATCAACTTTTTTTTTTTTAGCAGAAATTAATGACAATGATAGATTGATAGTCCGTAAAGAAATACCTGTTATTCTACTTATCAAAAAAAAAAAAAAAAATACCTGTTATACTCTAAATGCCACCCGGACAAATTGGCGACTTCTGCTAGGGCTGCCTTCCACCTCTGCAGTTTGACGTCATCCCTAAACCTTGCTTCATGTTTAGCCAGTGCTGTTTCAAAACTATTCCTTTGATGTCGTACATCCGATGGGTCCACCTTGTAAAACACTGGTACAACAATTTGTCCCTTTGTTTCTTTACACTCAACGATCTTCAGTAACTCGTCCAAGCACCATCTAGATGATGCATAGGTTTCAGAGAACACAACGACTGAAATCCTTGACTCTTCAATGGCTCTGAGAAGTGTTGGAGAAATTTCCTCTCCGCTTCTAAGCTGCTCGTCATCTATGAAGGTGGTGATTCCCTTATGAAGCAAAGCCTGGTGTAGATGGGCAGTAAAATTGTGACGGGTATCTTTGCCTCTAAAACTCAAGAATACATCGTACCTCCATCGACAGGTGGAAGAGGACGAGGAAGAGACTCCTTGGAAGGCCATGGAGGAAGTCGTCCGATCCTCTCACTGCTACCTAGTAGAGATAATTGGCCTGCAGAAGCAGTTAATTGACGCTCAGTAACTTCTCCCAGGTGGAGTAGCTGTGCAAGCATTCCTATTGAACTAGTCAAATTTTAAGCAAATTTTAGCTAGAAAATTCACTTTTGTTATTTTAGCTAGCTACTTTTCAAAACTCTAAATACCAAACTCTAAATATTCTCTACTTTAAATAAATATTATTTTTTTATATTGGTTTTAAAGTAACCACTTCCTATCACTTTCAACAACCATGAAACCAAAATGGAATATCAAACATCAACCACTTCAACAACTCTGACAAACTTCTGTATAAACTTTTCCACATACAAATTTCATAATAACTGAATATAAGGCAAATGAAAACGAAAGAAGAAAAAGGAAAGGACTCCGACAAGTAAGGTATCATCCCCCCAATAAGAACAATTCCAGTTAAAACAGTGGCACCAAATAAGAGCATGAAATCAACCTAAATCAATCAAACCCAGTGGCACAAAAAGAAAACCTATCATTTACACAACTACCAGTTAACCATTCAGATCATCATAAGCACTCTGAATATGAAGTGATTAAGGCGATAAGCACAAGCAACCCCCTTGAGTATGCTTCCAAATGTATACCCATCAAAATCAAACCCATATCTCTTCATGGTTCTTAAAATTTCCCACACAATCTCGGAATTCCCACAGTCTACATACCCACTGTGGGGCATTTCCTCGAACAACTTGTGAGCAACGCATAAATCTCTGCATTTCGCATGCCCGCAAAAAATATCCAAATCACTTCTGCAAAATCCCTAAAATCACCAAAATCGAAGACAAAACCAAAGACAAACCCAAATCACCAAAATCCCTAAAATCTTCTCTGATCGACAAAATCCCCAAATCACTTCTGCAAATTTTCGGACATACAGTAAACTCCATGAACAAGAGGCCGGCACCTCCACAGTCCAACAACAAAATCCCCAAATCATTTACAAAAATCAAAGCTTTTTCGTTTCTTCTTCCCAATCTTCCATGAAAATCATAGCTATTACACACAATCCATGCGAATCCAACCATAATCTCCAAAACCCATTACAATCTAAAGAAAAAGCACAACAACAACAACAACAATGTAACTTATACCGATCGAAGAATCAAGAACCTGAAACCGGCGCGAAGGTCGCTCGGCTGAAGAGACGCTGGTATCTGACACTCGGCTGATTTACTGTAGCAGTAGAGAGCTTGTTGCAGAGGTGTTCTTGAGCAAAATCGTCTGTTTGACAAATTTTTTTTTTGCTGATAATGATGAGGAGCAGGACGAGGGTTCTCAAACTTCTTTATATTTATATTTGATTAGGGCTGCAGTCCGAAGCGAAGAGATAGAAAACGCGTGTTTGTCAACCGTAAAATGACTGTTTTGCCTTCTTCAATGTAAGAGTTTTGAGAATTTATCTGGCCAATTTTGTCTTTTGCTAGAAAAGTTAATAAGTGAGCGTGAAAAAGGGGATCCGGATCCCCTCAGATTTTAAGAAATCTGAGTTCCTCAAATTTCAAGATCTTGACCGTTGGTTGCATCTAAAGGTCTAAAAGAGCTCCAAGTGTCTTTTGTCTTATCGAGGAAAATGTTCAAATTCTAATGGTGTGTTTGGGTATTGAATTTTTAGAATTAGAATTGAATTCTAATTCTATTTACAAATATCGAGGTAAAAAATTGTGTTTGAGTGTTGAATTTTGAGATTGAAAAATATTATATTTTAATAGTAAGAAATGATTAGAAGTTTAAAAACTTGTGTATAATGATTGGTATTTTGAAAAGTTGTGTGAAATAATAATTTAAATAATAATAATTTATTATATATTGATTATTTAATTAAAATAAATAAATAATATTTTTTTAAAAAAATAATTGAAATCAAAATTAAAAATTAAAAAAAAAAAAAAATGAAGGAAGGGGTGGCTGCCGGTTGGCAGCCACCCTTTTGGGGGTGGCCCGGCCACCCCCAGGCAATGGGGTGGCCGTGCGCCACCCCAGAGGAGGTCGGGGTGGCCGCGCGGCCAGCCCCAGTGGTCGGGGGAGGCCGCGCGGCCACCCCCAGTACTCGGGGGAGGCCGCTCGGCCTCCCCCAAGGGTCGGGGGTGGCCGCGCGGCCACCCCCAGTACTCGATGGAGGCCGCGCGGCCTCCCCCAAGGGTCGAGGGTGGCCGCGCGGCCACCCCCAGTACTCGGGGGAGGCCGCGCGGCCTTCCCCAAGGGTCGGGGGTGGGGTGGCCGCGGCCACCCCCAGTACTCGGGGGAGGCCGCACGGCCTCCCCCAAGGGGGGTGGCTGCCAGCCGGCAGCCACCCCTCTGTTTTTTTTTTAAATTTTTTTTTATTATTTAAATTATTGATATTTTATTATTTAAATGTGGGACCCACGCGTTTTTTTAGTCAATTTTTCCTGCGCGTGGGTCCCACCATTAATCTGAAAAACAGCATTGAATTTTCTCAAAACTCGGGTCAAAATCCGGGTTTTATGCGGGTGGGTGGGTTTTAGAAAAAACCCGAGTGGAATAATTATTCCACTCGGTTGCCAAACAGTTCATAAAGCTTTTGTTCGGAACCTGTTCAAATTTCAAAATCTTCCTCTCTCTCTCTCTCTCTCTCTCACCGGCCTCTCTCACTTTTCGCCGGAAAAAGTCTCAATTTTCGTCGGGCTCCCTCTCGCTGGACTCAATCACTTTTCGCCGGGAAAGGTCTTCATTTTCGTCGGAAATCTCTCTCGCCGGAAACACTCCTCTCTTGCCGGTGGTGTCCATCATCCGGCCAATCTCTCTCAACCTCATGTGGTTTGTTCGCCTCCGCCCACCAAACGACGCCCACCCACCACAACACCACCGGCCGTTCTCCATCGACGTTCGCTCACAACCACCGCACGCTGTCGAGTGGGATAGTTGCTAAGAAACAACAACCTCAACGGAAGAAAATCCTTGTCTCCTACCTCACCTATTTTTGCACGGGTATTAAGACCTCCGGTAAATGAGAGCTCTTTCCTTTTGATTTGTTTATTTCTTTCTCCTTTTTTCCGTTTGATTTAATTCTGTACAATGATTGTTGGTTTGGATTTGTGGGTCTCTTTCTGGGAGACGTGTTCCACGTTGTGTAGCCGATATGTTTGATGGTTTTCCGCTACGTTTTTTTGATTTAGGGCTGCTGGGTTTGGAATTGAATGGTGATGGCCATATTGCGTTTTTTGGACAAAAAGAAGTATACTCCAGCTTGGTGTGCTAATTCTGGAGCTTGTTACTGGTCAATGTTCAGAAGAGGGAGGTGCTGATATAATCCAATGGGTCCAAGGATCTCGCTTTGCTTGTTCCATGAATAAGACGATAGATCCAGATCTTGGAAATTAAGAATGAAATCGATACCATGAAGTTGCAGATGGTGGACACTTTCTTATGTATTGCACTGGAATGTGAGGCCATTTTAAGGGCACTTTTGCTTGGAGAGAAACCAGTTTCACATAGACAGACAAGTTTTATTACCTTAAAGTTATCATAGCTCCTATTCATCCAAATTGTTGATTGGGTAGGTGATTTTTTTTTTCTTTGCTTTTTTTTTTTAGTTTCCGGAGATTGACAAATATGTACATTACATTTGTTACCAGAAATTTGAAAGGTATAATCCTTGTTTCTGTACATGTTATGCATGGAAGCCATATATGTACACTTGAAAAATTAATATTGTAACATGTATAGAAACAAATTGGTGGCTGTTTGTTTGGCTAAAGTGCAAAGGATTTTGAATAACTTTTTGGGTGTATTTACTGCTTAAGCAGATTGTATCTTACACAGGATATGTGGTTTTCAGGCTAAATGACCCATCACGAGTCTTCTGGAATTTGAGTTACTTTTCTGGAAAGAATGTCCCAACTGATATTAAGCAACATCATCTCCTTTTGACAAGATGTAATATGATATTATGTTTTGTAATTCACATATCAAAATATCAACGTGTTGCATCAAAAAATCCACTTAACTTCTCTGTATGAGAATTACATGTTACAAGTTCCAACATGTAAAAGAATCACTCCTTTCAATATAATTTTTTCCTCTTAGAATGAAATAACAACCTTAAAATACAAAAAAGGAAGCTAAAAGATATTATGGTACATCATGTAACAGAAAATTGTCTTCTTCTTCTCTGCTATTGCTTTGGGTTGCCTCTCCAATAACCACTGTGTGCCAATACTCCCATCTCCTCTACCTCCAGATTGCCAGATTTAACCAACACTTCTGCAATGTGAATGTGAATAAATATAAACACATAAAGTTTTCTTTTGCAAATTCATAGTAATCTAGACATCTTCAATTACACACAGTAGAAAGGGTGATTAACTAGAAGCATTACAAGAATTTGCAACTTCTTGAAAAGCTGCTCTTAAATCGGAGCACACAAAGAACAAGTACATGGAAATATCTCTCATTTTATTAAGCTCAAAGAGTATGCAGAATCAAACTATATACCCTCAAATTTTATGACACTAGAAGGGCCCAAGATTGCCCTTCAAATTAGAATCCTGGAATCTCCTCTGTTTCTCTTATATGTGTACAAAAAAGATAGGAAGAAGCCAACTCCATTTTCAATAAAAGCTCTTGAAGAACTGGTTTGCGAAGAATTTTTTACATGTACAATCGGACACGAGAAGCTATAAGCACCTCTAATCAAAACAACTAGAAATTTACAACGAGCAACACAAAATGTATTTACAAAACCCTCAGAGACTCATATTTACAACAGGCATATTCTTTCTCGCTCAAACCTGAAAACATAGTACTGTAAACTCCCGTAAGAAACCAGCCAAAAGCCAACATATGAAAAGAATAACACTTAGAAAGATTAACAAGAGAACTCAAAGGCCAAAGCTAAGCTTCTCAGCATGAGGGTTGCATATAACTTATAGCCCAAATTTCAAATAAGAACATGCCACTAGATCTAAAAAATGGTGTTAAAAACTCATCTGCAATCACGTTATTTGCACACAGCAAAGGCAGTGAAAACAAAACTTCTTTTTCTTTTGGGGGTCAAAATCTTCACTTAAATATACCTAGTTCAGCTCAAACTATAGGTTTAAATCATTGAATAGAAACCAGATTCAACTCCCTCTAAATCCTCCAAATACAAGACATGTCGCTTGTTGTGAACTAAAGAAATGTATTTCAGATGACTATGAAATCTACTGCCTTGACCCTGAGTTCAGCAAATGTATAATACCACAAATAAGTTATTAAGGTTCAGCAAATTTCTCCAGTCCAATTAGCACATTGTATAATCAGCATATGGCCTCCAGCAAACACAGAAACATGCGTACACACATATTTGATAAAAAAATTTCAACATGTAGGCAATTTTTTGGAAAAGAAATCAATATAAATATTCAACAAAAGACAGAGAATGAGCACCTGACCAACGAGAGAGGAGCGTTTCTGGCGAAAATGGAGAGCTTTCCGGCAAGAGAGGGCGTTTCCGGCTATAGAGAGATTTCCGGCGAAAATGAAGAGCATTTCCGGCGAAAAGTGAGAGGGTATCCGGCAAGAGATTTCCCGGCGAAAATTGAGGCCTTTTCTGGCGAAAAGTGATAGAGAGTCTGGCGAGAGAGAGAGAGAGAGAGAGGGGGGGGAAGATTTTGAAATTTGAAAGTGTTTCGGACGAAAGCTTTAGAATATGAACATTTTCCTCGATAAGACAAAAGACACCTGGAGCTCTTTTAGACCTTTAGATGCAACCAATGGCCAAGATTTTAAAATTTGAGGAACACAGATTTCTTAAAATCTGAGGGGATCCAGATCCTGAAAACTACACCACAGCATTTTTCCTTCCCTTTTCTATTCCCTTGGGAAGTGAACAGTTATTCCCAATGCATTGGGAAGCACTGTTCACCTCCCATTCAATATTATACTCATAAATTTTTTTTCTCTCTCCTCCCACAATCCTCGACAATGGCTGCTGACTTGCTTCGTCTTCTTCCATGAAAATTGTTCAACCCTGCCACAGACAAACGTAGATTGAAGTCTGTCCACACAGATCTTCACCGTAGGCTGGAGATCTTCCGGCGAAATGCTCTCAATTTATCTCCGTCGAGAAGCTCTCCCTCCGTTGAACACGGCTCGGCCGCCTCCAGCTCTAGCAACCCAGAGCTAGCCTCAAACAGAGGAGGATCCCCACCCGGAGCTGTACTCACCAAGGCAGGGACATCCGGTCACAACCAGCACTGCCGCCCCTGGAAGGACACCGGAAAAAGCTGAAGAAGAAGCAATACCAGAAGCCTCCACCGAAACCATCCCAGACCCTGCCGAAATCAAATAAGCCTTGAAAGCCTGACCTGCGGAACTCCCGGAATCAACCGCAGCGGCCGTACTGGACAGAGTAGAAAAGCACGCCGGAAAAGGAGCAGACGAGAAGCCCAACGATTCCGGTGCCGAAAAACCCAACCTGAAAGTACAGAACCAATACCCACAGCGGACGGCTTGGTGGATGGCTCAGCTGCGTGGAAGGCAGAGATGCGAGTGGGTTGGTGGTGGTTTCGGTGTGATAGAGTTTGGGTGAGAACGGAGAAGATGAGACAGGGAGAGAGAGAAGAAAAGAGACGAATAAAAAAAAAAAGTAAAAAGTAAAAAATAATATTTTAAGGATATAGAGGAAAATTATGAGAAGCTGCTGTGGAGTATTTTTTGATAAGGAAGTAAAAAGTAGTTTTGTTTTCTATATCTAGGAAAAATTGATGGGAAGCTGTTAGGAATGCTCTTAGGGCATTCCTAGCAGCTTCCCTTCCTTTCCCAGTCATTTTCCCTACATGTAGGGAATAAAAACACTTTTTGCTTCCCAATCAAAAAATTTCTCACAACAGCTTCCCTTTACTTTTCCCTATATCATTAAAATAATATATATATTTTTTATTTTACTTTACTTTATTCCATAAACTTTTTTTTCTCTTTTATTTTATCGTCTTTGTCTTCTTCCTCTCTCACCCGTTCGACTCTCGCCTCTCTCGACTCTTTCTCTCATCTCTGTCACTCTCGCCTCTCTCGTCGTGGGCTACTAGTGGACGCCGGAAGGTGAAGGCGCGGTGGCGTGTTTGGGATGCCAGGTGAAGGCGCGTTTGGACTGATTGGGGATTTTTTTTTATGTGTATTTTGGTAGTGGTTTCTGGTGGGATAGGGTGTTGTGTTTGGATTGGGTTTTTGTTTGTCGTTGATGGTTGATTGGTGGTGATGTGGTGGGTTCCGACATGGAGGAGGTTGGAGTTGATGGGTTGTTTGATTTTGAAGGGTTGAGACCCATGGGGGGTGTGTCCAGCCGCTGGTACATGTTGGAGAGGAGGATCATCGGCGAGATCATGGGCCGGTTGTGGAGGTGAGAGCACCGATCTCCGTGGCGGCACGCGTTGATGATCCGGTGGCTTGGGCTCGTCGGTAGGCTCGGCGGTAGCTGTTGCGAGTGACGAAATGGGAGAGAGAGAGAGAGAGAGAAACTGGGGAGCGTGTTGCAGAGAGAGAGAGAGTATTTTTTATTATTAAACAATAGAGTGGGAAATGAACAATTCTTCCCAATGCATTGGGAAGAACTGTTCATTTCCCAGGGAATGGAAAAGGGAAGGAAAGCTGCTGTGGTGTAGATTTTATGACTTTTTTAAAATTTTTCCTAAAATGTAGGGAAGGGAACCCATATAGGAAAGCTGCTAGTAATGCTCTTACAAGTAATTACAACGCAAACGAGATTAATGTGGTTTCATATATTTTCTCTCCATCTTATTTTTTAAATTTATTATTAGATTTCGAGAAATAATACAAACACAATTTTTTTACACAATTTTTCTCACATGGGGGTGGGGCCCACCATCACATGGGTTCCATCACATGTGAGAGGAGCTGTGTAAAAATAATTTCCCCTAGAGTTATCGGACTCATATTAAGTTTTATAAGTTTATTGATAAATTTAAAATTTTACAAAGAAGTGTAAAGAATATATTTTTATAATTTTTTAATAAATAATAAATAGGAAATTTTAATTTTTCTTTTTTAAAGAAAAGAACCAAGTAAACTTTCCTTATTTGTTGACTGCCATCGACGTGTCACTGGGGTTGGCAATTCTTGACACGACCCGCGAACCCGACACGGGAAAATAGGGTTTGGGTTTAATGTAATTGGGTTCGGGTCGAAATTGGGTCAACCTGATTCTGACCCGATTACAATGGTGGGTTGACCCGCCAGACACGATTCTGACCCGGTTGTACTTCAAAAAAAAAAAAAAAAAAAAAAAAAAAGAAAGAAAGAAAAAGAAAAGAAAAGAACTAACCCGAAACCGAAACGAAATGCCCATTCTGTCACTGAATGTTTGAATCTAAGATTTTGCGATTCTGCGAACCCTAGCCCACTGCCCAGTAGCCCGCCCGCCCGCACTCCGCACGCCTGACCACCAACCATCCGGCCTTTTCCCCCTCTCTTACCCGCCAGGCCACCACCATATACTCGGCCACCACCGTTAGTGTCGCCGCCCACCATCCGGCCGATCTCGTTGAGCCTCACACGGTTTGGTCACCTCCACGACTCCGCCCTCCGAACGACGCCACAAGGCCCACAACCGGTCTATTTTACTGCCAGTCTGCCTCATGCGGTTTGCTACTTGTTATTTTTGTAAGATTAAACAAATTTTAGCCCTTGAAAAACTAATTTTTGTTAGATTAAATTAATTTTAGTCTTATAAGCATTATGTAGACACCTTTCCTGGAAATTGTTATTAACAACTACGTTGAATATTGGGGGTTGATTTAATTGATTATTTTAGTCTTATAAGCATTATGCGGGTCGTGTCGGGTTAACAGGTGACACGATTATTAGTCGTGTTTATCGGGTCGTATTCGGGTTACCCCGATTATTAATCGGGTCGCGTGTTACAACCCGATTAATACTCGGGTCGGGTTCGTGCCAGACCCCGTTTGTGTAATCGGGTCGGTCGGGTTGGCGCGAACCCGACCCGTGAACCCGAATTGCCCACCCTAGTTAAAGTTAATAGTTTTTCATTTAACACTAAAAATCTAGAAGATTAAGATGACAATGAAGATGATTTTTGTTTTTAAAGTTTGAGTCTTTTTTTCTTTTCTTTTTTCATTAGGGATATTTTGACCCAAAATGATATGAATGCTAGCGTGCCAATTGAGACACAAGTGACATATGACAAACCATTCATTTTGATTAAAAAAAAAAAGTGATAAAAAGACCTATATAAAATATGGGCAAAAGTTAAAAACCATATTCTTGAAATTAAAAACTTTATGACTAAATTCAAAATAAATAAAAACTATGAACTGAATATGATGTTTTCCTAAAAGATATTTGAAGGAGCGCCCCTTCTGTCCGGTCAGGTAGAAAACCAGTGTTTTCTGCCACCAATAAGATATTAACACATCAGCCTATAATAAGAAAAACTATTGTTTGTAAAACATTGAATCTAACCCCCCCCCCTTTTTAACTCTTTTAGTCTGGAAAAAAAAAAAAAAAAACTCCCAACCACTGTCCACCTAGACACCGCCACTGCTCCACGCCAAAAACTGTCGCGCAGCCACTTCCCAATGGTCGAGGGTGGCCGCACGACCATCCCCAAGGTTTGGGGGTGGCTTTTGAGTCACCCCTAGATCCACCTAGGGTTGGCCCGAAGGCCACCCCTAGACCCCGGGTGTGGCCGAGCGGCTGCCCCATGGACCGGGGGTAGTCGCGTAGCCACCCTCGGCCACTGGAGAGTGGCCGCGCGGCCAAGTGGCAACCACCCCCAATTCCGGCGTGGGGCTATGACGGCGGCGGCCAGCGGCTGGGATATTTTTTGTTTTAAGACTAAAATAATGAAAGCGAGGGTTTTGATCCAATGTTTTATTAGGTTTTGTTAATATTTATTTTTCTTATTTAATAATGACGTGTCAATTTCTCATTATTTAATTGACCCCTATCGACTTCCTTCCTTCACTCCGCCTCGGGGTAATCACATGTACATACAACCATAAAAGCATGAAGAGCCCTTACGGCAAAAAATAACCACTAAATTTTTGAAAAGATACTAGGAGGACGATTGACCCCTATCAACCTTCCTTTTCTTTCGCTTTGCTCCTGGGTAATCACACTTGAGGGAAGAGTTGGCTTGGAGAATGGTCATTTTTGCAGCTTCCTGGAACCCAATCAGAATCACCATTTCTTTTTCTTTCTGAGCAAATAAAGAGGGAACCACCATTTCAAACTTGAGGGAAGACTTGACACTCAACTTGGCTATCTCAGAAGAGTCATTTTTGCAATTTCCTCGTGGGAGTAGGGACAGGCCATTGTGTGTGGGGAAGTTTGTCAATTGTCACCGAATCCTCTTTTGATATATAATGCATGGATGTAGTCAACTCGTTTTCTCTTATTTTGATGATAATTGATACATAGCACCACACCGACTTTGACTCAGGAGCTAACATATTTCAAATAAGAATTTTTAAATAACTGATATTAAAAATTATTTATAACAGTAAAATAATTTTAATAAGTGAATGTGGACCAGCGTTACTCTTGTGATGAGATCTGATCATTGCATGCAAATGATGGAATTGCTTACGAAGCTTCTTAATTAACCTTCTTGAAATGCCTGTGAGTCGCCACTCGTCTCTGACCAACGCGTTTTCTCTTCTTTTGAAGATCCATGCATCGACTTTTCTACTTAAGAGCAAACTGGTTCTGCAACGCAATTATGATTAAACCTCTAGTGTAGACTAGTTAGTACTAGCTAGTCTCGGATTCAGAGAGCTTGTTCCATGGCCTTCCCATTTCTGTCCTTTCAGTCTAAACATTGAAGTTTGTCTTTACAAGTTGTCCCTCAAGTCTTCTTTTAAGTTTTTCTTAAATAATTAATTCTTACTGTTTAATAAAATTATATGTGTTCAAGAACAAAACCAAGATTTTGAGTGTGGGAGAACAAATTTTTTTATTATTGGGAGACGGACTTTTATAAATACAAAAGCATATAAATATATAAAATCTTTATATTTTTGTGTTTGTACATATTTATATTAAATAAAATGGAAAAATATAATTTAGCCCTCTAACTACCATCGATTTTTCGGATGGCACTATAAACTACCAAAGCATGGATTCCGGCCTCCCAAATTACCAACTGCTTATTTTTTAGCCCCCTCCGTCAGTTTGTGCCGTCATTTTAAATGGAAAGCACTACATATACACGACACGTGACTCTAAATGACAAAAAAATTGCAAATGTCCTTAATTTTAACATAAAAATTACTAGATTGTCATCTTTGAGAAAAGCACGTGTATTAGCGGCTTAGAGTCAGAATATTACGAAAATAACATTCGCCTTCTAATTCATGTATCCACCAGATATCCCTTTCCTTCGTCCCCTCCACCAGCTCCGCCGGAGTCTGACTATCACCATCTTTTCTGTCCACTATGTCCAGCCATATGACCCATAAGAATCGCTTTTTGCTATTAACCAAACCATATCAAAACCATATTATATATCTTTCTTTAATCTAATCTATAAAAATTACATGTGTCTCTTCAGCATGTGAGATGCACGTGTTTTTTTTAATAAAATTCATTCCAATTTTGTTCATATTATTAAAAAAAAAAAATGCATCTCACCTGCTCAAAGAACACGAGTCATTTTATTAGAAAAAAGTAAACGAAAATAGAAAAACGAAATGCTCCTAAAATGTGTTACAACATCGCTTTCTTTAAGAAATTATTTGCTCACACTAGAAATGCATGCAAAGAGTTATAGCAAATATTTCTCCAGGATACAATGGAGCCCAGAATTCTCTGTTTGTTTAATTGTGTTTTGCACAAACGAAAATTAAATCTGAACACTTTCAGATTTTTCTATTATATCAATAGACAGACAAAGACTTTTAATTTTAAATCTAGAAGGTATCATAAAAAGAACTGAAGATAAAAGAAATTTTGTTATCTCTTTTAATAATCACTGAATAGCAGTTACTTCTATATTATATTGAAATAATTGTTAATCCAACCATCCATAACTGCTTAAGTGCCAGATTTTAACATATACTTAAATCTGAAACTGTCTATGATTATTTAATAATAATCATTAAATCGTTATTAATTAATCTCAACCATTAAATCAAATGTGATTTAACTTTACAGTTTATTTTAATGATGGTCCAGTAAATCCAACCACTGGATCTACCTACTAAGCATCCTTTGGTTTATATTAAATCACCAAATCGATTGATCATGACCATCCAAAATTGAAAGGTCATGATTAGATCACCAAGTGCACCATCAAAGCGTCACTAGCGCCCATTGCCACATGCACGGGCATGTGCATTTAGTGCTTCGCACCGTACTAGAGTATACACGTACAAGTATACACCAAAGCATTACTTTAAATGCTTAAAATATGTTGAAACTTAAAAATGTTAACTACAATTTTTCTTTTTCTCATGTGGGACTATCTTCATTTAATGCTCTTTAACACTTTCCTTTTAAAACATTCACGAGACACAAAATAAATATATATACATATTAACTTTGAAAATACTTTAACACATTTTTATATACTGAATTGAAGAAAGCTCCTCCAACACGATACACAAGAAAAATCTGTACTTAATAAAAAAACAATGCCGTAATTAATCAGCCACCCCCTTTCTGCTACTCAATATTTCAATCCCTCCACCGATTGAGTTTGAGAACTAATATTTGTAAGCAGTAATTATTTTTCATTATTCTTTAAGCTTTATTCATAATCGTCGTTATTTTGTTTTGATTTGAATTTATGTGTTGCTGCAATGCTACTTGAAATCTCCTTTAATATATATATATATATATATATATATATATATATATATGGTCAATTAACTTGATTTTGATGTTAGAAAAGAGATTATAAACGGTTTACATGTTATTTTAACGGATTAAATTAAGAAAATAAAATGAATATGTGCATTGTAATGATTTGATATTTTCATTTTTTTATTTTTTTCTTTCAAGAGTACACACAGTTTTGGCCGAGGGAAGAATTTTTCCCCAGCTGAAAAATCATGTTGTTCCCATTAGTTTGTTAATTATTTCCAATTTTATGCTTTTTTTTTTTTTTTTTAGCATAAAATGATTTTGACATTTTTTTCGATGTTTAGTAGGAGTGAAAATAATAGTAAACTTGAAAAATGATTTTCGTTTTACCAAAATTGCTTAATAAATTTTGAAAAATGATTTATGTTTTTTAAAATCATAAATCATTTTCCCCACACGGGAGATACATTCGACCATCTTTTAAACAACACAGTCGATCTTCACGCTCACGTAGTTGAAAACATTGTGTAGTCGACCTTCTCTCCACTTGTCCTTCATGCTTAGGATTTCATTGCCAGAATCTGGCTAGAACAGTCGAATTCCGGCCAAATAGCAAAGATTTAGCTGTTATGTGCCAGATTCTTGCCATCTTTGCCGGAGTCCTGTGAAAGTGGCCAAAATCCTGCTGGCCAGTGACAGAGTCTCGTCACCAATGATTTTTTGCCGGTTGTAATTTTTTTTCGTACGAGCCAAACGCTAGAAAATTTTTTCAGGAAAATTATTTTTTCTGAAAAATAATTTCATTGAAAATATTTTATAACAAAAAATATTTTACGTGAAAACAAATGGAGCATTAGTAATTAAAAATGATAAAGTTGTTTTTCATATTTTATAAAAATAGAAATAAAATACATGATATTTTCGGCCAAGCGCAGGTTTTCCTCCTAGCCGAAAATCTCATGGTGGAATTATTTTTCAGCGATAAAAAAGATGCAGAATGGATTTTTACTCATTTTTTAAAGAATTCAATGTTCTCAACAAATTTTCACGAAGATGAGTTCCAATCTAGTTTTCTAAAGAAAATTTTTAGAAAAGTGTTGTTAGGGTATTTGATTCATTTTAATTGTAATTTGGACCATAAAATATGTTTATGTTATGTTAGGGGTAAATTATGAGTAATTCTATATGTCATATAAATGTTCATAAAGTGTCAATCAAATAATATGGTGGCTTTTAAAATTAGTATTTGATCAATCACACTTCAAACGGTAATTTTAAATTAAAAGTCACTTCATTATTTAATAGACATTTATATGACATGTAGAATTACTTGTAAAATATTTAGTTAAGTGAATTTTAGTGGGCCTTAGTTTGAATGGATCGACTTAGTTAGGTAGAAAGTTCTAAGTAGACTAATCGTGGCCTAATTTTCCATGTAATTCATTTCAAACCTTACAGGAATTAAAAAGGGGCCCAATTATTCTGGCCAACTTGCATTGGACTTCTAAGACTAAGATCAATAAATATCAAATTAATTTAGACCCAACTTCTAATTAGGGTAGCCTGTAGTTTAGTATGAGGCTGTCGTTTAGACGACCCAACTTCATGTATATATCGCATGGTCGGCCTTAAAGCATTCTCATCTGTATCTCTAAATTTACTCTTTCGCCTCCCCCTTGTTCCTTCCCATCTAGTCATTTCCAAATAATAGGTACTTAATTCGCACACTAAAGCAGTCGTTAGTGGCTCCTGCCCAAATCAGTCAGTCAGTCAGGGTGAAAAATGGAGAGCAAGTGCGGATTTGGAAAGACAGAAGGTGGAATTACTTGTAAATATATATAAGGAGTAAAATTATTTTTTTGCTTTTTTATCAAAATACATTATATATTTATCATTAGATTTGTAATAAATTATTATTATTAAATTTTGATTTATAAATAGACAAAAAAAAAATAGAAGTCATACTTCTAACAATAATTAAAAGAAATACACACATTTTCTATGTTATATATTGTACGTACACACTACAGGAAAAAACAGTAATGCGGGCTCTGCCACTGGGCTTAACGGTACTCTCTCCATGTGGAGGCAAGAGAGTATTACAATTTCTTTTCTTTTCTTTTCTTTTCTTTTTTTTTTTATAAAAAAATATTGAATAAAGATCGAAATGTTAATGCCCATCGTCTTTCTTTTTCAATTTTAAAGTTTTTATTTTCACTAGAAGTTTATATATATATATATAATGAAGGCCCCACATTAATGAATTATGAAATAGGAAACATTTGTGTCAGTGACACGTGTTATATTATTACCAGTAGAGTGGGTTATTCTACCACTTTATTTAATCATTTCTCCCTCTCAATGGGGGAAGCACAAGAAGCCCCTTAGCAACGTTCTTTTTTGCAGAAGCCAGGCTTTACAATATATTTTCTTATAATTTCGAAATGTGATTCGTGCGTTTTTTTTTTTTTTTTTTAATAAATAAGGTTTAACACTTAAAATATTTAATTAAAATAAAATAAATTGACATGAAAAGAATGTTCAAACTCAAAACTTTTATTCTAATACCATAAAAATTACTATTTGCACCAAGAATTACTTCTAAAACTCTTTCACTCCACATAAAAAGAGTTACCATTCCCAAAAACAGATATCCATTTTCAGCTGTAACACTTTCGATTATATTTTTTTTTTCATATAACTTTAGTGACTTATGCTTCGGAGCCTCTCCAGTCTCCTAATGGCTTGCGTTTTTTCCTAATGACTTTTGCTTTATTTTACTAGAGCCTATCAATCATCCAGATTGACCATACAAAAATCTTTTTGATTAGTTTATATATATATATATATATATATAAAGAAGAAAAAAAGAAGAAAAAAAAGATAGGTACCATACTTGGTTAAAACTTAGAATTCAAAAAATTAGGTACGTTTTTAAATTTACTGTACGAATTACGAAATTTTACTTTGTGAAATAAAATTTAAAAATAATTATTTTTTTTTTTAAAAAATTAAATAAAATATAATTTATTTTTTTTAAAAAATAAAATATTATTCGAAACAAACACAAATTTCAACACTATTAACCGTCTCCCCTCCAAACCATGCATACATGTTTAATATGTGCTTTGATCACGTAGTGATCACCTCCTACTTATGATGCCATTACCCTTTTTTTTTTATTCTATATTATTTCCATATTTTCATACAATCATCGTGACCAGTACGGTGAAGAATTGTTCCCCATGCATGAAACTCACGAGGGAACAATGACAATCCCGCAAATAAACACTAAAATCAATTTATTAGGATCGACGACAATTATCCGTTCGAATAACTAATAATCTGAACACTTTAACGTGAAAATTGTTTTAATCCGAACACCCATCCAAACAAAAAATTGTTTACATTAATTAGTTGTTGAAATTACTAAGCCAATCTTAATCCAGAATCACTCCAATCCACCAAACTGCGCATAGAGATCCAGAATCAGCACCAGGCACGCTGCTCAGTCCCACTCAGCTATACCCCACGCAGTGTCCATCCAAATATTCTCGAGCCCCAAGATCTCGCCACGTTGGCATCTTTGTCTCACGTGTTCCAACTGACGTGTCCACGCTCCCCCCACTTTCCCTTTTATAGCTCTCCCCCCACATTTTTACATCACTCAAAAAACAAGCACCCTGTTTCTCTTTCCCTCTCTCGGATAATCATACAGGCCACAACCTTTTTGATTTGCCAGTTTTCTCATTCTCTGTAGAAATCTATATCAATCTCTAATGGCAGAAAGCTGCGACTGCAAGCTCATCGTGCAAGTCTGCAACGCCAAGAATCTAATGCCGAAAGACGGCCAAGGAACGGCGAGTGCGTATGCGATCGTCGACTTCGATGGCCAGAGGCGGCGAACGAAGACCAAGTTCAGAGATCTGAATCCTGAATGGGACGAGCAGTTGGTGTTTGTCGTCCACGACAAGGACTCCATGGCTTCGGAGATCCTGGAGATCAATCTGTACAACGACAAGAAGAACGGGAAGAGAAGCACTTTTCTTGGAAAAGTCAAGATCGGCGGAAGCACTTTTGTGAAGACCGGGTCTGAAGCCCTGGTGTACTATCCCTTGGAGAAGCGGAGCGTGTTTTCGCAGATTAAAGGAGAGCTTGGGCTCAAGGTTTACTATGTTGAAGAAGATCCACCTACTTCTGATGCAGCGGCGCCGCCTGCGGAGCAGAAAGCGGATGCGGCGACTCCTGCGCCGGCGGAGAATTTAAAAGAGGACGAGAAGAAGGAAGAAAAAGTTGAGGAGAAGAAAGAAGACGAGAAGCAGATCAAGGAAGAGCCTGGAATTGAGGAGAAGCCGAAGCCGCCGCCCGAAGATCCGAAACCTGAAGAGTCTCCGGCGCCGGCTCCTCCAGCTGAGGTGGACAATCCTCCTACCGGTCACATCGAGAAAACGAGGCCAGTGAAAGAAAAGGCCGAGGCAGAAAAGCGGCCCGATCTCGGCCTAAACGAGCTTGAGCTTCCGTCTCTGGCCAGCGGTCGTAGCCGCAGCGCGTGCGACCTCGTCGACCGCATGCCTTTCCTCTACGTACGCGTCGTGAAGGCCAACCGTGCCAAGCCTGAATCTGGTTCGTCCGTTTATGCTAAGCTTGTGATCGGGACGCATAGTATCAAAACCAAGAGCCAGAGTGATAAGGATTGGGACCAAGTTTTCACATTCCATAAAGAGGGCTTGAACTCCACCTCACTGGAAGTGTCCGTGTGGGCCGAGGAGAAAAAGGAGAATGATCAGAGCACGGAGAGCTGCTTGGGAACGGTGTCGTTTGATTTGCAGGAGGTGCCGAAGCGTGTTCCGCCGGATAGTCCTTTGGCTCCGCAGTGGTACACTTTGGAATCCGACGATTCTCCGGGGAATGACGTCATGCTGGCGGTCTGGATCGGGACTCAGGCAGACGAGGCGTTTCAGGAAGCTTGGCAATCAGATTCCGGCGGGTTCATACCGGAGACCCGAGCCAAGGTGTACCTGTCCCCGAAGCTATGGTATCTGAGGCTAACGGTCATCCAAACCCAAGATTTGCAGCTACGCTCGCAGACCGAGCCCAAGGTTCGGAGTCCGGAGCTTTACGTAAAGGCTCAGCTCGGCCCTCAGGTTTTTAAAACGAGTAGGACATCTGTCGGCTCGTCCTCATCCAGCTCGGCTAATCCAACTTGGAATGAGGATCTCGTTTTTGTGGCGGCTGAGCCGTTTGAGCCGTTTCTTGTAGTTACTGTCGAGGACGTCACTAATGGACAGTCTGTGGGGCACGCTAAGGTACACGTGGCCAGCATCGAGAGGAGAACGGAAGATCGAACGGATCTGAAATCAAGGTGGTTTAATCTAGTTGGTGATGAGAATCTCCCCTACACAGGGAGGATACACCTGCACGTATGTTTGGAAGGCGGATATCACGTGCTGGACGAGGCTACTCACGTGACCAGCGATGTTCGAGCCTCAGCCAAACAGCTAGCCAAAGCTCCAATTGGCTTGCTTGAGGTTGGGATCCGTGGGGCCACTAATTTACTCCCTGTGAAAACCAAAGATGGTACGCGTGGGACCACCGATGCCTACGTGGTAGCCAAGTATGGGCCCAAATGGGTGCGCACCCGTACGATCCTCGACCGGTTTAATCCAAGGTGGAACGAGCAGTACACTTGGGATGTGTTCGATCCTTGCACGGTGCTCACCATAGGTGTTTTCGATAACGGAAGGTACAAGCGCGATGAAGCCGGGAAGCCGGGAAAAGATGTCCGCCTTGGAAAAATACGTGTACGGCTATCCACACTTGATACAAATTGGGCGTACATGAACTCGTACTCCCTCACTGTATTGCTTCCCGGCGGGGCCAAGAAAATGGGAGAGATTGAGATCGCCGTCAGATTCTCTTGCTCATCATGGTTTAGTCTAATCCAAGCGTACACCACCCCGATGCTTCCCCGGATGCATTATGTGCGTCCATTAGGTCCGGCCCAGCAAGATATTCTGCGCCACACCGCTATGCGGACAGTCACGGCTCGGCTGGCGCGGTCCGAGCCACCTTTGGGTCAAGAAGTGGTTCAATTCATGTTGGACTCTGACACACACGTGTGGAGCTTGAGGCGGAGCAAGGCTAATTGGTTCCGGGTCGTGGGATGCCTTACACGTGCCGCAACTTTGGCACGTTGGCTGGATGGGATTTGCACGTGGGTGCACCCTCCCACAACGATTTTAGTGCATGTGCTGCTTGTGGCCGTTGTATTATGCCCACATCTAGTGCTCCCCACCATATTTATGTACGCCTTCTTGATCATAGTTTTGAGATTCAGATATCGCCAAAGGGTCCCACACAGCATGGACCCTAGATTATCCCACGTGGATTCCGTGGGCCCCGAGGAGCTCGATGAAGAATTTGACGGATTCCCCACCACACGATCGTCGGAACAAATTCGTATCAGGTACGACCGGTTGCGGGCCCTAGCGGGGAAGGCCCAAACCCTGCTTGGCGACGTGGCGGCACAAGGGGAGCGTTTGGAGGCCTTGTTTAACTGGAGGGACCCTCGTGCCACTGGGATGTTTGCAGTGTTTTGCCTATTTGCGTCGTTGATGTTTTATGCGGTGCCCTTCAAGGCCTTTGTGTTGGCTACAGGATTCTATTATCTGCGACATCCAAGGTTTCGCGACGACATGCCATCTGTTCCGCTCAATTTTTTCCGGCGACTACCGTCACTCTCCGACCAAACTATGTAGCGTCGAGGGGGCGTGGACTGGTGCACTTTCTTGGTGAAGTGACTAGATCATTTATTTTTGTTTATTTGCTGTAAAACATTGCTTTATTATTTAGTAATTGGGTTTACTTTTTAACTAATAACGACGCCGACGGGCTTTAAAGTGAGGAAAAAGTTTTTGTTGGTATACTTTAAAGAGTGGAAAAAGTGACCGTTGGTGGTATCTAGGGAGTGTGGTCCATCCATGAATTTCGAAAACATGTCTTACAAAGAGGTCTTTTTACCTGCAATGAAGGGTTAGGTAGTAATTCAAAAGGACACTACAAAGGGAGGTGACCGTTATATGAAGAGATATACTTTTTATATAGGAGTAACGTTAAAAACAGTCTTTTTATTATTTAGTTTATTCTTTTAAAATTAATGTCACTTTTTAAAAGCATTATTAAATTTAGAATGAATCACTTTTAAAATTTAATCGTAATTTTAAAAGTTACGTCAATTTTAAAATAAAAAATAATAATTTCAAACATTACCCCTTATATAAATACTTTAGAAATTCAGATATAAATGCACTCACGTCCAAAAAGTTTCTTAACATTAAAAAGTTGGATAAGATGGGTTTTATGTAAGGATTATACCTCGAATTTTTATGAAATATAGTAGTATGAATGGGTAATCAAAACATATATGGGAAGACTTCAAAAAAAAAAAAAAACATATATGGGAAGAACTTATAGCAGAGCTACAAAAAAACAAGTAATTTTTGTTGGACCTTCATTCATTTTTTTTTTTTTTAATCGTTCGTTAGAGTTTTTATTGGAAAAACTTCACTTAACCCCTCGAAATTGTCACCGCTTTTGCAATTACTTTAATAAACTTCAAAAACTATCAATTTTGCGTATCAATTTTTCAATTTCACCAATTCATTAGGATTTTTCACTAAATCTTGCTAAAATTATCAAAATACTCTTGTTTTTTTAATATATGAAAAAAAAAAATTATACATAAGTATTTTTGAAAATTCCGTTAAATTCAACGCCTAAATTCTTGCATTTTTTTTTTAAAGAGTATTTTGAAAATTTTGTCACGACTTTATTAGGATTTAATGGAAAATCTTAATGGTGGGGTGGAATTAAAAAATATAATAATAATAATAATAATAATAATAATAATAATAATACACTAAATTGAGAGTTTTTAAAGTGTAAAGGGTAATTGCAAATGTGTTGAAAGTTCACGTGGGTTAGGTGAAATTTTCCATTTTTATTAATTGGAATTTCTAGTTATATTGGTAGAAGTTTGACATCTTTATTTCCGTGGTTCCTGGTTCTCACAAGGAAAACAAAAACCAAAATATACTTGCAAAAAGGAGCAAATCAAATAGAATACCTTTTAAGGAATATCAATACCATCATCACATAACAAAAAAAGAAAAAAGAATATCTGCAAAAAGGAGGCCTAAAGAAACAATTAAACATCTTGCATCAGCCTTCTGCAGCATCATGAAAGCATGCACTCCATGCGCCTCCTTCAAACACAAGTAATATATAGTGACCATTTTGGTTGTGTAAAGTTTGGCTTCACTAGAACTCCGAAGGGGTGAAATACCAGAGCGAGAGATCCCCATCTAAGCAGCTGCTGTTGCTACTTCTTTGCCTGCATGGGGTCGCTGGCACCAGTTTCTGGGGCTGTGGGCACACAAGAGCCCATGTCAAAGCATATAGATAGAATAACTATCATATTCACTCATAAGGAAACATAAATCACTCTCTAGTTGTAATTTGTCTCTTCCTCTAGCTTCTTGTTAATTTCTTTAGAAGGTACATGAAGAGACAATATTTTATATTTATTTTTAAAGTGTTCAAAGTTGAAATGCTTAAGAGTCCAAAGGGAGGACTATCCAAGACATTTTATATGCATGTCAAGCACAAAATTAACAATTATAATCAATGATAATGGCAAGAAATATATTTCTAAATGAAAATGTACTTCACTCTTGAACTATATATATCATAGATGTCAAGATATAAGACACTTTATGTAGATTATTATCTAAGAGATCTAAAGACTGAACTCTTTCACTATAGGACCTGAAGCCAAAATGTACGTGTGCTCTAAATCTTTTCTCCATTAATCTTTTTTTTAACCAAATCAATTCCATTGTTCATGATTAACAAGTCCAATTGAAAGTTACTGTCACCAAAGTTTTTTATACTTCACCATCCATCCATATACACCATAAGCCTAAGCACCTAGACATCATGTCTCGGGATTGCTTCTCGGAAGCGTTTTGCTATCGCTTCTCGGAAGCACATGCTTCTCGGGAGCGCATGTCTCCGGAGCGCCCTACATCATAACCACATAGTCAGGATAAACATCGCTATCCATTCTAACAAATGGGCCTCCAGATGGCAAATATCACATATTATTTACTTCCATTTCAAAAGTAGTTGCAAGAGACTTCAACCAAAAAGCCTTCCAAAACATCAAATTTAACGTTGAACAATAATAACTTTATATCCGTGCTTTACCTTTATGAATGGATAACTATTGGTTTGCTGCAAATTGAATCAGACACAATTTAATACAAATTTCACAGAAATCTAAAAAGAAATTTCTTTATAAAGAATTTAATTTAGTTTTTAGTAACCGATTGGTACCAAAAATGAAATATAAGTTCAGTTAAATAAGAGGAAAACAAAATATCACAGAAAATGGAGTTCTGAAATAGATTAATTAAATTTATAAAAATAAAAATGTCATAAGCTAAAGCATGTAAGCAAAGAATTACAAGATCATTATACAAGTCAACATGAAGTTTGAAATGGTGGTTCCCTCTCCTTCTCTCCTGGCCTGTATTATTGCTCAGAAAAAAAAATAAATGGTGATTCCTGATTTGGGAGGTTCCAGGAAGTTGAAAAAACGACCATTCTCAGAGTCAAAGCCAAGTCTTCCCTCAAGTTTCTATCCTTTCACTCTAGACATTGAAGTTTGTCTTTGCAAGTTGACCGTCAAGTCTTCTTAAATAATTAATTTTACTCAAGAACACCTCTGCAACAAGCTCTCTACTGCTATAGTAAATCAGCCGAGTGTCAAATACCATCGCCTCTTCAGCCGAGCGACCTTCACGCCGGTTTTAGGTTCTTCGATCGATGGTGCTTGGACGATCGAGCTACTGAAAATCCTTGAGTGTAAAGAAACAAAGGGACTAATTGTTCCACCAGTGTTTTACAAGGTGGATCCATCGGATGCACAAATCAAAAGAAGAGTTTTGAAAAAGCATTGGCTAAACATGAAGGAAGGTTCAAGGATGACATCAAACTGCAGAGGTGGAAGGCAGCCCTAACACAAGTCGCGAATATGTCCGGGTGGCATTTACAGAATAACGGGTATTTCTTTTTGTTACTGTGTATTCATTGTAGATTTTTTTTTTTTAGATTCCAATTACAATGCGTGCATACATATATTTATGTGTTTTTATTTGAGATCTTGGAGTACTAGGGAGTGAGAAGCTAAAGAGAAATTTTGGAGAGAAACTTAAGATTTGTATATGCGTAAAATGTGTTTTGTAGAATTTATTTTTTTTTTTTTTTTTTCGGCATGTTTGAGGAATCACAATTTTTTTTTTCAATCATTTAACCTATAAACATAAATTTTAATTCATAACATAAGAATATTAATACATAAAATAATTAACCTAATAATTTGAGTTCCAGCAATGATATGACGGAGGCCTGTTGGTTAGGGGTGTACAAGCGGTGCGGTTATTAACTAGTAACCGGCAACAACCGCTAACCGGAGAAACCGAAAAACTGGAATAACCGCAACCGAATAATCGGATACCCGATTGTGGTTATTGCAGTTTAAAAAATCGGTTAATAACTGAGGTAACTACAACCAGTTTTTATTATATATATATATATATATATACCACCTTATGACTCACGCTCAACGCAAGAGGAAGACTTGCCCTGTGCCCACACTGAGTCACTGAATTGCCAAACCATTCTGCACCCAAGAGTACTTTGTTTTCCTTGTGTTTGTGTTTTGCATGTAACTGTTTATAGGGGTTTTTGCTCTCTACGGGTTTCTTGAATCCATAGAGTTGGAAGGTGTTTCTACTTATCAAAAAAAAAAAAAACTCCATGGATTCAAGAAACCCGTAGAGAGAAAAAAACCCCTATAAAGAGTTACATACAAAACACAAACACACGGAAAACAAAGTACGCTTTGGCGCAAAATGGTTTGGCAATTCAGTGACTCAATGTGGGCACTAGGCACAGGGCAAGTCTTCCGCGTGCGTTGAGCGTGAGTCATAAGGTGGTATATATATATATATAATAAAAACTGGTTGCAGTTACCCCGGTTATTAACCGATTTTTTAAACTGCAATACTGGCAACCGCAATCGGGTATCCAATTATCCGATTGCGGTTATTCCAGTTTTTCGGTTTCTCCAGTTAGCGGTTGTTGCCGGTTATTAGCGGTTACCAGTTAAAAACCGCACCGCTTGTACACCCCTAACCAACAGGCCTCCGTCATATCATTGTTGGAACTCAAATTATTAGGTTAATTATTTTTAATTATTTTATATATTAATATTCTTATGTTATGAATCAAAATTTATGTTTATAGGTTAAATGATTGAAAAAAAAATTGTGATTTCTCAAACATGCCAAATGCCGGAAAAAAAAAAAAAAAAAAATCTACAAAACACATTTTACGCATAAACAAATCTTAAGTTTCTCTCCAAAATTTCTCTTTAGCTTCTCACTCCCTAGTACTCCCAAGATCTCAAATATATATAGAGACACAAATAAAAACACATAAATATATGTATGCATGTATGCACGCATTGTAATTGGAATCTAAAAAAAAAAAAATCTACAATGAATACACAGTAACAAAAAGAAATACCCGTTATTCTGTAAATGCCATCCGGACATATTCGCGACTTGTGTTAGGGCTGCCTTCCACCTCTGCAGTTTGATGTCATCCTTGAACCTTTCTTCATGTTTAGCCAATGCTTTTTCAAAACTCTTCTTTTGATTCGTGCATCCGATGGATCCACCTTGTAAAACACTGGTGGAACAATTAGTCCCTTTGTTTCTTTACACTCAAGGATTTTCGGTAGCTCGATCGTCCAAGCACCATCTGCATGATGCATAGGTTTCAGACAATACACCGATTGAAATCCTTGACTCAATAAACTTTTTGGAATACAAATTTCATAATAACTGAATATAAAGGCAAATGAAAACGAAAGAAGAAAAAGGAAAGGACTCCGACAAGTAAGGTATCATCCCCCCAATAAGAACAATTCCAGTTAAAACAGTGGCACCAAATAAGAGCATGAAATCAACCTAAACCAATCAAACCCAGTGGCACAAAAAGAAAACCTATCATTTACACAACTCCCAGTTAACCATTCAGATCATCATAAGCACTCTTAATATGAAGTGATTAAGGCGATAAGCACAAGCAACCCCCATGAGTATGCTTCCAAATGTATACTCATCAAAATCAAACCCGTATCTCTTCATGGTTCTTAAAATTTCCCACACAATCTCGGAATTCCCAGAGTCTACATACCCACTGTGGGGCATTTCCTCGAACAACTTGTGAGCAACGCATAAATCTCTGCATTTCCCATACCCACATAAAATATCCAAATCACTTCTGCAAAGTCCCTAAAATCACCAAAATCGAAGACAAAACCAAAGACAAACCCAAATCACCAAAATCCCTAAAATCTTCTCTGATCAACAAAATCCCCAAATCATTTCTGCAAATTTTCGGACATACAGTAAACTCCATGAACAAGAGGCCGGCACCTCCACAGTCCAACAACAAAATCCCCAAATCATTTACAAAAATCAAAGCTTTTTCGTTTCTTCTTCCCAATCTTCCATGAAAATCATAGCTATTAAACACAATCCATGCGAATCTAACCATAATCTCCAAAACCCATTACAATCTAAAGCACAAGCACAAGCACAACAACAACAACAAAGTAACTTATACCGATCGAAGAACCTGAAACCGGCGCAAAGGTCGCTCCAGTAGAGAGCTTGTTGCAGAGGTGTTCTGAGCAAAATCGTCTGTTTGACAATTTTTTTTTTTTTTTGCCGATAATGATGAGGAGCAGGACGAGGGTCGGAATGAATTCTTGAAACGGAAAGAGGCTTGGCGCTGGTGAATCCGGATCGGCAGATCACGGGCTTTAGAAGGGGGAGTGGTGGGGTTTCAAGTCTTGCAGCATCTTAGGTTTCAGGGCTTGAAGAAGAGGAGGACGGCGCTAGAGGGATATGCTGTGAAGAGGGCAAATCACGGGATGCTCGAGTGAGAGTAATGATAGCCTCTAGTGATTCAGGTTTTGAAAATGCAGAGTGAGGGCAAAAAGAGAAAAAGGGTAAAATAGGAAAATCATGTGCCCAAAAAACGCATTAGTACAGTAGGACTGTAGGAGGGGGGGGGGGGGGGGGGGGGGGGGGGGGGGGGGAAAGACCGAGATCTAAAGACCGAGACTTATTCGCTATCTGGCCAAAACTCTTTTCACTATAAGACCTGAAGCCAAAATGTGGGATCTTAATCTTTTCTCCATTAATCATTTTTTTTAACCAAATCAATTCCATTGTTCATGATTAACAAGTCCAATTGAAAGTTACTGTCACCAAAGTTATTTTATACAACATCCATCCATACACCATAAGCCTAAGCACCTAGACATCATGTCTCGGGATTGCTTCTCGGAAGCGTTTTGCGATCGCTTCTCGGAAGCACTTGCTTCTCGGGAGTGCATGTCTCCGGAGCGCCCTACATCATAACCACATAGTCAGGATAAACATGGCTATCCATTCTAACAAATGGGCCTCCAGATGGCAAATATGCAGTTATTCTCCCTGTTTGTCCAAAGTAGATAGTAAAGATTGACAACAATTATAAATTTCTCAGAATAATATAGAACATATTGAAACCACCATGCTAATTTTGTTTCATTCTAGTATTCTGAATCTGGCTAGGGAGCATATAATGCCATATATATTCATCTAAGCACATACACCTATTAATTTGATTCTGTCACTGTACAAAAACCACAGTCAAAAGGGCTTATCACATATTATTTACTTCCATTTCAAAAGTAGTTGCAAGAGACTTCACCCAAAAAGCCTTCCAAAACATCAAATTTAACGTTGAACAATAATAACTTTATATCCGTGCTTTACCTTTATGAATGGATAACTATTGGTTTGCTGCAAATTGAATCAGACACAATTTAATACAAATTTCACAGAAATCTAAAAAGAAATTTCTTTATAAAGAATTTAATTGTGCCATTTAGTTTTTAGTAACCGATTGGTACCAAAAATGAAATATAAGTTCAATTAATAAGAGGAAAACAAAATATCACAGAAAATGGAGTTCTGAAATAGATTAATTAAATTTATAAAAATAAAAATGTCATAAGCTAAAGCATGTAAGCAAAGAATTACAAGATCATTATACAAGACAACATGGCCAACTTCAGGGGATACAACAGCCTCACCAGTGGCAGCAACAGAATGATTAATGCTCCTTTGGCTTGGCGCATTCCGTTTTTTTCGGTATTTGGTGCGACCGAAAATAATAGTCAAACCAAAAATATTTTCAATTTGACCAAAAAAGCTTCTATAATTTTGAAAAATAATTTATATTTTTAAATTTCGTAAATCATTTTCCGAGTTTGAGTTTCTTATTCTCAAACCACGGAACCACAACCAAGCTAGCACCGGGCCACCGTTAGACCACCATGAACTACCACTGAGCCATAATCGGACGATCATTGGACCACCGATGGAATACCATTGAGCCACCATCAAACCACTACTGAACCACCTCGGACCACCCTCGAATCACCCCCAGACCACCACTGAGGCACTCCTGAACCATCACTGGACCACCGATGGACCACTACCAAGCCACTCCCGGGCCACCACCGACCCACCTTTAAGCCACCGTCGAACCATGACCAAACCACTACCAAGCTCGAACCACCGTCGAGCCATCCCCAAAGCACCCCTAGACCACTATCGAGCTACCACCGAGCCACCACTGGACCACCACCGAGCCACCACTGGACCACCACCGAGCCACTGCGAGCCATCTCTAGACCACCACCGAGGCACAACTCCAGAATATGTCCCTCGCATTCCCCGTATCAAATGCCATTTGTCAATTGCACCAAAAATTCAAAAAAAAAAAAAGCATGATCTGTTTCAAAACCAGGAAGAGTTGATTCACAATTAAGTGGGCAAATCAACAAGCAAATGCTAGAGCTTGTTTAAGTGATGGGGGTTGATTTGATAGGTACGTGTAGTTATGATTCACCAAGGGGCGTTTCCTCTGCATCTGTTTCTCATGCCCAAGGTTGAAGAATGCATGCCATCATCATCATCATCACCATGGGGTCTCTTAGTAACTTGAATACCATTTATTGCCTTCTCTTCATACCTACGTATCCGATGAAATCCGCAACTTTTAAACACCACTGGCCTCTTTGAATCTTCTCTGGGACGTACTCTAAATTTAACTCGCAGATGATCATTATACGCCTTACGCTTAGAAGATTCTGGAACATGGAAGTGCAACCATGTAGTGTTATTCGATAGAGAAAATTTTCCAAAGCCAATATAGATTGTTACACCACCGCTGATGACGTAGACATTTATTTGGAGAGTATCATAATCATCATCCTCTAATCCAACAACAACAGAGAAAGCAATTCTTGCGATTTCCCCATCCAAATCTGCAGCCTCATCAATCTCAATTACACATAAATCATTGTTCCAATCTTCTTTACGATAGCTGAACCAGTATGGAATCTTATTTCCAGAAATTTTAAAGTTACAGTACTCCTGAGCCTCAACATGTTCCTGTTACACGAATATGAAAGACTTTCAGGCAGAGAGAGAGAGAGAGAGAGAGAGAGAGAGCATATCTTATTCCATCAAGGAAAGAAATTACCTTCGATAGCTCTGGTAAGCAGCATGTATTACATAATTGAGATCTTTGTGGTCCTTCGAAAATTGTTTCCAATGACATGCACCCCTCTGCATCCACATCTTTTATACTTGGAGGAAGTTCTAGAATTGCTCGAAGTTTTGAACAACCCTTGAGAGTAAGCTGCGTTAAATGTTGCAACTGATAAATGCTACTTGAAAGATACATAAGGTTTATGCAACCTTCTAGATATAAATTTTTAAGCCCAACGAGGTTCTGAATGGATGAAGGCAGTTCTTTTATACCAGTGCATCGAAAGTCGATTTGTACTAAATACTCCATCTGACATTCAATTTCAGGGAAGTCTTTAAGCTTTGAGAAACCAAGGCCAAGACATTTTAGAGATCTCAACTTGAGGCTTCTCGGAAAACTGCTAAGGTTATGGCATCTATTACCAGACAGCCGAGCTAACTTATCAAGAAATCCAACGGAATTATGAATCTCAACTAAATTTGTACAACCATAAAGAATCAATTCCTCCAAATTTGGAATACTTGAAAAATCAGGGATTATTTGTAAGAATTGACATTTATAGAAATCCATAATTTTCATGCTTTGAAAATTCTGTCAAAAAAAATAAAATAAATAAATTAGTTTGAACAAAATTTATGAAAGAATTTAAAGGAATAAATTTTAAAATCAAGGAAAATTATGTCACGATCCCCTCATGCTTTCACACTTTTTGATAGATCCCGATTTGAAGTTTGATGAATTTTAGACTTGTGCTTCAAGCATTTGTAAATCGAGACCTCTTTTCATCAAATAGATAACAAAAATGATATGAAAACACACTTATTCACTCGTACCAAAAATAAAATAAATTAATTAATAAAAAAATGAAAGAAAGAAAAGGTAGAGTCTCAAAGTCGAAGCACAAATCTAACATTCTTTAAATCGGAAACTAGGGTTTGAAAGTCGAAAAATAAAAGGCCAAAGCATGAGAGGTTGGGACATAATTTCTCTAAAAACAATAATTGTACCTGGACTTCCTCCAATCCCTTGAGGTGGCTTTTAGGCATTCTTAACATAATGAGCTTATTTCCACGAAAATTTTGTGGAAAAGATTCCAAAGGACAATTAGGCCAATCAAGCACTCTTAACTCATTAGAGAAAGAAATAGGCCCCTGAAAAAACTGTACATTACCTTTAACCGTTAGCAGTCTAAGCCTTTTCATTTTGTTGAAGGCCTTAGAACTTAAGCTAATCATGTCTCCTTGAGGCAAATCTAACAAGATGCCTTGAACTTCGATTGTTCCCTAGAAAGGCAATGAATCAAAACACACCAGCAAAATTGAAGTATAAAGTTCTCCACATTTTAGCACTTGCTAGAATTATTGCTTTATATATATATTCTAAAAAGGGGTGGAAAAACAAAACTTACATTCCATCTATTGTCTTTTAATGTTGCCTTTTATTTTGAGATTTTCAAAATATGTTATTTATTTTTACTAATAAAATGTTCCAATGGGAGTGATCACCATGTTTGAAATGTCATATTTTTTTCTTTTTTCTTTTTCTTTTTTTATATATTTTAAAGAGAAAAGTACACAAAACCCCTTCAAACTACCACCTCATTGTCAATGTACCTTCCAAACTATCAATTGTGTCAATGTCCCCCATCCCCCCTAAACTACCAAAAAATGTCAATGTCCCCCTAATGACAAAAATGCCCCTCATAAAGTATTTAAAATAAAATAAAAACTAAAAAAAAATATTAAAAAATGTAAAATAACAAAAATTTATACCAAAAAAATTAAAAATTGTTTTTTCTTTTCTTTTTTCATTTGTTTATTTTTCTTAAAAAAATAATTATTAGTTATTTTTTCGTTTGTTTTTTTTTTTAAAAAAAAAATCGTTCTTTTTACTTTTTAATTAATTTTTTTTAAAAAAATAATTTCTTTTAGTTTTTTCTTTTCTTTTTAATTTTTAGTTTTAGTTTTTTTTTTTTTTTTTGAATTTATATGGACATTTTTGTCTTATTAAAAAAAAATTAGAATCATTTTTGTCTTTTTGTTGGTATTAAGGGGAACATTGAAATTTTTTAATAGTTTGAGGGAGGACATTGACATAATTGGTAGTTTAAGGGGTACATTGACAATTTAATGGTAATTTGAGGGGGATATGTGTACTTTTTCTTATTTAAAAATTACTCTTACCCAATAGAAAAACAAAATACTAGAAAACTATGCCTACCTTTGAAATATAATAAAGGACAACTACCTATGATGATTTCATTTATTTTTAATTACAACCATTTTTTCTTTCTAAAAAAAAAAAATCACAACCATTTTACTTATTTGATTCTTTTTTATATCCGCGTGTATAAATTTATATATTATATATACAAGTGTCTATGTGTATAATTTTTACCAAAAAAAAAAAGGAAGTAAAATATTGTTCTAGTATGTTTAATTACTTGTGAAAAAGAAACAAAAAGAGTCTCTTGATCATGTAAATTCTTACCGTACAATCCTCAAGAACTTGACAAACTTCTTCATAAAACCACAACCTACTGCGTTTGCCAGGGTTTTCAGGTGATTCTAGTCGAACAACTTCTCTACCCATGTCCCGCAATAAGTTGTGCATTCCCAAAATTTTGTGCTCATCAATGGTTATGAGAGACCTCTCTATAAGCACAACGATACCATCAAGTGAGGAGTAATCAGAACTATCTAGCTTTTTAATATCATCTTCCCGCTTTCCTATGAAAAAACATGCAATGTCAAGAAAAATATTCCTCTCATTTTCATGCAATCCATCATAACTTATTCGAAGTCTTCGTAGGATATCTTCATGAGGGATGCTTTTGTACTTATTCAATGCACTTTTCCATTGATGTATATCTTTATGATACAGATGTGAACCTAGCAGTTCTAAAGCTAGTGGAAGGCCCCCAACATAACATATTGCATCTTCCATTAGTTTCAGAAAATCATCAGTAGGTTTGTCTTCCTTGAAAGCATTCCAACAAAAGAGCTCAAGAGCTTCTTTCCAGTCCAATTCCTTCACCTTATATATTAAATCATCAACTACTCCATGATTAAACAATACTTTCTTGCCTCTTGTTGTTATGATGATCCTACTTCCTAAACCAAACCAATCAACATTTCCAGCCAATTTATCTAATTGGACCAATTGATCTACATCATCAAGAATAAGGAGTACCCTTATAGAGCAAAGCCTTTTCTTTATTACAATAACTCCTTCATCAACACTGTCGACCTTCACAGTACGTTCTAGGATATTCGAAAGAAGTTTACTTTGTAGTTTCACCAAAGAAGTTTCTCTAACGTCTGGAAGAAAACAAGTACCTTCAAACTGATAAGCAATCGAGTTGTAGATTGCTTTGGCAATAGTTGTCTTACCAATTCCACCGACTCCTAAGATCCCTACCATGCGTCCATCGTGTCTATCACTCATCTGATCGATACTTAAAAGTAAATTGATCTCCTGTACACGAGACTCTATTCCAATTGGATACTTGGCAACGTCAAAGTATGTGTCATTTACGATTCTTGAGACATGCAGAACGATTTTGTCAATGAACTCAGCTTCATTCCTACCAAATACAAAAGATTAGAAACATTTAATTTAATCAGTTGAACTTTTCATATGAAAAAAACATAGGAAAATGATCGAGTTAGTTTTTCAATCTTTAGGAACTTTTCATATGACAATAGTTGTATTAAACTTTTGACTCTTATTTTTTAGTCTTCATATGTATTGTTAAACTTTTTAACTTTTTTGGTTCCAGATCCCCAAATTTGTTTTTTCCTTGTTAAAACTAATATAATCAAGAATATCTTCTGCATTTCACACAAAATTGTTTGTACCATATTAAACACTTCAATCAACATATTTCTAATTTAACCACAAATTTTATGAAATTCAATGCGGAAATATAAATATTAAATAATTGTAAATGGTACAATTTCCTCACCAATTTAGGCAACTTAATTTTTTTTTTTGGATAATTGCATCACTGGTCCTTGGGGTTGGCTTAAATTACAAATTACTCTCTGTGGCACAAAAAGTTCGCGGAGAGTTTTTGTAGTAAACTATAATTACAAATCACTCCCTAAACCCGGTTTTCCATTCATCATGTTAACAGATTCCATTAGTCAGCCACGTCATATCCAATAGGAAATCGACACGTGTTTATTACAATAAAAAAAATTAAAAATATAAATAAATAAAGTTTAAAAATTATATATATATATATATTTTAAAAAAAAAATTAGAAAATAGTGCAAGGGTGGCTGTCGGTTGAGCACGTGTCGATTATTTTTTAAATATTTTTTATTGTAATGGACACGTATCAATTTCCTATTAGATATGACGTGACAGACTAACAGAATCTATTAACTTAGTGGACGAAAAACGGGTTCAGAGAGTGATTCGTAATTATAGTTTACCACAAGGACCCTCCATGAACTTTTTGTATTACGGGGAGTGATTTGTAATTTAGGCCAACCCCAAAGACCATGCAATTATCCCTTCTTCTTTTTTTTTAGGGAAAAGTACACATAACCCCCTCAAACTACTACTTAATTGTCAATGTACCCCCTAAACTACCAATTGTGTCAATGTCCCCCCCTAAACTACAAAAAAATGTCAATGTCCCCCCTAAGACCAACAAAAAGACAAAAATAACCCTAATTTTTTTTGAATAAGACAAAAATGTACTCATAAATTCAAAAAATTAAAACTAAAACAAAAAAACTTAAAATAAATAAATAAATAAAATTAAAGAAAAAACTAAAAATTAAATAAAAAACGATTTTTTTTTTAAAAAAAAAGAACAATTTTTTTTTTATTTAAATAAAAAAAGCAAACTAAAAAATAACTGAGATTTATTTTTTATTTTTTTAAATAAAACAAATGAAAAAAAAAGAAAAAAGAAAAACCAGTTTTTATTAAATTAAAAAACGAAAAAGAACAAATTTTTTTTAAAGAAAAAAAATGAAAAAACGAAAAAACAAAAAATAACCGAAATTAATTTTTTATTTTTTTTAAAAAACCAGTTTTTATTAAATTAAAAAAAAAAAGAACAATTTTTTTTGAAAGAAAAAAAAAACGAAAAAACAAAAAATAACTGAAATTTATTTATTTATTTTTTAAAAATAAAACAAATGTTTTTTTAAAAAAAACCTGTTTTTATTAAATTAAAAAAAACGAAAAAGAACAATTTTTTTTTAAAAGAAAAAAAAAACTGAAAAATATTATTATTATTTTTTTAAAAAAAAAAACAGTTTTTTTTTGGAATAAATTTTTGTTATTTTATATTTTTTTAATAAGTTTTTTTAGTTTTTATTTTATTTTAATAATTTTATGAAGGACATTTTTGTCATTAGGGGGACATTGACATTTTCTTGTAGTTTAAGGGGGGAAATTGACACAATTGGTAGTTTGAGGGGTACATTGACAATGATATGGTAGTTTGAGGGAGTTATGTGTACTTTTTTTTTTTTTTTTTAAATTAAACAATGTGCTTTTAATTGACCGGATTTACATAATTATCCAAAATTATGACACAAAAAAGCACAACATACATAATAGCATCTAGGCATAACCGTTTTTAAATGCAGTTATAAAAACTCACTAACTGCTTAGTACAGGGCGTTAACAGTTTTAAGGGTAATGATAGGCAGTTAATAACCACTGACCGTCAACCCTTATATATAAATCATATAGATATTTATATTATATATTTAATATAAAGGCAAGAAAATTTTCATTTTGGAAGAGAAAATCTCTGCGTCAACCAGTTACTTTAATTTCTACCTTCTACCATCCCCCCTCTCTCCTTTTCTTTCTCTTTCTCCTCTTCTTTCTCTCTGTTTCTATTTCTTCTGTGTCTATTCTCCTCTGTTTGTTCTTTTTCGTTCTTCTTCTTCTTCATCCTCTTCTTCTTTTTTCTTTCTTCTTTTTTCCTTTTTTTTTTTTTTTGGGGGGGGGGGGAGATGGCTCATCCCCCACACCCACACCCACGGATCAGGTTTTGTTTTTTAACCCTAGTAATTTACCTAATAAAAAATAAAATCCGAAATTATTTAACATGAACCAAAAAGACGGCTAAGAAAGACCAAAATCCCATATATAAAAAGCAGTTATCAACCGGCAATTTTGGGTTTTGAATACCACTAATTGCGGGTTATAAAATAACTGATAACCACCTAAGCAGAGTAGTTGCGGCTATTAAAATCCAATAACCGCCTTAGGTGGTTGCAGTTAGCGGTTAGAGCTAACAACCGCTAATTGTAACCGCTAATTGTAACCACTTGTACAAGCTTAAATTACCACCATATATTGGACAACCACTGAGCCACTCCAAGATCACCATTGAACCACAACAAAGTCACCTTGGATCACCACCAAGCCACCTTGGACCACCTCCAAACTATTCCCGAATCAGCACCAAACCCCCTAGACCACTAATTGGCCACCTCCTCACCATCGTCACATTCCCACCAAGCACTACCGGACAACCCCAGGCAACACTAAACCACTACTAAGCCATCTCCAGACCATTGTCGAACCATTACCAGGTCACCGTCAGCCACTGACAGGCCTCCGCCAAACTACTACCGAAACTCAAATTATTAGGTTAATTAATTTTTATATTAATATTTTTATGTTATGAATAAAAATTGAAGTATATAAGTTAATATGATTTAATGAATAAACTATGATTTTCCTTACTAAGCAAACGCCGAAAAATATTTTTCCTACCGAACACATTTTACCCATAAGGCCGAAACAAATGAGCCTTAAGTTTCTCTCCTAAATTTCTCTTTAGCTCTCACTCCCATGTCCAAGATCTCAAACACATACATAGAGACACACAAAGACTCAGGCACGAATAAATATATGTATGTAATATGTATGCACGTATTGTAATTGAAATCTAAAAAATAAATAAATAAAATACTTACAATGAATGCATAGTACCGAAAAGAAATACCTGTTATTATCTAAATGCCACCCGGATACATTGGCCGCTTGTGTTAGGGCTGCCTTCCACCTTTGTAGTTTGATGTCATCCTTAAAGGCTCGGTTTTTTTGAAAAATTGAAAATATCGCGAGAATTTATTTTTCGAAATTATATTTGGATGTTTTAGAAAAGATAAAAAAAAAAAAAGAAAAAAAAAAGAAAGTTACATAAAAAATCTAAATAAAATTTAAATTATAAAAAACAGTATTGAAAAAATACATGTGACCATGCCCTCTACCTTTCTCCATGTTTAGCTAATGCTTTTTCAAAACTATTCTTCTGATGTCGTACATCCGATGGGTCTACCTTGTAAAACACTGGTACAACAATTTGTCCCTTTGTTTTTTTACACTCAACGATCTCCTGTAACTCGTCCAAGCACCATCTAGACGATGCATAGTTTTTGGAGAATACAACGATTGAAATCCTTGACTCATCAATGGCTCTGAGAAGCACTGGAGAAATTTCCTCTCCGCTTCTAAGCTGACCATCATCTATGAAGGTGGTGATTCCCTTTGAAACCAAAGCCTTGTGTAGATGGGCAGTAAAATTGCGGCGAGTATCTTCGCCTCTAAAATTCAAGAATACATCGTACCTCCATCGACAGGTGGAAGAAGACGAGGAAGAGACTCCTTGGAAGGCCATGGAAGAAGTCGTCCTCTCGCGACTAGTACCTAGTAGAGATAATTGGGCTGCAGAAGCAGTTAATTGATGCTCAGTTACTTCTCCCAGGTGGAGCAGCTATGCAGTAGAATTACTAGAATTGTTGGTGTTTCTGGCCATAGCAACAAACATGCCGCACACCGTTCTGTAAAGTGCAACCACGAGAACGACGACTGTGAAGAAGGCCGCCAGTGAGAGCCCCGCCCGTGTACGCTGTTATCTCCTCCATCACCGTCGTGAAAAGGCCCATCCCTAATTTTGGTTTGGCTGATAATGATGAGGAGCAGGAGGAGGGTCCATTTTGACGTAAAACGCAGTTTGACTTAATGCGACGATGTTTGTAGAGAGGCCATTTAGACGGAAAAAAAAAATGTCAAAAACTATGAAAGCCTTAAAAGAGTTGCAAGGCTTAAATAAAATAATATCCTGAAAGCCTAAAACAGCATAAACCTAGCTATTTATTTAAAACTCTGATATTAAATAAGGCAGTAACACTCGTCTTGTCAAATTGTCCTCGAAAATCATAAACCATTCACAATTTGCGATTTTTCTTAAATCAGTTAGTGAGCATTTCTTTTTTCTTTTCTTTGTTTTAAGAGGGGGAAACACGTACAGTAAAAAAATTGTCCAGAGCAGAAAGTTAATCCTTTCTTTATATATATATATATATATATATATTTGTTAGTTGATACATATTTTAATTGTATAAAATATATAATTGTTACGAAGAGCATGCAACAATAATTCTATTGAGAGCTAGAACTCTAATATATATAGTTTATTTATTTCTTAGGTATATTTTTTTAATAATTTTTAATAAAAATTTTTGTTTCGCCATTGGTTAGAGTGAACTGTTCTAACAAAATGAGTAAGAGAATGTTAGCTTCAAAAGTCATATCATTTAGCTAGGTAAATCCTTGCCAGAATGCTAAGAAACACACAATTCATCCAACTAAATTTCTTAATTTCAATATAAAAACTGAGCATTTTTTTTTCATTTTCTGAATGTTTGGACTGATTTTCTTTATTCCTTTTTTTTTTTTTCCCAAAAAACTTTCTTTTCAGTTTTTCTTATTAATTTTTAATTTAAAGAAAATAATAAAAATATGAAAACAGAGTTATGTTTAATTTACTTAAAATTTAACTTTATATATATATATATATATGGCCCGCTCCCACTAAAATGTTGGCTCCGTCCCTGGAGGTGGGTGAAGTGAAAAATGGCGTCCACACGTGTTTGTCACTTCAATCCGGTTATGAGTAACAACAATCATTTATGTATGTGAACGAAGCAGGTAGAGGAATATCAATTTAACTCTGGCAATATCAATTAAGTAACAAATTTTTCATTATTTAATCACACAAGATACTGGGCTTGTTTGGCAAAGACATATACTGATACAGAACAGAACAGAGTAATGGGTTGTTAATTTTAAAATTAGTAAAAAGTGATGATGTGATATAAAATAAAAAGAATTTGTATAAAAAAATGAAAAAAATTTATATCGTAATGAATTTTTTTTTATTTGAATAGTAATAAAAAATTATTGATGTGATATAAAAAGTGAAAAAAGTATGAATGTTTTGATGTTGATTGGTAGTAGAAAACATAAATAGTGAAAAAAAAGAAAAAAGAAAAAAAAATAAGAAGTACGTGAACAGTAACATCATTATGTTGTTCTGTTTTGGAGCTTGCCAAACAAGTTCACTAATTGAGAGTCTCACCACCGAAATTAAAACTGGTTTTAATTATTACTACTATTATTATTTTTATTATATATTATAGACCGGTTTTCCGTTATTAATCACTTTCGTCAATCCCTAAAATCGCAAATGGCAACTGACCAACAGTAATTAGCAACTAATAACCCCCACTTTCGGCAATTCCTAAAATCGATAACAGCAACTGGCCTAAGCAGTTATTAGCAGCTAATAACTCGTTTCGCTTGTACACCCTTACTACGCCATTTTATTGAACGGCTTAAAGTTGATCGCCCACAATTCCATCCAAAGGCTCAGAAGAGACGAAAAAAAAAAAAAAAAAAAAACATTTTATGGAGAAAAGTATGATGCTGCTCTGTATCGAGAAAACACGTAGGTCAGAGGCTTAAAAAAAATGGGAGTAAAAAAGAAATTAAGTTTGTTTGACAACATGTCGTCCTTATTGAATTTTTGCCCTTAATGAAATTCACATTAGACTTTCTCATAAGAGAGCCCCTTGATAAAGATAGGCAGTAAAACTCAATATTTACAGCCTCTAATAAGATATTGACATATCATCTAAACATACATTAAATGTTAGACTTGAAAACACCAGATTTTATATCAAAAAACAAAATCAAAAGACAAAAGAGCACTTTGCAAAGACCCACCACCTCCACCGGATCTGCCCAAAAAAACCCAGAAAAGATAAAATCGTCTCTATCTCTGAGCCTTCTCTTTCTCTTAGCCGAATCTACGACAACATAACCCCATCAAAAAATTGAACTCCAAAAAAACAAGACCTTTACAAGTTAAACTCAGAAACAGCAAACCCAAGATTGACAACTATAGAAGCAGCAACACTATCCAAAAACTGAACCATAATTCCCATAAAACAAGCTGAAAAAAAAAAAAGAAAAAAGAAAAAATGCATTTTTTATGACCGAAACAACATAAACCCATGAAAATAAAACTCAGAACGACAAACCCCCAACAAATTAAACTCAGAAACAACAAAAACCCCAAGAACATGCAACAACATTAGAAGAAAAGTAATGATCCTGTTTTAGACTCTAGTATATTTAGTGTCATAAAAATGATGTGTCAAATTTTTATTGATGGCCATTACATTGCCCTCAGCCTTGAAAAGGTGTTTCTGGTTTCCTTTGTAAGTTTGTAGATCATGAAGAGACAGATCATAAAAAAAGATGAGGAAAAAAAAATCGAAGTTTTTAATTGCATTTACAATGAAAAATAAAATAAAAAATTGCCCATTTGTATTATTTAATTATTATCTTAAATATTAGTTACTAGGCTTGACTTGAGTTACAAACACCCTACGTTCAGCCTTTTAATAAGAGTACTTATATTATACCCCTCTTCCTGGCCCATCACAAGGAAAGCAAAAACCAAAATATACTTAATCCGATATCAAATGTGACCTAATTAGGAGCAAATCAAATAGAATCCTTTCAGGAATATCAATACCATCATCACATAACAAAAAGAGAAAAAAGAATATCTGCAAAAAGGAGGCCTAATGGAAACAATTAAACATCTTGCATCAGCCTTCTGCAGCATCATGACAGCATGCACTCCATGCGCCTCCTTCAAACACAAGAAATAGTAGTGACCATTTTGGGTGTGTAAAGTTATGGCTTGACTCGAACTCAGAGCAAGAGATCCATCTAAGCAGCTGATGTTGCTACTTCTTTGCTTGGCGTCACTGGCACCAGTTTCTGAGGCTGTAGGCACACAAGAGCCCATGTCAAAGCATATAGATAGAATCACTCTCTAGTTGTAATTTGTCTCTTCATGTAGCTTCTTGTTAATTTCTTTAGAAATGAGGTTATTTCAGGGTTAATCAGATTCTTACCGCTTGTAATTCCTGCTCGTGCTTTGGGATAAAAGAAGTATCAACCTTGCCATTTTTAAAATCCTGTCATAAAATGGCAAATATTACAAATTAGATAGTTCCACAGAGAAAGAAACAAAGACAACTAAATAAAAATTTCAGAAGAAAGGATACATATCAAAGCATGCCTACCTCTACATCAAGGATAAGTTTATGGTATTCGATGGTCGTAGGGACACCTGCGGCAAAGTGTTCAAAGTTGAAATGCTTAGTTAAAGAATCCAAAAGGGAGGACTAATCAAGAAATTATATAGATGTCAAGCACAAAACAATTATAATCAATGAGTATATGAATGAAAAAACACAATAGAGAAGAGTGCGGACACCTCTATTTGACAACATTAATGTTACCTGTAATAACAGTGTCTTCAAGAGCCCTTTTCATGCGTGCAATTGCCTTTTCTCTTGTTGGAGCCCATACAATAAGCTGCAACATGGTGCCAAAGTTGCCAAACTAATTAGAACAACAATTTGTAGCAAAAATTTCAATTTGGATGAGAAGCCATAGATTTTGCATCATAAATCCACCATAAGCTGTACATCCATCACCTAAACAATGCTAAGATGGCAAGAAATATATTTCTAAATGAAAATGTACTTCACTCTTGAACTATATATATATATATATATATATATATATATATATATATATCATAAATGTCAAGATATAAGACACTTTATGTAGATTATTAACTAAGAGATCTAAAGACTGAAACTTAATTTATTTGCTATCTGCCCAAAACTCTCACTATAGGACCTGAAGCCAAAATGTGTGCTCTTAATCGTTTCTCCATTAATCTATTTTTTAACCAATTCAATTCCATCGGTCATTAACAAGTCCAATTGAAAGTTACTGTCACCAAAGTTTTTTATACTTCACAATGAGCCTAAGCACCTAGACATCAATGACTGAAAATATATAGATATAAGGAAAGTTAGAAGGGCAGAAAAGTGGCCCTTATTTACGTCTGTACTACTAATATCTGTATGAACTGAGCCACATAGATTATTGATACACAAACAATTCTGAACACACAGAATACACATACAACAGCACACTAATATACATCCCTATGAATCAGCACACATCCACACTAATACTCAATGAGATCAACTGATACATGCACCGCATCACACAAGGAGAAACATAAACTTCTAAAAGGAAAAATGTTACTGACCTTTCCAAGAAGGGAATCATAGCTCGGAGGAACCACGTAGTCAGGATAAACATGGCTATCCATTCTAACAAATGGGCCTCCAGATGGTAAATATGCAGTTATTCTCCCTGTTGTCCAAAGTACATAGAAAAGATTGGCAACAATTATAAATTAATTATAACAGTAAACAATAATTTGTTTCATTCTAGTATTCTGAATCTGGCTAGGGAGTATGCATCGAAGCATACACCTAGTAAAAAGGGCAAAACTAGCAACTTGAAGCTTGTAACCTCTTAGTTATTAGGGCTTGACTACATTCTAAGAAGGAAAAATAAAAGGAAAATTTAGCAACATTACTACATGGCCCAGCTGCGTGCAAATGGCACTTGTTAGGCAATCTAACAAACTTGAGAGAACAGTATCTCAGAAAGGATTTTGGTGCACATGCATGCAAGAAATAGACCACAGGCACATTATCTAAACATACCTGGTCCAGGTCGAAATCCTTTGAAGGCATCTTCGGCGTTGATTCGGCATTCAATTGAATGTCCTCTAAGCACAATATCTTCCTGTAGATAGAATCTCAGCAAGAAATTAAACGCATTGTATTTTATGATAAGGACTTCTTTCTTTTCTCGGATAAAATATTTTATGCTAAGGCTTATAACTAGGGTATCCCTTTCTCACTACCTGTTTGTACTGGAGTTTTTCTCCCATAGCTACACGAATTTGTTCCTCAATCAAGTCCACAGAGGAAATCATTTCTGTCACAGGATGCTCAACCTGAGTCCCCTCAGCCAACCAAAACAAAAAAGATGGAAAAGCATTATTTACCATTACTTGTGATTAGTCCCCTAATATGTTTTTAAACATTTTTATTCAAATCCGCATTCTCAAGAAATTATTTCTACCTGGATCCGGGTGTTCATTTCCATAAAGTAGAAGGAACCTCTTTCATCCAAAAGAAACTCAACTGTTCCAACACCAATATAACCTATAGATGCTGCTGCTGCAACTGCGGCATCACCCATGGCCTTCCGCAACTCAGGGGTCAATGCAGGAGAGGGAGCTTCTTCCAGCAGCTTTTGATTCCGTCTCTGTACAAAAACCACAGTCGAGAGGGCTTATCACATATTTTTTACTTGCATTTCAAAAGTAGTTGCAAGAGACTTCACCCAAAAGCCTTCCAAAAAATCAAATCTAACATTGAACAATAACAAAACAAAAGCCAAAATGTGAATAGAGTTGAGAGTAAGGTCTCTATTTCTTAACTTGAACGGATCAAATGTCAACGAAAGTATTTAGTATTTACCAGCTTCAGATACTTCCATTTGCCTATAGAACTTATAACTTGGTTACTCAATTGTGAATATGAAGCCAGCTCTATTTTCATAAGTTGGATTCAGCAACCACTCAGAAATCAGTTTGACAAACTGTCCCAAAAATAAAAGGAGGAATGAGTGGGTTCCGGTACCTGGATGCTGCAATCACGCTCTCCAAAGTGAACGACATTGCCATATTTATCCGCAAGAACCTGTAAAACAATATAGAACGCTAGTAATAAACCAAAAGTTGCATGCAGGAGTCAGATTGGCAAATGGAAATTAACTAAAAACACACTATATATTACCTTACCCTTTTTTTCTTCATTTCTTGGCCAATATTACCTTACTAAAACAATATGTCAACTCAATATTATTTCCCTACTTTCTCCCACCAAAAAAAATTTCTCATTGTCCAGAATCAACCTTTCAAGTCGACTCAGTTTATGGTAACGAACATTCCTGAATCAACACCCTTAGAATTCATTTGAATCTTTACAGTAGCATATACTAAAGAGCTAATTGGCCTTATCTTTACACTCATCTAAATCTAAAACAAAGCGTCCCACACTTACTCATTGAAACTATCTATCCATGATTTTCCTTATGAGTTGGATAACTATTTCTGTCTTGACTAGAGAAATACAAATCATTTAAAACAAGCTGCTATGAGTTTGGAACATTAGAATAACTGAAACCTTCAATTAAACAGACTGGAGGTAGCACAGTCTGAAGTTTGCATAGAGCCTGAGATCATGTAGTCTATTAGTGGGCAGATCTAGAGCGCTCAGGACGCCCTTAATGGTCCCTAAATTAACTGGATGATTTCTCCAGCTGAGCTTAAAGATCCAGAAATGCTGAGTAATTTTTTCAATAAAAGACAGTCAAATAGAATGTCTCCATGAAGTATGGACTTATTCTCCTCAGTAGTGGCCTTTCTAGAGTTACCTTTTCTGACTTAAGTTAAATGAAATTCCTTTGTAACTTTAAGAGATGATAGATTTGAAAAGATATCAGAACACCCAGAAGTCACCTGGAACTCAATGTGCCTTGGATTTTGAACGTACTTCTCCAAATAAACTCCATCATTTCCAAAGGCAGCTGCAGCCTCACTCTTGGCTTGCTGCAAATTGATTCAGACTCAATTTAATATAAATTTCATAAAAACAAGTAAATAAATTTCTTTATAAAAAATTAATTGTGCTATTTAGTTTTCAGTAACTGATTGGAACCAAAAATGAAATATAAGTTCAATTAAATAAGACGAGGAAAACAAAATATCGCAGAAAGTGGAATTCTGAAGTAGATTAATTAAATTTATAAAAAAATAAATAAATAAAAAATAAAAAATGTCAAAAGCATGTAAGCGAAGAATGACAAATTCATTACACAAGACAACATTCAGGGGATGCAACAGCCTCAGCAGCAGCAGTGGCAGCAACAGAACGATTAAATGGAGAGAGGGAGAGGGATAGAGCGAGAGACTTTAACAAGTATTTCACTACTTCCGTAACTACAAGATGCTATCATTATTCATGCCTCAGAATTTTGAAAAGAAAGGCCAACTAGATACATTGAAACATATAAATATTGTGTGTGTGTGTGTGTGATGTCATTGAGTAACTGAACATATATGATTGGCTTTAGAAACCGAAAATTCAGTCTGTGGGCCCCAAGCCAGTCAAGCTCCTTGTTTCTTAAAAAAATGCCCATTGTAACAGTTTCAATATTTTAGTAGTACAAACTTTCAGGTCAACACAATAGGTCTTGTTCACCCTATAGTCACACTCTATTGTTTGTGTTACTATAGTACAGCTAATCACACTCTAGTAGCAATTCAATCTAGATCATCTGTTGGGGGTAGTTCATTCTCTTGGCTAGTTAAAAACAAACAAGGTATTTTATTTTTCCTGTCCTTTTGATGTTTCTTTTATTTCTAATTCTAGTTTCTATTGATGGATCGTATCAGTTAAACAGATTTAAGGTCAAGAGCTTAAGACTCATTGGAATTTGAATGTTTGAATCTATAAGAATAGACTTCCATTATCTTTTGAAGATGGCAATAATTCAATTAAGATTGCAACTTTAAACGGCACATAGAGAAATCACTATGTTTCTCATTCTGTTTCTTTAATGTATTCTCCTCGTTACTGCCTCTCACTTTATAGAAATCAACTGTAATAACCCCCTACTTTAAACATTTAATAACCCCTTAAACCCTAAAAGAATTCTGAAAACCCTCTATTGCCGATATATGCTCATCCTCGGTCATTCTACAACATTTCCGCGTCTATTTTTTTAAAAAAAAAAATTAGGGCTAAGTTTTTGAAACATCCTGCATCTTGGACAAGTAAGTTTTTTCCTGCAAGTATCAAATTAGCAGCAACTAGCAAACACTTCAAAGATCACAGAAAATTTTATTTTATATTTCATCATTCCAGAGAGGAAGAGAGAAGCACAAACAGACCCATACAACAACCTAATTTAATAATCTACACGTATTAAGTCTGTTTTTTATTGGTAAGTTATACATGCAACCGATGGATTTTGATTCCATGACTTCACCCTTCACAGCGTTCTTATGTAGGACGGAGGTGCTACCATAAAATAATTAATATAACTTACAATAGGGAGATCATTAAGTTTTAAACCATTCAACACTTCTTCTTTTTCACTATGTAACAAATATCAACTTTTAAGAGGTGACTAGAAATTTGTGGAAGTTCAAACATCAAACAGTTTATATAGCAGGCATCCTGAAGTAACATAACAGGAAAATGCATTGGGAGAAATACCTGTAGTAACTTCACAAACTCATCAGGTTCTTTAGCTAGACGCATGCCACGACCTCCACCACCTGCTGTTGCCTTGAAAGCATAAGATTTAAAGATAAGATTTAATACTTCATTTAACTGCAGAGTTGTAGGAGTTCAGGGATATTGTTTTCATTATGCTTCCAAACGATAAGATTGACCCCTTTGCAAGAATTTTGATGAGTTGATGCAAGGCATAAACAATGTCTTGTTTCAATTGCGTTTAATCTCTTATGTAGACATGCAACATAGAAATCATGAGATTGTAGAGAATAGACCTAGGGAAGTTGAATAAGTATGCACAATGTAGTGAAACCATTCTTAACACAGTTATAGGTAACAATTAACAACTGCAATAGTTGTAAAGGAGATGATCACCCACTGAGGTGTTTCTCACAGACCTCTACACTTGAATTCATGTCAAACCTTAAACCCAAAGGGTTTTGAAAAAGAAAGAAAAAAAAAATTGTAAAAATAAGTGACAAGTACACTCCACTTCTCATATAGTTTCAATTAAACACTTTCATGGCTTGGACCATTTCATAAGTATGTTTTGCTTTTCTAAAAAGGAAAATCTTAAAATTTTCATCTGATGAGTGACTTTAATAATTTATAGGTGTTTGTGACACTAATTTGCGCTTTCCAGTTTATTTCTATGTTCTATTGGTAAAACATAATTAGAGAAAATGGAATGTATGAACTCTGTAATTTCCGCTTTGTTTGCTCATCAAAAGCCCCAGAAAATTAAGCAGACGTATTCTAGTCAGAAGCATGATAAAATTCCTACTAATCATAAGTTAGCCCATAAAGATAGAGTGGATGTCTATTGTAATTCCAGGTGCCACAAAAGGCACACTGTGTACTAACCATCATAAAACAAATCACTAAGACAAAATTATTTACCTTAATCATAACAGGAAATCCAATCTCATGGGCAAGCTTGACTGCTTCTTCTGTGCTCTGTAATGGCAATTATGGTAAAAGACGTTTTGCCAAACAATAACAAAAGTGATCTCACAAATTTTTACCAAGTTGTAAAATATTATAACACCACATGATACCTGCAACAGTCCGTCACTTCCTGGTACGGTTGGAACACCTGCTTTCTTCATTGTCTCTCTAGCAGTTGACTTGTCACCCATAACACGGATACTGTCAGGCTGCAAAATGTAACCAGGAATTCAAATTTCTTGCCCAAACTCTCGGAATAAAAAATGACTTCGACCATGGACTCCCAATAACATCTTTCTATATGTGTCAGAAAATTTAACCATCTGTTTAGACATTCAAAATACATAAACAAAAGAAATTAAATCTTTATATATATATATATATATATATATATATATATATATATATATATAAATAATGCATATTTCATTCAAAGCACAGCCACAACCCAAGTACATAGGATGTATACAAGAGAACCCCAAACCCATAGAGAAATAAGAAGATAAAGCTAAAAATTCAGAAAAAAATACAAACAGGCGAAGTATTCCATCCCACTCTCCATGTATACAGGGGAAATTAAGTCTTAAAAGTCTTTGTAATAAATTATATTAAAAGAAAACACAATAAGGTAGCGACCTTGTGCGCGAGAAGTATGCAAGACACCCCTTATAGGTGGGGAAAAAAAAAGAGGAGGAAAGAAAAAGGAAACACTAACTTAAACTAAGATATCTGGATTGCATGTGTGTGTGTGTGTGTTAAGTTCCCTATAGATGAATTGTGAAAGTGTTGCATGGGTGTTGGCATTCTCCAATAGTAACTATGACAAATCATTTTGGAATATAACGCAAATGTGACTAACATTTCTCTCAGTCGTGACATAAACTTTAAAATTGATGTGTTTGAGTCCTATGAATATGAGTTGCCTAGTGTTCCCTTTCTCTCTCTCTCTCTCCCTCCTCTCTCTCTCTCTTCTTTGCAGAATCTCTGAATTACTCTTCCCATGTTAGCAATCCAAATCTTACCCCTATGCCTTACCTTTTTAAACCCTTAAAAAAACCCAAGTTTTCTTTGAAGATTAGTATGCATTAAGCCATCAGACCAACCTCTAAAGAACCACAGATCTGCCATGTACAGCAAACCCTGCAATCAGATGTTATCAAGTTCAGCCTCTATTTGCCTTCTAATCCAATCTTTTTCACACCCTGGTACAAACCATGAAACCTTAAACCTCTTCCACTCCACCTTTCTAAGCCCTAAATTCACAAGCATCCCTATCTTAGCCCACCACATAAGCAATCATAGGCAACTCACAGAAAATCTGTCCTCCATCAGCATTGATGGCTAACCAGCAACAAAAGATTTATATCCTTCGGGGAAAACATATTGTATGAACAAAAAGATATTAAAACAAAAGAAAAACTAGTGTGTGGTTTAGCAAATATAAATACAAATCACACCATTCAAAATCTTTAGCAATGGTTTGATGAGCCTCTAAGGAGATCTTTGCTTCACAATCTAGATAAGTGCATCAGTGTTGAACTCCAGGACAAAATGTGAATTTTTAGATCAATTTTCACGGGGTAAACAAAGGTATCCTTTGCACTAAGCTCAATATTCTTATATGATAAGATATTTCCCGTAAGCAGATAGTAATATGCATCACATTGTATCAGTCTGGATACAAACTGAACCCGTGTTAATGGAATATCGGAGTGTATTGACTGGTAAATTTATTATCAGTTAAATTTATTATTCACACACAACGGATCCATGAAAGGGCTCACTTTGGGAATTAAGATATAAACCCTACACCACCTCCCTTATACAACACTCAGTCTGGTTTTGTTTTTAGAAGACAGGTGCCTTAAATCTCTTACTCAACTTACGTGGAATTTTGACAAGAAATGCCACATTAAATAGCATAGTTTGACTCCTGAAAAGATAGGTTCTTGAGAATGAGAGGATGAACTTCGCATCCTTTCTACAACGAAACCTTTTCTCTATTTGAGGTACTTACATTAGGCCCAATAAAGTTGATTCCATGTTCTCTGCACATTTCAACAAATACTGCATTCTCAGCAAGGAAGCCATATCCAGGATGCAGCATTGTACACTTACGGCTGATAGCAGCAGATAAAACGTTTGGAATTAACAAATACCTGTAATAAACAGATCAGCATGCATGTTACACCACTATCACCCATACCAAGAACTAAACTGGAGGAAAACGCAAATATTGAGACCAAACTTAATGCCATAAATATGTTTATCTTTGAGGTTTCCTTAAGAAAGAAACAACTTCAAACATCATTCAGTGTCATTACAGCCTGTAATATTATAATTATTAAAGAACATAACCCATCCAAAAGAGATTATGGAGAAAATGCTACTTCCATATTACAAATGTGAAGAAGCCAAAACTTGTGAGGAGGAAAATATTTGAAACATTACTAAACTAGCTAGAATTGCATATGGGTCGTGAAACTTTGTTGTATTCAACAATATTCTTTGCAACTGGATCTTTATGCTTTATCCTTCAAAACCAATACTGCACAGCCAACTTAGAGTCCATACCCTTATAAGAAATAAAACTTTCTGGAAGTTAAAAAGTCTCAATAACAGACTAAAAAATAATAGAGAAAACTTCACTTACCTCATTTGATCTTTCATCACTATTCCAATCATACCCTTAAACTTTAAAAAGTGTCAATTTAGTGTATCCATCTTTCAATTTTTTCAATTTCACCCTTATGTTAGGATTTTCTGTTAAATCATGTTAAAATTTCCAAAACACCCCTATTTTTTATTATAATAATAATAATATATTTATAAATTTTTTTCAAAGATTCAGGCATGAGAATTTTTACAAATTCCGTTAAATCCTGACCAACGCCTAAATCCTTGCAATTTTTTTCTTTTTTTCCCTAAAAAAAATTAGAGATATTTTAGGAATTTTGACAACCCTCCGTTAGGACTTAACGGAAAATTATAACTGAGGGATGAAATTGAAAAAAATTGAAAATGTATACACTAAATTGACACTTTTTAAAGTTTATTGGTATGATTACAATAGTTATAAAATATTAAGGATGATAACTAAAGTTTTTCCAAAATAATATGTTGGTAATAAAAAATTATTACTTATTACCTTTTTTTTTAAATAAAAAAAAGGTATACAAAAAAGTCTGTAGTGTTCCAACCGATGTACGCAAAAAAGTATACAAAAACATGAACCATATTCTTTATATTAAACTCTAACTTCTAGTTTTTATTTACAGATTTCAAGGCTAAGTAACAATGCAATGAGGTTTTGGGCTTACTATACCTATCTCAATCTTTGTAACGTTAAATATATGTCTTCAATTTATAAGGTGGAAAATAATGCAGGAAGCACAAATAAAGCTTGACTTGGCATCTCTTAGTATATGGGCAGAGAATGGATTGAATATTAGCATAAAACATTAAGCAATTTAGAGACGCTGAGTACAGCATGGAAGATTTTTGTAATAGCTATGAATGACCAAAATTTAGAACTCCATCATGGATTTTAGTGCCACCTCCAACCATATCTAAGAGGATTCATCCTTTAAATTTTATTGGGGGTGCACTCCTACAGGATTTGGTACAGAAAAAATGTTCTTTAAAATCGGTTCTTCTCATTTGTTCCTAACCTTCAAGATTTATACCAACAAGATCTCCCGTTTCATCAACAAAACATAAAAGAACATATAAAAAAGATTTGCTGGCATATATAGAAAGGAAGATGCATATATAATAATGAAATTATGGTAACAAACGGTAAAGGAACAAGAATAAGAAAAGTAAACTATGAGCACTTACGACTGATTGCTTGGTGCTTCACCAATGCAAAGCGATTCATCAGCCAATTTCACATGAAGTGCATCCTTGTCTATGGTCGAGTAAACAGCCACACAAGGTATCCCCATCTCATGCGCAGTTCTAATAACTCGAACAGCAATTTCTCCTCTATTTGCCACAAGAATCTTATCAGCACGACATGTAGCATAGAGAGCTCCTCCACGCTTCTTAGATTTGACACTGCTAAATTGTGCACCCTGAGCTCTTTGCCCAGGAAAGCTCACTCTATTTCCCAACATAAAGCTACATTGGGAACTTCTGATTCCCCACTTCTTCCCACAAATAAACCCTTCCATTGCATCAACAAAACCGACAAAAAAAAAATGGTGAATTTTTTATAATATAAAGATTCATTTCTGACCCATTTCAAGATCCACCAATTTGAGCACAACCCAACACTTAGCACCAGAAATTACATTCAAAGAAACGAGAAATAAGTTACAGAGGGACTTACAGGGGTGAGGTGACAGATTTACACAAAGGCATTGTGGCGTCCATTTTCAGAACTTTGGGAAAAAGAATGCCTAAAACATAACAAACCCATTTGAATCAAATAAAAACTGATATCAATCTTAGCATTAGTATCCAACCGAAAGTGTGAAAATTACCTCTAGAATGGGAAAGATAATGGCCGGTTCTGATCCAAAATTTCAGAGAGTGTTTGAGAGAGAGGTGGAAAGAATGCTACTTGGGAATTAAGAGAGACAGAAGAGCAAGATAGCGAGAGTGGGTGAAGCCGTTGGGATTTGAAGAAGTTTGATGGGAGGACTGAGGAGATGTCGATGAAAACGAGGGAAGTTGGCAGGTTGGAAGCTCCGCCAATGTGTGTGTGTGAGCGCTTGACCTTTATGCATACTGCAATCCGTATAGCTCGTTAAATTTTGCATTTCTTTGTTTGTTTTATTTTATTTTTTTTCACTAGGAATTGACATTTAATCATTTATATAATGCAATTAATAAATCTATTTATTGAATAAATGAAACAATTTAGGAGGCGTCACATAAATGAAACCAAACGTTTCTGTATAATATATGTTAAATCATTTCTAAAATACACAATGATTTAACATACTATCCGTTGTTAGAGTAGAGATTATGAATTCGAACTCTAATTTTTACAATTTACTCTTATTTTTAATTAAGATCTTGAATTAACACGTGAGATGGGTATTTTAGTATTAATTAAATAGTTAAATTTGTTGATTTCAATTAATAAGTTTCTAAAATAAATGATAATTTAACAATATAATTTTAACAAAACTTACACATTCAATTTTTAGATTAAATAATATCTTAATATGCTATTTTAGGACCCCGCACTTCTAAAATATTTATCTTCATGCATGTTCAATATGGCAATAATTTTTGGGATTCATTATATTTTAGAGGTGTATTTGGTGTAGAGAAGTCGGCCTTAGACTTCACCCTTCAGAAAACAGATCTGAAACGAGGATGGAGTAAATCTGCCCTCTCCTCCTCTCTCTTTCCCTTTCTACTCTCCCCTCCTACCTTCCCCTACCATTTTGGTTTTTTTCTTTTATTTGTAGGTATTCTTCAATCAAATCAGCAACTTTGATCTCTCTGCTATACATCCGTCCATCTACCTCCATGTTGTGCCGTTCATCTCCTCTTTGGGCGCTGCTGTTGTTTGCTGGTTGTGTTTTGGCTTTGAATAAAAGTTTTATTCTCTTTAAATTTGCTCTCATGGGCGATCTATTAGATGAATGTTAGTTAGGTGTGAGAGGTTATCTTTCACGGTCTGAATAGTTCGGTGTAAGGGGTTATCTCTCACGGCCGGTTTAAATAATTTTTTCTAGGATATTTAGCTACCCTTGTCTTAAATCTAGTATACTTGAAACAGATTTGCTCTTTAACTATTTTTGTACATGGGTTAATAGAAAATGAAAGTCATAGATAGCACTTTATTGTAAAAATTTTGTTTGTATCTATGACTATATAACCTCATAGCATGTGATTATAATTTTGTAAAACTTTATGCTTTGTGATGTAAGAGTTTTTAATTCGTAATATTTGATCAATGAAATGCTCAGATTTTTCGTTAAAAAAAATATATGGCAATAAACTCATCATCAAATGGTATTCTAACTCTTCAAAACATAAGTGATCTTAACCAATTTTATTTCGTTGGAATAGATCTATTTTGTGTTTTGAATAATGCTAAAAAACATATTTCTATATTATTATTATTTTTATTTTGTTAAGTGACATTATGAACCAACTTTTTATCAATTCTTATATTAAAAAATAAATTTAAAAACTAATTAACAATTATTAATTTATATTTTTATCATTATAATTTATAATTTATAAAGAATAAAAATATAATTGATATCATTATTCTTTACACTTTTGAGGACTCTTTCGGCTATTCCATAGAATGAATGAATGAATTCGAGCTATAATTTAGCATATCATTCAATGCTTGGGTCCCGTTTGGTGTTTTGTTGGGAAGGGCCCAACGTTCTTTTTGGGTACGGAGAGGAGCTTTGGACTCCCTATCTATCTCCCTACAACTCGTTTAATGAAAAATTGAAACGGATTTTGGGCCAAAACCCATAAGCTAAAAATGGGCTTATTTGATGAGGAATGGACGCAAATTTCCGCTAAATTATGTTGAAAACCTTCTTTCTTTCTTTCTTTCTTTTTTTTCGGAAGTAAAAGGGCATGTCGGGAAGATTAATTGTGACTATTCTACCTGGACAGTAACCATATTAAAAACTTGAAATATTTTGATTCAGTACATAAAATTTATAAGGATTTTTTGAACGTATAAGTATATGCATAGTTCTATTAAAAAACTTTATACTTCTCACATGTTAATTTGAGAAAAAAAAAAAAAAAAAAACAAGGTAGAAGGAACACGTGACAAATTTATAAACTCAATTGGAATAAATTTTTGCACATAAAGAACTCATCATATCATTTTAAAACTATCACTTTATATATATATTTTTTTTTTCCCAAGGCAAACTGCCAATTTATCTTGCATTGTTACTATTAACTCCTTTTATTTTTTAATTTATATCCATGTCATATATATATATATATATATGGCTGTTTCACGAGCCGACCTATGATAAACAAGATTATCATAGATAGAGGATACAAACAAAAACAAAACCAGGGGCTCGGAGGGGTTGGGGCCTCTCGATTTGAAATTTTCTATATATATATATATATCATAAAATTAAGTTTTTGACCCTTATCCACCCCTCCTCCCTCCAATGAGAAAATATGATTCCGTCCATACATACAAATATTAAGTTTATATATATAATGTTTGAACATTTCATTTAAACTCTAAGTTTTATCATAATATTTAATTATTTTTAAAAGCACTACTTTATATATTTAGAGTCATAATTTCTAGATAAATTATCACATATTTGATCTGTTGAATGAATGTCATTAAATATTTATGTTTGATAGTTGATATATTTTTTTTTTAACCTAAAGGATTTCACTTAAGTCTTGCATTTTTAGTAAGATCTATCACATCAGTTAAGATAGGAGATTATCTCCCGAGAAAAATTGCATTATTGGTCCATCTCCATGAGTTGTTTTTGGTGGTCCAACAGTGATACTCATGTATTTCTAAATGTTATAAACGAGTATATATTATTCGAAGGCTGAAAGAAAAAAAATAAAAAATAAAAAATAAAAATACTTAATTGAGTTTTTCTTTGTTCTTAATTTTTTTTTTCTTTTTTGTAATTATTTTAATCCTTTTTCACCGGGCAAGAAACCATTTAGAGTGTTATTAAGAGTACTACAACTTTTACTAGAAGTCATTTACAAACTGACGTTGTAGTCTATGTGACACTTACCACATTTATTACACAATCAAACTTATCTGTCAAATTTTATTGCTTAGTTTTTTACTACGTTAGGGTCACATGGTACTCATGTATTGTCACCTAAATTTATAAAAAAATAATAATTAATAATAATAATAATAATAATATAATAAAAACTGCAATTCTCCAAACATTTGTTTTAAACAAGATATCAACTAAATATATTGGTTGGGGTGAATGAGAGACATGTTACATGCACATTATTTGTATATTTTTTGTACATCATTTTTTAAAATCAACCATTAGATCTATAGGATCCACATGTGAATCCTTGTAGGTCCTACAAATTCAATGGTTGATTTAGAAAAGTAATGTACAACAGATGTATAAGTGATATGTAAAAATCATTTCTAGGTGAATAAGGTCCTGTTCATATTACAAAGCTATTTACTTAAATTTTTAAATTCAAATGCATGACTTAGTGTTTTTTCACGTGTGATAAGTAAGAGAAAGTTGAAACCTCCAACTCTTTGCCTTTTGACCTGACCAAATTGAAGTCAGATTTGCCGGGCATGACTTCTTGATGGCCCAATCCATGCATTCATGTGTCCTTTTATCGGAAAGGACCCAACCCAGCTATCTATGTTGATTGGGTTGGTGGAAAGGTGGAATTTTAGGTCTGCAGATTAATGATTATGCATGAGAATGACCTCAATGAAAATGGGAGATCTACCATTTACAGCTCCTATCCATAGCACTCGATTAACCTCCAGTTGAGGATTTTTTACAATTGGCTGTTGGAATTACAGTACAATTTGGGCACTCTAGGTCAAAAAAAAAAAAAAATTGTGGGACTCACTTACAGATCAAGATTTTTTATAATTATTTGTTTGAATTTGAAAAAATTCGAGTAGATAATTATAAAAAACCATTTACGAGACTCATCTGACCAAATTAGTCGTTGGGTAATTTAATTTTTATTTGGTCAGGTGGATTCTATAAGTAGTCTCTCACAATCACCTGTCTAAATTCTCTTAATTTTGGATAAATAATTGTAGATGATCTTAATTCCTCACCTACTCTACCCGACTTGGAGTCCAGAGATCTCATGCCTAGGGAAAATGGTCCCTTCATCCCCTTGAGTTACCTTAATTGCAATGTAATTCGGATATTCCAATTGTAATGGATCCTAAACCCCCAAACCCGCAAACTCAAATCATTAGTATAAAAAGAAAAGCTAATAGCGGCTACTGGGCTCTGCCACCCCTTTGAGCTGCCCAAATTGCAATGCAATATAAATATACTCATTTGTTGAGGGTCCTACTCCTCTCATTATATTTAAAAAAAAAAAAAAAAAAAAAAAAAAAAAAAAAAAAAAAAAAACCCTGAAAGCTGATACTTTTTTGTACAGATCTCACCCATCACTCATATAAAGATAAGTTTTGTTTTTCATTCTCGCACGGTTCACCTAACAGGTGAAGCTTTGCGTTTATTCCCATCTCTATCTTGAACTTAAAGGCACATCATCTTTGAATATATCGCCATGACTATACAATTAATAATAATATAATAATAATAATAATAACCAAATTTGTGTGGCCTATATTTAACCAAATATTTTTTAATTTAAAACAATAAAGAGAAATAAAATGTGTTTTGGGAAAAGAATAACAGCCTAATAAATGAAGGAAACATTAATATATTTGGATAACAACTAGAGATGAAACTGCATAATCAATTTGGCGATAAAATATTAGATTATGAGTTAAATAGTTTGACTATCGGCGTATTTATTTATTTCATACTCTTCTAGGAAAAAAAAAACAAAGAGCTATATTTATTTTTTGAGAAAAAAATACATTTATTCATCTTCTCAAACTATCATCCAATTTATAATGTCTATTCAAAATAAAAATTGCATCAATGTCCCTTCCAAATTATTTTTTATTTTAGTTGACATTGATGCAATCTTTAGTTTGGAGAGGAAACATTACAAATTGAGTACTAATTTGATAGAATATGTGTACCTTTTTCTTTTTTTGTTGAAAATAATGAGGTCTTTGGCGAGGGTTTTGATTTTTGATTTTGATTTTGATTTTTATTTTTTTAACTAGTTGAGGTCTTCAAACCCTATAAAATAAAACATGCTGACTAGCCTGACCCAAATGTCAGTAAAATATGGCGATCCAAATAGTCATTATTTTATATAACAACTAAATCATTCGGTACAAATTTAACTACAACTGGAGATGAAAACTGCATACCCCATTCTTTTTTCTTTATTGTTTTAAATTAAAAAAATACTTGGTCAAATATGCCATACAAATTTTGACAGCATCTAAGCGGTAGTTTTCACTACCACCGCACATAAGCCGGATCTATTGTAAATAACACTTGTCTTACTATAAAATTTTAATGAAAACCGTTAGATTGCCGCATCAACATCGAGTATAGACTTATTTGTGTTTGTTGCTGGTTACCGCAAGAAATTTTTAGCCAATTATTATAAGCTTAGTTACTACAAATGGGTGAAATCAAATGGACAGTTTTTATTTAGTTTCTCTTTGTTTATCAAACCCAATATTGAAATAAGTTTAATTAAGATGTATATCCATTGACCTAGTCCACAAATTCTATTCATACTCTTCTTACATCATACTATAAACCTACTTATTATATAAAAAAGTTATCTGATATCAAGAACTGAAATTCGTTGATATTAAGGGTCAAAGGTTTAATGGAGAAAATGACTACTCTCATCCTATATGCAATCCAATCTTTTTTTTTTTTTTTTAAAAGGAAGTTTTATTTTAAATTAGATTTGAGGAATTTCGTCCTGTCCACTTTATTAAACCGATATTTATTTTTAGAGCATGTAATTTTCATGTGTGTTTTTAATAGAATTAACATTTGTCGATTTAATAGGTTGAATTAGTCGTTATTTTTAAAAATGCATGTAATAATCACAGGTTCTAAGAATAAATGTCAATTTAATAAACTGAATTAAAGAAAAAAAATAAATAAAACATTTAATTCATATGTGCATTTTTAATAAAATTAACACGTGTAAATTTATTAATATAGTGAATGAGAGGAGAAAAAGAAGATGAATTGAGGAAAAAGTTGAATTAAATTAATCAAAGAGAAATTAGGCTTACGTCAAGAAGCATCACACCAACCAACTGAACCTTTGACCTCACGTCGGAAAGCTGACTCCTCCTCCTACTCCTCCTCCTACCTTGGTTTCAATTGGTCGCCCATGGATTCTGTTGAAACCACTGAACACCAACCCTCCTACGCCTACCACTTCTCACTATATAAACCCAAACCCATTTCCACATCCTTCTCAACTCCCACAATATTCATCCTTTCCTCCTCTTCCTCTCTCCGATCATGGCTCATCTCGTCGCAACGCCCATCTTCTACACCCTTATCACAGTACTCTTCCTTATTTCAGCCACCAACTTCTTCTTCTCCCCAACCCTTCTCTCCGCCGCCCTCCCTCTAATTCCCCTCATCGCCTACTACTTCGGCTCCACCTCCGGCCGCCGAGGCTCCGGTGCCCTCCCGCCAGGCCCTCTGTCGTTTCCAATCTTCGGAAACTGGCTGCAAGTCGGCAATGACCTGAACCACGGCGTTTTGGCCACCATGGCTCAAAAGTACGGCCCCGTGTTACTCCTCAAACTCGGGTCCAAAAACTTAGCCGTTGTCTCCAGCCCCGAGCTCGCCAGCCAAGTCCTCCACACGCAGGGTGTCGAGTTCGGGTCGCGCCCGCGTAATGTCGTCTTCGATATATTCACCGGCAATGGGCAGGACATGGTGTTCACCGTCTACGGCGACCATTGGCGGAAGATGCGCCGCATCATGACCCTGCCGTTTTTCACCAACAAAGTCGTCCACAGCTACAGTGGCATGTGGGAGGAGGAGATGGACCTGGTTGTTCATGATCTGAAGAGAGATGAGAGGGTGAGGACGAAGGGATTGGTGATCAGGAAGCGGCTTCAATTGATGCTCTACAATATCATGTACCGGATGATGTTTGATGCAAAGTTTGAGTCACAGGAGGATCCTCTGTTCATCGAAGCAACCAAATTTAACGCCGAGAGGAGTCGGTTGGCTCAGAGTTTTGAGTATAATTATGGAGATTTCATTCCTCTGCTTCGACCCTTCTTGAGAGGGTACTTGAACAAGTGCAGAGATTTGCAGAGTCGGCGGCTAGCTTTTTTCAATAACTTCTATGTTGAGAAAAGAAGGTAATATATATCTCTCCTTTTGTTTCCTTGTTAATTTTAACTTTTACTCTTAAGAATTGTTGATTGCAACACAATTAATCCATGGATATGCCTCCAAATTGGGTCGAAAAAATTCTTCGAATTTAATTTATTAAATATTGATATATGTTTTTAAAACATGCTTTTTGAATGCATGGCAGAATCATATGTTTTATTAATCCTATTAAAAATGCATGTAAAAATTATATATTTTAAAAATATATGTCAGGTTAATAGAAATACAACTCAATTTAGAGAAAAACTTTGTGCCAAAAAATATATGCTAATTTTTTTTTTCATTGCTTTGGTGTTTACAGGAAAATAATGGCTGCCAATGGAGAGAAACACGAAATAAACTGTGCCATTGATCACATAATAGATGCTGAGATGAAAGGAGAAATCAGTGAAGCAAATGTGCTATACATAGTGGAGAACATCAACGTAGCAGCCATAGAGACAACATTGTGGTCCATGGAGTGGGCCATAGCTGAGCTGGTCAACCATCCAACCGTCCAACGCAAGATCCGCGATGAAATCTCAGCCGTCCTGAAGGGCCAACCAGTCACAGAATCTAACCTGCATGAGCTACCCTATTTGCAAGCCACGGTAAAAGAGACACTAAGGTTGCACAGCCCAATACCTCTGTTGGTGCCCCATATGAACCTTGAAGAAGCAAAGCTAGGGGGTTACACCATTCCAAAAGAGTCTAAGGTGGTAGTTAACGCATGGTGGCTGTCAAACAACCCCGAATGGTGGAAAAACCCTGAGGAATTCCGGCCAGAGCGGTTCTTGGAAGAGGAAGGCAGCACGGACGCTGTGGCTGGCGGAAAAGTTGATTTCCGGTACTTACCGTTCGGCATGGGTAGGAGGAGTTGCCCGGGGATCATACTTGCACTACCAATATTAGGCCTTGTGATTGCCAAATTGGTGTGTAATTTTGAGATGAATGCTCCGGTTGGAATGGAGAAGATTGATGTGAGTGGAAAAGGGGGGCAGTTCAGCTTGCACATTGCAAGCCATTCAACCGTCGCCTTCGATCCGATAACGGCATGATTTTGGTCATTAAATGGTCAAAGTGAATTGTTTCCACTAAATCAAAGGCATTGTTACTAAAGCACTTCAAAAAAGGGCACGTAGAAGAAGTTCAAACAATAAAATCAAAAAGGATAATTTATTTAGAATAGCAATGTGCTCCAGTGAGCATTTTATTTTATCTCCCCCCCCGGCGCATGCTTGGATGTGCTTTTGCTTTTAGGCAGTTGGAAGTCAATGAGAATTCCTTAGAATTTCCTCTGTAGTCTTTATTTATATATAAAAATTGATTCTGGTGGGAAGGCAGTCTTTATTGCTCGATGAAAAATTCACACTCAAATCCAAGCATCCCGAAATTAAATTCTATAGAGATACTGCCTCAGAAATAGAAGCAGCAGCTAAATAATTTTGGAACATTAAAAATTTCTTTGATTTTAACACGATTTAAATCGCTACGTCAGTTTTTTGTTTTTGAAAAATAAAAATTGTTCTCTCTGTTTTTAGAACTTTACAAATCAACTCCCTCTGTCAAATTTTTCGTCCAAAATGCTAACAGAACAGTTGCCATATAAACACCACGCCTGGTCACTGATAACACGTATTTAACATAAACATGCCGTACCTACTATTTGTGTAAAATTAAAATTATAACTATATCATGAAGAAGAAACAATTGGCAGCCACCACTTGACAGAGGATTCCACCCCTCCTTTGTGGCGTTAGCCATGATCATCCACCTCACAAAGAGGTCCAGGAGGCGCAACCTCACCATCCTCTGTTAGAGGTTGGACCACAGTCTATAATTTGCAGAGGCAGAGGAATGCTCTGCTTCATAGCAGTAGTGTTGCTACTGAGGAAACTTTACTGTCAAAGACTAAATGGAAAATTCGAACAAGATTGTTGGTCGAGGGGAATTTCAAGAGGACAAGGAAGAATCTGCGGCTTGCCCAGCTTTGGAATCTTCCATTTTTATAGTCTTTCTAGTTGTTTAGGTGTTGATGTTTTTAGTTGTTAGGCAGGTTGTTGTTTGTCTGCCTTTGTTTTCTTGTTTGTTGCTATAACTTGTAAGGGCTTGTAGAGCTTTTTGCTCGTTCTCGCCTGTGTATAGATTGTATTAGTGGGATTTTATTTCTGGTTGGTTGGTGCTATAAAGTTTTTTTTTTATCCAAAAAATAAGAGAGAGGTTGGACCACAGACTCCGGCCCTCCCCCTACTCTTTGAGAGGAGGAAGGTTAGGCCTCCTCCACATCCTGGGAAGTGGGTTGCAATCCACCATCTCAAAGGAAGAGAAATGCTACACACTCCCACTCTCACATTTCCTGACATGGCACTAAAAAACACCATTAGAACCAAAATTCAATAGTAATCCATCTTAAATCTAATAGTAATTTTTTTTGCCACGTCAGAGATGCATTTGACAATGTGGGAGTGGGAGTGTACAGCATTTCTCCAAAAGAAAGGTATGTCAAAGATGGATGTCACATCTCCTCCGCCCTTTCAAAGAAGAGAGGGTGAGGGGGAGAGGCCAGGCCTCCTCCACAACCTCTGTGAAGAGGTGGGTTGCAGCCCACCACCTCATAAAGATGGAGTGCCCCTGAGGCAACGGGCACAGCCCCAACCCCTCTGTGAGAGATTGGCCACTGCCTTTTTTTGCAAGAGACGGGATTTTCTGGTGCTCAAATAAATGCCAAATAGAACCCAAATGTAAATATGTTTCCTCAACCATATGTTATTTATAAATTCCAATATCATCTACAACGTGGTCAAATTAAATACAAATGAACATGGGAGGGAAAAAGAAAAGGAGAAGAGAAAAAAGTTGCATAAGGACAATATACATGAAGAGTAATAACCGTTAATATCATTTAAAAAGTTCTGTATGATTCCTCAAGTACGTTCTATGGAAATCAACTCCCTAGATTGCATTTATACAATGTGGACTAACTATTGATTGAAAAACAAAAAAATATATAAAACAAAGCTTGTTATAAGGAACTCAATGCAACAGAAAACAAATAGGCAAATAAAGTCAGCTCATGGCACTAGCAGGATACCTCGCATGCTGATCTGGCATTTATCTTCATTCCCACGGGCGCAAGTAATCCAATAATATATGATGGCCTGCAGGAAGACAATTCATAGATACAGGGAATTGGCAAACATTATACCTCGCCGAAGGCTTTCGCTAGCTGCTGCAAACTTGTTTTCTAAATCAACTTCTCCTACTGCATGAGCAGCAGCACGCAACTGGTGAACAAAAAAAAAAAAAAAAAGAAAAGAAAAGAAAAAATAAGAAGAGAAGAAGAAGAAGAGGAGGAAAGGCAATCAGAGAAGTTCAGAAAATATTCTGAATGCTACATCTTCAGCTATCAGGAAGTTACACTTCCGGCACCTTATGATTTAGATTAAAACAAGGATTGCTTAGGAAATATGGCACCATATGTATATCCTTCTTATTATTATTCTCTTAAAGAATTTCACATATTTCTCCTATACCACCCTAACTTTTATATGTCAGTCTTACTGATGCACCTACAGGACCACCACCAGCTCACTGCCATTTAGCACCATTACCACCACTCAACCAATGTCATTCAACAATCAACCCACCCCCCCCCCCCCCCAAAAAAAAAAAAAAAGTTCACCCATCATAAACACTTTCATTCCCTTCATTTTTAAGTTTTAATCCACTTATTTGTAAAATTCTTAGTCACCTCATTTCCTCATCTTTGTATATTTTTCATGCTTCAAGAGTTGTGCTTACAAAACAATTTCATTTAATTTAATGTTTGATTTCCAATTCTACACATCCTCCATCCTTTATTCAGTGGGGAGGGAATGCCATTTGACATCTCTTGAAAAATATTGTAAGTCATCATATTTTTCTTTCTCGGACTATACTAATATTTGTATACCAAAATGTTATATCACTGATTGATGCAAGACCAAACTCCAAACTGAAAATCAAAGAATATCATCATATGATTGATGCAACACCCAAACTCAAAACTGAAAATCAAAGAACATTGTACAGGATAAGTATCAAGGCAAACAATAATTCCCATGGAAAATGATACTGAATATTATAGAATGCTATATCAAGAAATTTGATCAATTTACCTGATTCAAAAATTCGTCAAGCCTTCTAGCACTTCTAATAATACTACCCTCAAAGATATCGGTCATTTGTATAACCTCTGCAAAACTTGCTCCCTGAAAGAAGAATACAAGCAGAATCGCTCAGTACTAACAAAACCTGGTGAACATGGGGAGAGAAACAGGACGCGGGGTGAGGGGGAAGAAACTGAGACCTTTGGTTAAAAACAACAAAACTAAAAAACCACAAATCTTACCACTTTCAATAACCTAAAAGAAAGCAGAAGGGTAATTACACCTCTAAACCAGATGTCACATGCACACGGAGTAAGAGTTTAGTGGCTTTCTCCAATCTAACATATGAAATCTGCAATTCTAGAGTATTAAGCTAGTGACACTCACAGGCCACACTTGATGGAGGCAACACCCACATAATTTTGAAAGAAAGCTCAAAACGGGTCAAATGTTGTAACAAGTTTCTAATTCAAACATCCTGTGGAATCTTTATTTTTAGCCTATTAAGGGTTAGTTTCATGATTAAGCTGTGCAGGTTCTGTAAAAGTTTCTAAGAGTCCTAAGAAAGTTTTCTTGGGTCACAAGCTAGTGTCTTACAGATTTCCTAAATAGTTTTTAAGGTACGTCCTAAATCATTCCTATAATGGTTAGTTTTTCTTATAGGATCTTTTACGTGCAGGCAGTCTTGAAAATTGCACAGCCAACGTGAGATTCACTAGTGGATCCACAACAGGTTCTACATATTAGCAATGCCAATTTTGTAGATTTGGGATGTTTGATATTTAAGTTGGTAGTTGTTTGGTTATGATTGTAGTTTATTTTACTTGGGTTTTCTTTTCCCATCACTTAGTATGAGTCTCATTTAATTATCAAAAGTCTTTTCCTTTTCCAAGTTGATGTTTTTCTTATTGTGCTAGGATAATGCTTTTATGTAAGTATGATTTGTTAAAAACAAAAAACAATTAGAGAGAAGTTTGATTAATAAATTTATGCACACCATGCTTCATCTTAAGGATACTTTTAATGGCGAGACTCCATTATATATATCTAGGTGAGACTCCTAGAAGGCTTTGGTGAGATGCCAAGGTTCTATTTTCTTCTTTAACAATTCTATTTATTTTCCTTTAAAGTCAATCCACAGACTCCCACTTGTGTACTTGGGGCGCCTTACGCTTTTAATGATATCTCGATTACTTCTAATAAAGGACCTCTGTTCCTTTGTTTTCTATTGTCTAGGTTCATTTCGATTTCAAACCCTCCACAATTTCTAAATAAGAGTTCTTAATCATAAAACTTTAATTGCCTTCGAGCCACCTACACTATCCTGATCTTCAATCAAAGGGCCATCTGACATGAGTTTTGCAAACCTGATAAAGTTTTGAAGTCAAGTCTACAATTAAGTCTTAATATATCAAAAATAGCACCAGAGGTCAATGGACTCCCACTTGACTTACAAGAGTCTTACCCACTAAGCCCTATGGTCAAACATTAACGCCTCTCCTTCACAAGAAATTCTGCGAATTTTTAGAACCAAGGGAGAGAGGGGGGGGGGGGGGGGGGGGGGGAGGTCACTAGCCAATATTCATGAACAGAGCCAGGGTAACATGTAATAGATAGAGAGAGGTCACTGGCACATGACTTCTGCAGCCGTTCCAGGGGAGGAGGGAAGAGCTTTGTCTCTTCCCCTCTTCCCTCCTACCTTCCTCTTCTCTTCTTTCTCCGTTTTTTCTCTGTGGTTTTTTGTTCCTTAGTTTTTTCGTTTGCCTTCCTTCCTGTTCAACAACCCTAACGCCTCTAGCTCGGCTCCTCTCCACCCTCTCCAACCTCCATTTCTTACTGTCATCCTTTTTCCACCAAGAGTGTGCCCCTTGCGTCATCCTCGTGGTAGTAGAAGGTTCTTCGGCCATTCAGTTAAAGGCAAGGAAGTTTTTCCTGTTTGACGGTGGAAGAGCTTGGGAGATTATCTGCCTCTAAGGGATTCAGATGTTTTCGAGAGGGCTTCGAGTTTTCTTTTGCCTGGAGAAACGGCTACAGCTTCGGCAGGTTCCTGAAGGTGGCGGTGTTCACGGTGGGTGGTCGGAGAGGGCTTTTTGTCACGGTTGTTTCTTCTCATTCAGCGGGGAAGCAAATTAGGGCTGTCTCAAAGATGAGGCTGACGGTGTGTTTTGGGACCGGTGGACAAGGACTCCTTTGAAGTGGTAGGATCGAGGGGTTCACTGTTTGAGGTCTGGTTTTTTCCCGTTTAGCGTAGCAGACGAGGGGATAGGAGATGGATTCAACTGGCATTCTTTGGGTTTGGAAGGGTATTTTTGGGATTTTGATTTTTGAGGTGGACCGACTATGGGGTTTCTTCTGGACCGGTTATGGGGTTTCTTGGGCCTATACCTATATCTTTTAGGTACAGGCCCAATCTAAAGGATCAGTCTCCTTCCAAGTGGGCTTTGAGTTGGGTTTCAAAAGTGGAGCCTGGGTTTTTATCCGGTTTGACGGGTTCAATTTTATTTCATGGGTTCTTTTCCAGGAATGTTGCGCTGGTGTTTTGGTCCCGGCAGCCTCTTCCGGTTTTGTTGGGCTTGGTGGGTCTTCTCTGATGAGTTCAGGTGTTGCCAGTGAGTTCTTGTTCCAACTGGTGTTGTCTTCTACGGTGATTGTCGGTTCGACAGGTGTGGTTCGTCTTCGGCCTAGGGTTGTCGGTGGTGGATAGGGTTCCCGCCGATGTTGTCTTCTACAGGTGCATGTTGGTTCGACGGGTGTGGTTCGTCTTCTCGTTGACACCGTTGTTTGATGAGGTGGAGTTTTGTCAGCAGCTTGGTGGGGTCTCGCTAGGTGTTGCTTTGGGTTTTTGATGGTTTTGTTTGGGTGTTTGATACTTGATAGGGTGTCATATGTATTTGGGTTTTGGTTTTCTTGTGGGTCTTGGTGTTGTGGGTGATTAGGTCTTGTGGGTTTTTTTGAGTTCTCTTTTGTGGGCTAGTTGGGTTATTCCTGTATATACTCCCTGTGTACTTAGATGCGCCTTACCCTTTTTAATAAACTTTTCTTACTTATCAAAAAAAAATATATATAGATAAATATAGGCATGCAAGCAGCAACTCTAACAATAAGTAAACAGGCTAACCTTTGACCAAGAATAAATTACGTCCATCAAGAACGGCCTTACTGTTGATTCCACATACTCATCCACATTTATATCCAATTTGCATTCATATTGAATCTGCAACGTAGAGGAGCATTTATAACTGTTCAATTACAAAATTGCATACATGTACAAGAAAGATAAAGAAAAGCTATATGAAAAAGCACCTCCGCGATTTTTCTTGCACTTTCTTGGAGTTGTTGTAATGGTCTGGCAAGCTCTGTTCGCAATTGTATCTGCTCGCTGGATTTGTCTCCTGGTATAAAGCAACTTGCAAGAGCTGCAATTTGGTGATGATCAAGATCATTGAATGTACCTGATAAAAAAAATAAAATACATTCAAAATTCATTACCATGTTTAAGGCTAGATAATTGTCATCAATATAGAGGCAGCCACAGCAAAGGAAAATGTGGATGAAGGTGTTTAGGACTTCTGAGGGTCCATGGGCCAAAAAAAGCCCAAAAAATGCTAAGCCTGTTATACTTCAAGGTCCAGCTCACACTTGCCTAGTGGGACATCAAAATTTTTCACAAATAATTTTGTGAAGCTTTTCTTTTTATTGGTAACTTACACAAGCAACCAGTGAGTTTAAACCCACAGCCTCACCCTCCATCTTAATCTTATAAAGGGAGGAAACGTCATTTGAACTAGAGCTCATAGGCAATGAGTTTGTGATGTCTCACCTTTTATGCTTACATGCAATTGTTATTGTACTTGGGTTGTTACTGTAATGCGTGCGTGCGCACATCTTAATTCTCCAGGATGGGTGGGAACAGACATGGACACATTAAACTCTAACAGGTCAATGTCGGCCTTCTTATGGACCCCAATTTTGGCCAAATCAGCCTTGATCTTATGACAAGTTCCTGACTTTTATTTGGCCAGCTCAGTCAAACCTAGCCTGCCTAATATCATATACGAAGCAATATAAGGTTCTGAAGTTCACAAAAGGAACAGTGCATGTAAAGTCACCATTAAACATCAGCTCAGTGACGAGGAGCTCATCGCCTGTGTCTATCAAGCAGGCGGCCCGTCCCTTTAACTGGACAACACTGTCAGCATCGATATGACCAAGCCTTTTCAAGACTCGTGAACGATTCTTAAGTTCATCCCGGAATTTTTGAAGCTGCAAAATTAATGAGAAACAAAATGATGGAAAGAGCAGATTACCCAAGTGGGGGCATATTAGATAACAACATCAGTCAACATTAGAATCTAGATGGAAAAAGGGAGGAATGTTTTGATCTTCCTTAATCTTTTGTAACATGAGCATTTTCAACAAAAAAAAAAAAAAAGAGAATCATAACCAGACAGTTCCAAGCCAAAGAGTTGGAAACTAAATGGAATTCTTGGCTAGTAATTGTAAGTTGCAATCCCAACAAGAGTTGCAAAATAGTTCACCGGACAAGGTTGACTCTCATCCATACAAGTTTATGACCAGCCTATATGCTTCAACTAGGAGTGACATCTAGTAAAGAAATGAGTGTCCAAGAAAGGCAATACCTGGGAATCACGCATTTTCGACTTAAGTTGTTGAATTTCATGGTTCACCTCTGCTTTCCTTTGGAAACATTTCATCTGATGAACATCTTGGGACTGCATTTGCACAGTGAAATATTTGATTAAGCAAACTCCTTATAGCAAAGAAAAATATGAGCAGCATGCAGACTTCCAAACTTTTATGAAACAATAGAATATGAGAGTTATTCAGAACAATAGGATAAACCTTATGAAGTGTATGAGCATGTAACTTCCGTTCAAGTTCCTCAATTTGGTTCACCAACTCAACAATTTCCGGATCTTTAATGCCCATGTCCTGCATTTGAATATTATATTTCAAAACTAGTAGCACCGGTCTAATTTTATCAAAACTATCCCAAATTCTGCCATAATAACATCTCAGGACGTGCACATGTTTCAAGAATATGTTATACCCACTCCTTCAGACATATAATGACTCATTATAAGCCAAATGGAAAATAGCAGTGAAGAAGTTGGAACAAGCCAAAGAGCATACATGGCAAAAATCTGTTAAATACTAGTTACACAAATGATCTGATACATATATAACACTTGATAGGTTATATATGGACTAAGAAACAACTAGAAATTACATCACATTCCTGTAAATAAAGGAAGACGTGACTCTAAATGGAGTTAATCGGCAGAACGAATCTTGATGCAGCTAGACAAACATTTTCAGATTTCTGCCTAAAATGGCACAAAACAAAACAAAAAATTCTGACAAACATAAAAAATGATGAAATGGCAATGCACTTGATATATTGGCATCATACTACAAAAAAGAAAGGTAAGTGATAATAAATCGGTTGAGTGCATAATAAATCCTTCCAAATACCCATTGGTAAGTGATCATACTACCCCAAAGAAAGGTTATGAACATAGGAACTATGGTAATGAAGTGATACGCAGACATCCTGGATTCCCATGCCTCTATGTACCAAAAGAAATCTTATTTTAATTTTTAATTTTTTGCTTTTTCTTTCGGGGGCAGCCGCGGGGGTGGGGGGAGTGCAAGAAAATGAATATGGAAAATCTCCAGCAGCAATTACAGTGACAGCAATAATAGGCACACCATAATATCTGAATACAGCTAGTAGTTACCTTTACAGGGTTAAGCTTTGGAAGGCCTTGTGGAAAACGAGTTTTCAGCTCCTCTATGGCAAGCAATATACTTTGCCTCGCTTCCAACGGCCGAAGATCAGAAGGAATAGATATCATCAGTTTGCTTAGAGCAGAAATTAGGGGCAACTGAACAGGGACCTAGAGTAGATGGAAATTGATATTAAAACCCCCAAACAATCATTTCACATGCTTGCCATTAATAACTACACTGAACCACAACTAAAAATGTTACTACTGCTGCTACACACGTTTCGACTCACCACATGCATTTCACCCTTTTCTCCAGGATGAGGTGGGCATGGTTTTGGCCGTGAACTACTCTCACTTGAACCGGGTGAGCAATGAAGTAAAGTATCAACTATATAACCACTCCCACGTGACGGCAATGCCCCTACCCCTGGGGAGGGTTTTTTCATAACATTAACCACAACTCCCCATCCCCAATCTGTTCCACCTTCCCTTATCCTGACCTGCAATCAGAAAAGTGCTTCCAAGCAAATACAAGAAGCATAAATGTACCATGTACCGTGATAACATGAAGCCAGGCCTATGCCCTCTGCCAGTGCATATACTTTTTTTTTTGGCAAGTAAACAGTCCATATGCTGAAAAACAGAAATAATTAAACAAGGAAAGAAAATTTCAAGCAAAGCTACACAGAGAGAACACAAGTCAATTACTTATCAACTAACATATTGACACCCCCCCAAAAAAAAAACAGAGAGAAGTAACAAAATCAATTTATATGTTTTAAAAAAGCAGTTCCAGACAGGAAAACAGTACTCAGCAGTGATCTTCTAACCTAAGAGAACCAATGGCCATTAAAAACTAAAAACAAAAGATACAAAACACTATGCTACAGTATCACATACCAGCCGACCAGGACGAAGATGGTAAAGAACCCATTCAGGCCTTGTTATTTCAGCCATCATCTTCTTCTCAAGTTGGGCTATATCTAGTTTTAGCTTATGAAATTCAGCAACTTGAGCCTAGAGAAAAACAAAAAGATACATATAAACGCAACAAAAATTAGAAAAAACAATTTTTTAAGGACCAAGTGGCCAAAGTTACCTCTCCTGAAGCATCAAGCATCACAGCTTCCTGCTCCAGCTTCGTAACCTTGTTCCCTATATCAGGTAAGGCCTAAACAGAAGGCAAAAATAATTAAAAAAAAAAAAAAACCAGTCAGTGATCAATCAGTATGACCAAGTAATGATAAAAACGAACAAAGGGGTTCGGCAAAAACCTTCTCATACTGAAATTGATGGAATGAATTCCTTATTACATGTTCAGCAGTAAACTGGCCTTCAGCGCGACTCATTAAATTCAAAATTGAGTAGTAGCTCAGCCTGAATGTACTAACTAATGGAGCAGGTTTACCCAAAACCATGTCCTTGAGTGTATTCATCTCCATCTGTAAAAAATAAGCATACACCATTGATTTGATGAAACTAAAGACCAAACTGTCTTCTCACTCATAGTCAAAAATCCAACAAGAGACTATGAAAAGCTGCTATTTCACATAACAAATCACCATTATTGAAGTTTGTTATGAAAGACCTACGTTTCTTTTAAAACTTTGAGGTTTGACATGAAATACCTATGTGTCTTTGAAATACTAATTAAGGTTGAAATCAAGCAGCAATGGACCCCATAAGGTTAAAGTTAAATGGGAAAAATTCACACATCGAAAGGGTTTACTACGGGTAGACGACACGAGAGTTACGGAACTTCCGAATGATCACAAGAGTAAGCATGTAGTCATGTAATACAAAGAGAGATAACTAGCCATAGAATCACCTGCTCATCAACCATTATAATACAAATACCACGCTCATCTTTGCCACGGCGCCCAGCCCTTCCACTCATCTACAATATCATTGAAAATTGTTATACAAGTATGTACACAGTTCCCAGATCAAAAAAAGATAAAGAAAAAGCAATGATATCTTCAATCACCTGTATATATTCACCAGATCCAATAAAACGATGACTATCACCATCCCACTTCTTGACAGCTGTGAAAACAACAGTTTTTGCGGGCATATTTAAACCCATGGCAAACTGTGCAGAGGGAGTTATCATAAAGCTAGTCAATCAACATTTTAGATAGAGACTAACACGACTATAAAACTGAATTCAGTTGCATAGAAGGGGGTGGGTGATGAATTGGTTCGTGGAGAAATTCTTACTGTTTCTGTGGCAAAAAGAGCCTTTACAAGGCCTTCCTGGAAAAGAAGCTCTACCAATTCCTTGATAACAGGAAGAAGGCCAGAATGATGAACAGCAATACCTCGCTGAAGTAGTGGCAACATCAACTCAATAGCCGGTAAATCTCTGTCTTCCTCACTCAAGCAGAGTATTGCATTACGGAAAACCTCTTCTACGTTATCCTTTTCCTCTTGGTTATTGAAATCAAGCTTGGACATGGACATTGCATGCTGTTCACATTCTCTTCTACTGAAGCTGAAGATGATTACTGGTTGGAATTTCCGTTCCATAATCATCTGAAATTTGGAAAAATCCAATTCAAGAACTAAGAAAGACTATGCAACATATGATTGTTGTGCTATATAAAAGCAGTGAAGAAATTTGAGATTCTATCAACTAACAATATAAAGTCAATCCAAAGATCTGCTTGGCTAACATCAAAATTTCTAGGCCATGAACATAAAGTCTTCATCTAAAAATCAACAATGAGAAGTAGTGGTGATCTAGATATATCCACAAAATTAACTCCCACGCTACTACAAGGGCAATCAGACTTCTGAGAGTACCATGTATCAGAACAAAGAAAATTTACTGATGCTTCTAATAATTGACTTCTCCTATGTCCCCATACCATCTGAACATACAGCAAACAGTTGATACTAGTTCCAACGAAACATACAAAAATTTTGTATCCCAAAAACCCTTCTTTGAGGGACCCTTTACAAACAACGGTCAAACAGGTTATTAAGTAAAACATTACACTCTTGTGAATCCGTAATCTTGTTTGATAAATGGCCAAATTAATAATCAAACAAGTGTATATATGTTAAGAAAGCAAATTGCACCTGAACCCTCATTCTCATCAACATTCCTTCCATGAAAGTACTTTGATATGGCACACAGGGTTTAAACCAGTCAGGAGATAAGCTGACATCTCACAAATTATGCAATAAATACTAACTACCAATAGGTTTTTAGAGTAAAACTTGCTTTACTTAGCCATGAACTCATTTATAGTGGCGTTAGGACAGCAGGTGACGGTCCCAGTTAACATTTCATACTCAACCCCAACAGGGAGAGAGATTTCCAGAAATTGCGTTTAAGATCCCAAAAAAAAGAGGAAGAAGAAGAGGAAGTTGCACATAGACCATAACGTTTTTGAGGTCTACAAGTAAAAAATCGAGTCATGTTGTATCTGCATAATTTATGGAGCTCTAAATTCAATGCATAGCATCTAAATCTTAAACTCCCAGTTACTCTTGAACTATCACGAAAAAGATGCAAGTATACGATTTTGAAAATGAAGCCAACTGGTTCCTGAAGGAAAAAGATGAAAGAGTAAACAAAGAATGGTTCAAAGTACTAAATTCGGATCACCTGGGTCAGAAACGACGAAAAATCAAATTGAGCACTTAGAGGTAGAAAGCTCACCTTCACAATTTTGAATATGTCAGAACCACCAGAAGCATTCCCAACTTTTGCTATTCTCCCACTTGCTTTGCCATTAGCGCTCTTGTTAACATCACTGAATTTCTGCTTTGAGAATGTATCCTGTAACTTCACAAAATTCTCCTCCTTGAACTGCTCATTCTCGTCGACCACAAGATACAATCCATTCCCACCCATGGGAAAAACATAATGCTGCAGAGGAGTTGGTCGGAAATCCGTGTAGACCACATGACATGGCTGTTTGTGCAAATTACAAATCCACTCAGCAAACTCAGTGGCATTTGACATTGTCGCTGACAGAAATACCATTTTAATCTCTGGTGGCAAAAATATAATACTCTCTTCCCAAACAACCCCTCTTTCACGATCCTTCATATAATGGATTTCATCAAAGATGACCCATGCGACTTCCTTCAAAACCTCTGAGCCCCTATAAAGCATTCCCCGAAGAATTTCGGTCGTCATGACCAAACAACTAGCATTAGGTGACAAAGTAACGTCACCCGTCATCAATCCCACATCATTAAACTCCTGACTAAGCTCTCTGTACTTCTGATTGCTCAAAGCTTTCAATGGGGAAGTATATATAACCCTTTGCTTATCTCTAAAAGCCATTGCTATCGCATACTCGGCAACTGCAGTTTTTCCTGCCGAAGTATGAGCTGAGACCAACACAGACTCATTCCGTTCTAGGCATGCCACGGATACCCGCTGAAACGGGTCGAGCTTAAAAAGGTATGTTTTTGCCATCTTTCCATTATACACAGGATTAGAGAGGGTTCCATTAATAGATTCATCCTTGGTCGAGGTGTACCCACTTGGAACCGCAACCTCATGCACACATGTGCGCATCAGATTGTTGAGAGATGCTTGATTAGGGATTCCGATGACCTTTGAATCTCCAGGTTCTCTTTGTTGATTTGCAACACATTCCTGATTTTGGGTTTCAGAGACCTCTGAATCTTCAGGTTCTCTTCGTCGTTTCGGTGCAGATCCTTGACCAGGGGTTTGGGAGACCTTAGACTGTTCTGATTCAGGTTCTTTTCGTTTCCCAAGTGTCGGAGAATCTTCCATTGCAAAAAATTAAACCTACTACTATTTTCAACTTCACTTCAATCCAACAGTTGAGCACTTCAACTGTATATTGAAGCTTGTTTCTGCTACACAAATTACAAAATCATAAATAAAAAAAGGTTAATAATGAATACAGCAAATTTTCTTTCTTTAGGCTTAAGACATAAAACTCATTAAAATCAGCCTATAGTTACTGTGTCAACTCTTCAAGCTCTAGAAAAGTTAAAGAGTACAAATTCTTCAAATATCCATAATTGATAATACCCCAAACCTCAAATCTTGATAGCTATCATAAGAAATCATCTCAAATCTTGTTCTCTCGGTGCCAAAACCAAACTTTAGGTTAAGAGTAATACTACTTTTCACCCCATTTATCACACTTATGTCACACCGGCTTACATTGCGTAGTTTAAATGACTTTTCTTTTTCCTTTTTCCTTTTCTTTTTTCTTTTTAAAGTAGCTGATATAAGAAACCACTAATAACAGGTTACATCATCCCGAGTGACATAAGTCTGAAGAATAGCATTACTTTAAGTTAAACCGATTCTATGCACAAGACCAAACTCTAACTGTCAGCTCCAATAGTGTCCTTTATCAGTTTGGTTCCCGTGAAAACGCAGGAAAAGAATTCAAAATTGTTTCGTTCCATGCGCTTCCAATCATTTGGAAACCAAGAAAAAGAAGTTAAAAATATCACATTTTCTTTCCTATCCTTTTCTTTCTGATTTTCACAGTAAACAAAAGCCCTAGTCTGAATTCCAAAGAGAGAGACACACACACAAGCAAAGAGGAAAACATCAAAAGTCATTGTTTTCCACTGAAAACCATTGTAGTTTGCTCACATTCAATGCGTAAAACAGCAAAATTCTTATTTTCCTGCCTTTTCTTTCGTTTTCTTACTCTTGGTTTCAATTCATACACTTTCTAATAGCTAAAGAAATGCGCGCGCACACACACATACGTAGAAGACAGATAGAGAGAAAGCGGAAATTAGGGTTTTGAAGTGAAAGGGGAGCTTTGCGTACCTTCAGCGGCAATTCTCTACAGTTGAATCGCAGACAAAATTAAACTGTGGGTTTACGAAAAAGATTAATTTTGTGGGCTGTGTAATAAATCTATAGATATGCACATTGGTCGTTGCAATTACTGGGCCCAGGCCCATATTTGATTAGGATCTCGGGCTGGGCTTCGGTCAGTTGGTCAGTTCTAGGATATTGAGTGACTGCTAATTCATACCCTCATATCTAGGCCACAGAGTTTCATGCTTAATGGGCATGCATGCGACTGGAAACCTAAAGAAAAGAAAAATCTGGTTCTGTAAGGACTAATTTGCAAAATCTTGTTTAATAGGGACTTTTCATCAAGAATTAGTTTGCACTGGTCTTGGTTTTGCAATGATTGGTTAGAGTCTTAGAGACTATTAGACTGACTTTTCAGTTTTCAAGGACCGCTTTGCAAATACTAATGATGTGTTTGGGTATTGAATTTTTGAAATCAGAATTGAATTCTAATTCTCTTTACAAATTTCGAGGCAAAAAAATTGTGTTTGGGTGTTGAATTTTTAGATTGAAAAATATTATTTTTTAATTGTAAGAAATGATTGAAAGTTTGAAAAGTTGTGTATAATAATTGGTGTTGTGAAAAGTTGTGTGGAATGATAATTTAAATAATAATAATTTATTATATATTTATTGTTTAAAAAAATATATATATATTTTTTAAAAAAAAATATATATAATTAAAATTAAAATTAAAAAAAAAACGATGCAAGGGGGTGGCCGCGCGCCACCCCCAAGGGTCGGGGGTGGCCGCGCGGCCATCCCCAAGGGTCGGGGGTGACTGCACGGCCACCCCCAATGGTCGGGGGTGGCGCGCCGCAACCCCCAGCCACCTCTGGGGGTGGCGTGCTGCCACCCCAGTGGTCGGGGAAGACCGCCCGGCCACCCCTAAGGGGGGTGTGGCCGCGCGGCCTCCCCCGGTTGGCAGCCACCCCTCTGCTTTTCTTTTGTAGTTTCTTTTAATTTTTTTTTTTGTTGATTTAAACTTTTATTATTTTATTAATTAAATGTGGGACCCACACATTTTAAAAGACAACTTGTCCTGCGCATGGGTCCTGATCATTAAATCAGGTTCATCAGCATGTCAGCCTTGAATTGAAATAAAACTCGGGTGAAATTCGGGGTTTTAGGCGGGTGGGCAGGTTTTAGAAAAAACCCAAATAGAATAAGGATTCTTTTCTGAATCCAAACAAACCAACATGTGTGGTAAAATGTTGTAAAACTCTATTCACTTCTCAAACATTGAAAACTTTTCTCAAAATTAGTTAACCAAATGGATTTTCAGATATAGCCCTACCATTAATACATTTTTTAAAACAAACTACAAACTCTTAAAAAAAACTCAAAATACTACTAAAAATAAAAATAATAAAATACAACATTTTTTTTCAATAAAAAGAAAAAATGGGGTGTTGTGTGGCGCCACCAGGGTCACCGGAGCACCACCATTGTGGTACTGCAATTTTTTAATTTTTAATTTTATATAAATATTTCTCAATTTTTACTTTTTCTCAAATGTGACCACCAAATCAATTTTCAATATTTCTTGTTTCAAACCTCTTTTCAAAACCTAAATCCCAAAACACTTCTCAAACTTGGTATTTTACCATAGGGACCCTTGATCGTTTAGAGATTGGTTTAAAAATAAAATTTTTGTATAGATTAGTTCGCAAAATCTGGTTTTGCTAGGACTATTTTCTAAGAACTGGTTTTGCAATGACTGGCCTTGCTGGTTTTGCAAGGACCAATTTTGTAGAGACTAGTTTGCAAAGATTTGTTTTATAGGGATTGGCGTGCAAATACTAGTTTTACAGAGATTGATTTGCATATCCTATAGATATATTTGTATGATTGCCTGCATGCTTAATGAGATTTCCCTAGATCATTTTAACTTATGGCTGTTGCCTCTTTATGGGATATGTAGTTGTTTCTTTCATTATTCTTTATGACTAAAAAAAGTACTTGTTAGTTCCAAAAATAGAGTTTTAGGTTAAAAAAAAATAGAGATAAACTTCACAAAAAAGGTATCGAAGTATCGGTCGTTTTTAAAAAAAAAAGTATTGAACTTTCAAACGTCTCAAACTATAGTATCCAAGTTTCCAAACGTCTCAATAAGGGTAATCCGTTAGGATTTATTATTAAATTTTGCCAAAATTTCCAAAATATTATTGTGCATATATATATATATATAAATTCAAAGATTCATGCATTGGTATTTTTGCAAAGAAAAATGCTTCTTGCATAATAACCATATACAACAATTACACAATTCTCCTCACATGAAGTGAGACCCACCACTCACATGGATCTCACCTCATGTGAGTAGAGTTGTGTAATTATTATGTATGATTATTGTGCAAGAATCACATCTCGCTTGTAAATTTTGTTAAATTCTAATCAACACCTAAATCTTAACAAATTTTTTTTCCTTTAAAAAAAAAATGAGAATATTTCAAAATCTTTAACAGGATTTAATAGCAAATCTTAACGGATTACCCTTTATTAAAACATTTGAAAACTTGGATACCTTAATTTGAGACATTTAGAAGTTCAATACATTTTTTTCAAAACGGCCGATACTCCGATACCATTTTGTGAAGTTATCCCAAAAAGATAAGTGGCTTGGAATGTGCACAAAACTGCACAATCACATAGTAACTACTGTACTCAATTTCATATAACTATTTCATTGAAGGGCTGAAAAAAATATACAAATTTACACACTCGAAACTAGGCCTTACAATTTCATGCTTTTGCTTGCTTTCTACATATAGCACATGCGTGGGACAGTTTCAAATACTAAAATACAGAAGGCAAAATAATTAGGTATTGATCTCACAGCATCATCATCATATCGAAGAGCTGTGGCTCATACCAAACTGGGTTGTTCACTACTCTGGAAATGCACCCTCCTCTCCCCCCCCTACTCCTCAGCTCTGTCACAGTTTCAGATTTGTGCCAAAATTTAAGAAAAGACCCACTCTAACTGCCTAAGGATCACTTCTTAATGGGCCTGCACCTGAAAAAGCCAGTTGTGGCATATAACTAATACATGCCATATGGAAAGCCATGAACAGATTATTATAAACAGTATAAGCTCCCAATCTGGAAGAAGAATCCTTATCATTAGCTAAGACTACATTAAGCAATTCCGCCATCAGAGCTGCTGCAGGCTTGATTTGGTAGGACAGCACTTCCGAAGTCTCCATCTAAGCTCATTTGCTGGACTTCTTGAGGGGACAGGATCTTGATGCAGCGGACACAGTTCACAAACTCCCTGAAATATCCCCCCCCAAAAAAAAATGTAAGAGACACAGACTATATTGACAAATTTGGAGTTTCACGAGTCGGGCTTAAATATTTTGGAGATAACTTAATGGCATATAAATATTACTCAATCATTTGTGATACACTTTGCAAGGCTTCAATTCTTCCGATGTTAGATATTATATGCCATATGTGGTTTTCCATTGATAAAACACTTCTCTTAAATCAATGAATTTCTCCAGTCACTTAAAATTGGACCAACAAATTATTTCCTATTCTGAAAACAATGCTGATGGTGAAACAAGTGGCAGATTATACCAAGATCATCAAAAAGTTAAGTTTTCCCTAAAGAAAAGGAAATTTGTCAGAACCAGACATAAATCCACTGGTAACTTCCCATCTCAGGAAAGAGCATTAGCAAAAAGTTTGGATGAAACCAACAAAACTTTTGTGCTAGATTAGGAAGGATCAACGCTCAAGGCCAGTGAGCATGGAAAAAGAACATGAAGTATGGCAAATGAAACTGAGTCTTTAAGCCTACAAAAAAATATGTTGCCTTCCATAAAGGCAAGAAGTTGATTGAGGAGCATTAGGGCTGGCCCTAAACACACTTGCTAAGGCAACATTGTAGGAGCCAGAAAACTTTGCATGTAAACTATCCAGCTGTACATATGGCCCAGAAGACATTATAAAACCAATTTCAAACAGAAAGCCTCACATGTGGGTGTGTGTTTGCATGTGAAAGTAAAAGATGAGCTCCTCTAACCAGAAAAGGAATTGACTTACTCCCAAGGGTCATCTCCTACTAAGAGAACATCATTCTCGTGATCTACATAGACAAGTTTCCAGCCTATTCTCTGTTTATCCTCCAACTGTCCCTCTATGCCAAACATTCGAGCCAGGCCTTGTTTAAGCTCATCATAACACGAATAACTGGCGATATCAATGGATCTCCCCACGGCTCCACGTTTGTACACCTTCACAATAATTGGCCAAAGTTAAAATCCTAGACAGGTATGAAAAATGACACAGAGAGAACATAGTACCAGTTGCTGAAAGATTTGATTTAAAGCACCCAACCTTGGTAAATGTCCGCATTCGCTGAAACTGCGGTGGTGGGGGCCAAGGACCTCTGTTCAAGAAGCTGCTATCATTTATTGTGGAATCAATCGAGTTAAATGTCATATCTGGAACTCCAAAAGACTGGGAAACCATTGAGGATGAAAGTTCCTGCTGAGCATCTTTTGAGTTTTCATAGTTTGTAAGCATGCCCCCTGAAGAGAGATTATTTTGGAAATCCTTCCCTAACCCTTCAATACCCTTTGCTAATAAAGGATCAGGATTCAAGGGTATCCCTAATTGGCCATTAATGTTAGTCCCATAAGCAACCGTACTCCTAGGATCTACCTGAACTTCCCCATCCTGACTAGCATCTCTGAACAACAACGATTGTGGATTGAAAGACACTGGGTTGTTATTCTGCTGTAAATGGACATCATTCTGAGAAAGGCCGGCTGATGTTGTTGAAGATGAAGTATCCAAGTAATCTGTCTGGGCAGCAGCACCATTGAGGTATGTTTGTGGAGCAAAAAATCCTTGATTTTGATTCTTAGAGATGTTCAATGAAGGCTTAACATTGGACTTCTGCTGCAAATCTTTAACCAAGGTAGCGGTAGATGACAGGGTTTCCAATGGACTTGGACTCATAATTGTGGCAGCAGACTGAGCCATGTCCTCCCCAATTGCTGTACTTCGATGGGGCCTGCCAGTCATCACTGGTTGAAGCACATTCGGACAATTGTTTGTAGAAGGTGAAGTGGAACAAGATGGAAAATCATCGGTAATTGCAGACTGCCCTGCTCCAGCAGCTCCTGTGATACTGCTAGCAGCTGTAAATAGCTGATTGGATGTTGGCATTGGGGTAAGTCCCACATGTCCAGATATTTCAGGCAGAACACCAGATTGCTGTTGTTGAAGCTTTGGCTGCTGGGGCGGATGATGAGAGTACCGAATATTTGTGTGGCTGTTATTCTTTGTCATCTGAAGTGGGATACTGTTTGACTGAGGGAGCAAGGTAGAGGTTGCTTGAGGGAGCTCCAGCACTTGGTTGGATGTCATAGATCTAGAGAAGCTCTGGGACATATCTAACGGCTGCCTCTGTGGATCTTGGAATTGCGTCAATTGAGCAGCTGACTGCTGTGCTAGAAGTGATTGCTGCTGCTGCTGAAACTTCTGTAACAGTTGAATCTGATTATCAGACATTTGTAACTGTTGGTTTACTTGATCGGGCAGCTGGGGTTGAATAAGGTTTTGCTGTTGGTTCTGACCCATACTTTGCTGCTGATGCTGCTGCTGCTGCTGCTGCAGGTTCTGAGGGACATTTCTGTGAGACTGATGGTTTTGAATAGATGGCTGCTGCTGAAGGATATTGTTAGTTTGAACAAGAGACTGAGGCTGCAGAATTTGGGCCTGAACTTGACCTGAAGGTAGAGTTTGATTAACCACATTTTGCCTTGATTGTTGAGTAATATCTACCAACTGTTGCTGTGGTTGAATAATAGATCCTAATGGGTTCAATGTGGATGGTAGCTTTGGGAATTGATCAAACTGTTGTGCTTGCTGAGGTAACCTCTGGGAATTGAACTGTAAGTTGTTTGACTGAGGCATTTGCGGCGCAGACAAGCCTAACTGATGGGAAAGATCTGATCCAGAGAGGTTTTGCAGAACTGATCCAGACATGGAATGCATGTAATTTGGCTGCATTGAGTTAGCCAGGGAAGGGTTTTGCTGCATGTTCATCCACTGGACTAAACTTAAGCCAGGGAGAGCCTGGGGATCCTTCATGCAGATATCATCACCAAGCCAAGGCATTGTCCTTCGGAATAAGTTGTCTAATTCAGAGGATTCATCATCTGCAAAAGTAATAATAAGTGTCTTCTACTTCTCTATTTAGGTTTGATTAATTAAAAGAGGGTACAATACCATGCCAGAAAAAAGAACGAAAAGCCTCTTCAAGATTTCAATTATCAGCTCAAGGCATTTCACACAACACAACATCCAAAAGACTACATAGAAGATACCTTTCAAGGTCAATCATTGATGCAGACAGGATAAGAGAGAATCGATTGCATGAAACCCCCACCCCATTTAATTCAAGGTATTCATATTTTATTGGATAATTGAATCAGCTGATACCTTAAACTACTACAGGACAATTAATTGCATCAAAGCAAATTCTAGGCAATAGTACTCAGAACCGCAAATGACCGAGGCACCACACAAGTAATAACTTTTTTCTGAATTTATATACAAAATGCCTGAACAAAATAACAGATATTAAAATTTAAACAAAAGCCCTAACATGCATTAAGGTTCCCACCCAAGCAAGGATCTGTTTTCTCGAAGTTATATACATACGGACTTAACAAAATAATAGATGTCCAGATTCAAACAACAAAAGTGTTAACAAGATGTAAGCTTGCTGCAGCACAATTTGTACCTGGCATTCCGGGTTGCCTTGGACGCTTTGTTCTGAAGTATGGAGGGGGACAGATAAAAAATGGAGCAGTTACCGGTTCAATTTCCCAGATAGAGACCCGGTTCCGCCTTTCCCCAGCAGTTGACTCATCCCAACCAACCTGTTCAAGTATACGTGAGCGATCACAAGGGAATTCTACATTATTGATAGTGAAAAATTGACAATTAAAACAGCACATACATGCCAGAAGTTCTACCTGCAAATTACGCCACTGTGAGTTCTTCCATCTAACGGGATCAAGATCACTGATACCTGTAATTGTACCCATATACCTGCAGAAGAATTTTTTCTTCTTTAAGACCAACATCCTTCAAATTCAATCAATATTCCAAACCAAATTTCTTCAGATTCAGGAATGCCATTTGACTTCCCATGTCACACGAAACTGGATTAACTATTCAAGAATCGTGGCTAGAGTTGAAAATCTATAAGGAACCTAAACATCCAAGTGCTAAAGTAAATATCTTTGAAATTTGAAATAAAGAGAAGTCCTCATCAGTTTTCCACACTGGCGTCTTTGAGCACAATTCTCCAAAGCATTAATTCCATGCTACTGTTAACATCCAGAGTAAATATAAAGACACAAATACAACTACCTTCTTGTTCCTGACTCTTCTGTTTCAAACATCATCCGAAAGCGCATGCCAAGTGATATTTGGTTGCTATATACAGCCTTGTAGTACTTGGCTAAAGGAATAACAAATTCTGATGGACTTGCCCTGCATATTCAAAGAATATTCAGCTCAGTTTGATCTCTCAAGATGGAGAAATTAATTCATTTAACATATAACTAAGCCAATAAATGTTGACCTGGGATTATAGAACACTGTAAAGGGGCTATTGTTTGCTGCAGCATGGGCTGCTGCTGCTAGAATCCCTATATGCATGCTATCACTTGACAATACTGATGATGATAGGTTGGTGGGTTGCCTGTTAGCCCTTCTAATGCCCAAAAGAAGCTGCTGCTTTTCATCTCTGCTCACAAGCATTAAACATCATATGGTTGATCAAAGGGTATTTGTTTCCTTTAAAATAATCTCGGTCATATTATAATTTTGGCCCTGAATTATCCGCAATTTCGTCTTTGAATTTTTCTTTTTTGTTTTCCTTTTTTTTTTTTTTAAAGTTTCCAAAACATCACAATGGACCCTTATATACGGCCTCACTGTCACTATGCATACAGCAATTACTGAGATGGCAGATGTTTTTCGTTTATATTTCCTTCATTTCTTGCATAACACATTAGGCCATATGTTAATTTCACAAAATAAAAATATCAATACACATAAGTTTAATATTTAAAGTAAAAGTAAAATAAACAGAAAATATTTGTTGTCCTTAAACTTTGATTTTGAGAGAATAGAATGTGGCTTAACAAGTCATGTCAGCATTATAAAGATATGTACAAAAAAGTGCGACATAAGCAATTGATGTTAGCATTTTGGCAGTAAGATAGGATAATTGTTAGGAATGGAGTTGAAACATGATGCAAAGTTCAGGAATCCAAATTGTATATTGACCAAAAATTTTAGCTGAATTGTAAAAGCATGCATATACACGATGTATTAAGGAGATCACTAACATATTAACGTGAACCTCATTGTGAAATCGGCAATTAAAAAGAAAATTTCCAATAATTTCAATTAGTGAGAATTACCTAATGAATAAAACTGAGTCACCAGCGAAAAGCCTCTTTCCACTAACAAATAGGCTCCATCCAGTCGTAAGCAAGTGACGTTTTGGTTGTCCTAGGGCAAGGCAAACCAGGAGTTGGCAGCAGATATTTAGAAAGGAATGACAGAAAACATAATTGGTTCAACTGTTAAGCTTTCAAATGGCTGCTAAGAGAACATACCGCGATAGATATGGCGGAAGGTCCATGCATTATCGTGTAAATCCCTGGCCGTAAGTTCTTGAGCAGGTGGTTGCATGGAGAAGTCCTATATAGTAACAGGAACAAGATAAAAATTTGAAAGTAATGCAGCAAATCTTTATAACAAAGGGAAATTGCTTACAAGAGAAGGGAAAATTTTCTCTGCCGCACGGCGTGGGACAGAGAACCCTCCATGGGTGCTTGTATCACTGGCTGTCAACGTTTTACAGAAAAACTCCGGTTGGGGTTTATTCGTCTTGAGTGCAAGGTCTGATCTCAATAGAGCATCCTTGTCAAACTGCACATCAAGCTTGATAGATTCAGATTGAGTTGGCAATTTGGGACATGCTAAGTTCACTTTCAGAAAATCCTAGAGATTGAGATAGAGTACACGTTTCCTTAATCTTGGGGAAAACTTAAACCATAAAGCATATGCTATCATGTGATTTAAGGGCATCTACAGAGTTTTGTTACGGAATAAAAATGCCGGTAGTTTCATGTCAAGTCCTTACAGAAGGAAACGGTTGGAGTGTCATCTGAGCATATACTTCATCTGTTTCTGGATCCGCCTAATAATTCAAACAATAAAAACTTTAGAACCTTCGTAACAAAATCATTCTGTTTGGAAGATAAAAGCCAGATAAAGTCAGCCATACATGCAGAGTGACATTGAGAAGTCGACATAGCAGCTTGGAAGGAAGATTCGGGTAGTTGGGGATTTGTGCATCCACATCCTTCTTCATAGAAGCTGCAACCTGAAACCAGGATTGTCACTCTCAACTCAGGTTACACTAACTCCAAAAGGGTAAGATAACTTACAAGAAAGTAAAAGGTTCTTTTTACAATACAAGCATCTAAGAAACCGTATGCGTGGAATTCCACAATGATTTCAAGCAAATGAAGGATTTATACTTGGGATTATTTCACCTAGTTCAAAGGCTAAAAATACATTGATTTTACAGATTATGATGATACAAAAAATTAACAGAGTGCATAAGTCTAGGGAGTAGTAACAACAACAACAGCAGCAATAATTTAAAAGAAAGTGAAAAAAGAAAAATCTAAATACATATAGTTACAAAAAAATAGAATGAATGTACAAGGAGTAATGTTATTTAGTAAACTGCTATACGTCTGTCATTCAACTGGACATGGCAATAAAATTTAGCTCTTGATTTTATTTATTTTATTTTTTACAAGTACCGATCTAATGATTAATTTTTACTACCATATCATCAAGTTATATGACAATTGTAGAGTAGCTTTCTAAATAAGATTACTCATGTATTAATTAATCTCATACCTACACCACACCAACATAATCTCCAAGACTCAGAAGTGTGGTACTTAAACTGAAAGACTCACATGATCACATCAGAAAAACGACATCATCTCATTCTCACCCCTAAAAGGTAAAACGATATTTACCTAACCCAAAAAAAAACACTTTAGCAAAACACCAAAAGACACATTGTGCTTTTTTCCCCTTTCATATAAACTTTCTTCATTTATTTCACCAAACCACTTTATGAGGTAAAAGAACCAACTTTAGAAAAAGGAAGGAAAACCCAAAAAGATTTCCAAAAACAACAAAAGAGAAGAAGAAAGGAGTTATTAGAGGATTTGTGTGTTAAAGGCAGAGAAGAAATAAAACCCAAAACAAATCAGTCACAAGAATTAGAGATTCAGAGGCTAATACAATAGAGACACGAAGCGGCCAATGAGTAAGAGTAAAGGTTAAGCGCAAAATACCTGTTCACTGTGGCCTTGAGGGAAGTACACAACGTGGGTCCCAGCCGGCGGCAGGTTCACCAGCGGCCCGGCGCACGCTTGCCATAGCTCCGGGTTTATGCTCTTCTTCTCTGCTCCTGCACCACGTGTCACTCTCCCTTTGGTCAGAAACCAGTCGATCATCATCATACATACCATTAATTTTCTCTATTAATAAGCGCTTCTGTTTGTCTCCCAAGAAAACAAAAAGGGAACAAACGGTTGGAAGAGAGAAAGTCCAACCGCTATCCTTTTTGCAAGTTTTCGATTTTCTCGGAGACTTACTAGAATGGAAAGTCCGTAAAAACCGGCGCGAACACGACCGAAGAAGAAGGTAAAGACAAAAGAAAAAGAAGATAAGCACAAAATCCATTCTATCTGATCCAACGCACCGATTCGTCCAATGCTCTCTCACTCTTACACACACGCACAGAGAAGATAGAGAGAGAAAGCTTTACCTTCGCAGGGATTGGAAGCTGACGTGGTGGGGCCGGCTCCGGCGCCATTCGCCGGCGTCTTCATTGTCTTCTCCGGCGAGTTTTTCAAAACAAGAAATAATCGGAAAAAAATTCAACGCCCCCTCATTTTTTCTTAAAAAAAAAAAAAAATCAAAGCTCTGAATATCTCTCTCTTCTCCGTCAAGCTCAGATAAACAAAAATCAAAGCTTGAAAAGGCAGACAAAACTTTGACTTCTGGGCTTATGAGCTCAGATCAGCTCAAGGACGCAACCGAAAAGAAACTGCCTCTGGAGTTCGAGCGAGAAGAGAGAATCCGGCGAAATCGCCGGGAAATGGGAGTGGGGTCGCCGGCCGACAAGAGAGGGGCAGAAGAAGGGAATGAAAAAGAGTGGATGTTGTGTGTTTGCTGAGTTTCTCAGAGACCAAATGCTGAAGCTTTGTTCCCTATCCTCCCCTACAACACCCAGACATTTCTCCTTTCCTCTTTCCCTTCTCTCTCTCTCTCTCTCTCTATAAAAACACAAAGCTACTTTCTGTGTTTCTCTCTCTAGACTACTGCTTTCTCTTTCTCTATCTGTTTCTTTATGTCTCTCTATGCCCTTGGTAATGACACTGACAATTACATAATTATACTCTACTCTATGCAACTATTACATAATTATACTCTACTCTATACACCTCTCAATACTCTACTCTATACACCTATATCTCTGGAGTCTTGAGCACGAAACTATGAGAGGTGGATGGAGACATGCTAGAACAGGTGAATCTAAAAAAACAAATCTCATATTTTGTTGCTCAAGAAGAGATAGGTGTATAGAGACATGCAATTTAAGATGGTCAGTTTTTGACACGATTTTTGAACCCCAAACGAACTCCACGCAAAATTAGTGAATTAAGATTGTGGGATCTAACTCATTTAATTAAATTGGTCGAGTTAAGATTGATCAGTGTAGTCTTATACTCATACTTCGACACGTCCTAAACCTGATACGGAACATGTAAGACTAACAATTTTTTACACGATATGTGAACCTGACACGAACCCAACATAAAATTAATTGATTAGGGTTGAAAGATATTAGTCTTATATACATATATCGGCATGACCCGAACCTATATGTGAATAAGAATTGATACCCGGAATAGTATCTAGCAAAAAGAACAATAAATACTAAAAAAAAATGATAAAGCAACCCATTTTATTAAGTTGTGTGCCTAAAAATTTGGCACTCTTGTTAAGATAGCCTTTCTAGATGTTATATTGGAAGGTGATTCGTTACATATAGCGAAAGAAGTCAATGCCACTACATTGTGTTTCAGTAATTTTGGACATTTTGTAGCAAATATTAAACTAGGATAAGGCTCTCTATGGACATCTAATGTTATACATGTCAAGAGAGAAGCCAATCAACTATTAAACAACTTATTAGAAAGACAAGACAGCCAATCAGAAATGTCACGAAATCCCCCGCCTTGGGGATGCCCTCAGCGACGAGGAACATGTACTAGGGTGTATGTGTGACTCATTCAGAGCATGGACTGGACAAAAGAAAAGAACCAACTTTTCCAGTATCAGTGGTCAGTACCAATAAATAGGATAAAATGGAATAACTCCATTCACTATCTAAAAAGGATCTATACATGGTTTAGCCCGTAAGACTACCACTCATGTCGTAGATATTATATGGATGGAAGAGATTCCAGATGTAATCGATCTACAGTCTTGTTTGTTGGGAACTTAGCATCTCTATTTCATGATTCAGTTTTTCTGATTAATATATAAATGAGATTTTGCTCAAAAAACAAAACAGAAAAAAAAAAAAAAAAAAAAAATCACTGTCCGCATTTTATAGTCAAAAATATATAGTACATTATTTTTATTTTATTTAGGAGATAGAAAAAAGTTGGAAATTTTGAACCAATTCGATTAGTAATTTTTTAAGTCTGAGTGGTTAATTAGTAGAATGATTACAAAGCATAACTTTAGTGATTAATTGAACTGTTTGGTTCAAAACATGTCAAACCAAAACCTAACTAATGTACATATGTTAACAAGAGAGTTGGTTAGTTTATTTTTTATGGAGATCAACATTATTTACTATTTAATTTTTTTTAATAAAAAAAAAAAAACTTCACTTATAATCTTTGAATTTTCATCATTTTTTTTTAATAAAGATACCTAAACTTTAAAAAGTGTCAATTTAGAGTATCCATTTTTCAATTTCAACCGTCTATTAGAATTTTCATTAAATCCAGTCAAAATTCTCAAAATATCCCTCATTTTTTTAGGAAAAAAAAAATTACTAAGATTTAGGTGTCGGTAAGAATTTAACGAAATTTTTAAAAATACTTATGTCCAAATTTTTGAAAATTTTTATAATTTTTTTTTTAAAAAAATAAATATAGGGTATTTTGAAAATTTTGATAGGATTTAACAGAAAATTCTAACGAATTGTTAAAATTGAAAAAAATTGAAAGATGGATACTCTAAATTGACATTTTTTTAAATTTGAGTAAATTTTTTCAAAAGTGATGAAAAATCAAGAATTATAATTAAAAAAAAATTAATTTTTTTTTTAACCATGGTTTTTTCTCGTAATTATTTTTTCATTCTCAATGTACCCCTCTTGTTTCTTTCACAATCAACTAACCCACACTACAAGCAAACAAAAATAATGTATTATTGATACTTTTTTTGACCATCACCATCACTCTCCATTATGAACAATGAACATGATGGAAATCCACCTTCTTCTTTTTTCTTTTTTTTTCTTTTTTTTTTTAATCTGCCCCATTTCTTTTTTGCCTCTTTTCTTTTTTCTTTTTCTTTTTAATTTTGGGTAGATTTTGTTTGAGTGGGTTGTTGGATACTGTATGTGCAGGATAGACTATAATTTACTGCCATATCAAATGCTATAGGTCCATGCCCTAAAAAAGTGAAGTATAAGAGCTAAAGAGTCCATGTTCTTAACTTTATATTATATACCTTGAGCTTAGAAGCATGAATTTTGAAAATGTTTATGCCCTAATTTAAATTGAAGAGTTTTGCTTGCTTCCACCAAAAAAAATGGAGAATGATTGGGAGAGAACTCCAATTATTTTTTCACTAAAAACAATTTCTGTCGCTTATTTTTCACATAGAGATCTTCAATAATTTTTTCGCCGGAGATAAACCAAATTTTGTAAAAAAAATTAGATTTTCTAATAAGTATGGTGCGGTATATATTTGAAGTAGCATGTGATTAATTAATAATCTAGAGTTTTTATAATAACCTAATCCTGCTTTTGTAAAATATATATCAAATTGTTTTGGATTTATTTTCTAAAAGAATATCCTTTATGCTATATAGATGTCATGTTGGGGAAAACGACATTGTCTTTATTTGTTTTTAATGGAAACTTACCAAAAAATAAAATAATGACTAGTGTGTGTATATATATATATACATATATGTCTTTATTTATTTTTAATGGAAACTTACCAAAAAATAAAATAATGACTAGTGTATGTGTATATATACATATATGCACGAGAGCTTATCTAACACATATCTTTAACGACACAATATTATCCGTTTTTTACTCTTTCGAATCAGACTTCATGTATAGGAGATCATTCATTTCGGTACTACTTTCGCATAAGCACGTTTAAAGTTCATGACCATCACGACTTTAAAATACGCTGTGTCAAAAATAATGCGTTTATACATATAATCACATCTCCATTCCCAAGCAATATAGGACTTCACATCTTAAATTTCCATGTAATTTTGGTCTTATGAACATAATTTATTTTGGTGCACAAAAATAATATCAAAATGCACCAAGGTATTATCTATTATGTCCAAGTAGTGATAAATTCAAGGCACTTCAAATTTCCTAATTTCTGTTTAATACATATACAAGTAATACAGCTCCAACAAGGCAGAAATTTATCTACTCAACTTCAATTTTATTCTATTTTTTATTTTAATAAAAGCTGCTCTATATTTTTTACACGTGTAAGAGATTAAAATAAAACTTCCCAATCAACCAACAAAATGGGGTTAATTAAGGTTTGACCCGAATGGTACACCCACCTGCAGCATATGCTTAGATAACACGTTAATGATGTGTTATGCTAATTATTATAAGTATTTGGTTAAATATTAAGAAATAAAAAATGGGTTTAAATGGTACTTCACCACAACAAACGAAAATACATCTTAACAACAATATAAAATAACTCATACCAATCAAATTTTGGCTTTATTTGTTAATATGTTTCAGAGGTTTTTTTTTTATTTGAAAACTTATTTTGATGTGACATAAAGCTTTTTTGTATTTTTATGAGTTTTTATTTATTTTATTTTTTTTCTTTTTGTGTATTATAGGGTTTGCATGGAAAGAACAATAACCAAAATACCCACAAACCCTAACAATAACGCCTTGTTTTGGATATTTGTTAATATTTTTGTTTGGAAATAAATAATAATGGACAAAAAAAAAAAAATTTACCAATTGAGGTGAAAATGTTTGGTCAAAACATTAAAACTAATAATTTTTACTAGAAAAAAAAAAAAGATTAACGATGATAATAAACTAATTTTGTACATGCAAATAAAATACCTCAATTTTTTTCTTATGTATTAGATTTATGAAAAAGTTTCTTCAAATTTGAGTCGGAGATAACTCTTTGAACTCAGTCTATTAAACTGCATGTCTTTAGAGCAGGAACAAAACAATTTTTTGTCCGAGGGGTCTAAAGTATGAATGAAGAGCCAATTCTAATTTTAATATATATTATATGCCCCCGACCGACACTTTCGTCTGTGCCTCGAGCATTTTAGCACGGGTTTTGCTTGATAAAATTGTATTTTATTTTTAAAAAAATACTAACAACAATTTTTATCTTTATATCACATTAGAATATTTTTTTAAAATTAAAAAATATCTCATAACAGATTAAATTATAAACAGAACCTCTAAGAATAAATGTAAAATTAACGGGATGAATTAGGAAAAAAAAAATTGTTCAGGTTATCATAATAATTTTTTTTTAAAAAATAAAAATAAAAAAATTCCTTCATATCCCAAATTGAAATGAAATTTGGTCGTATTATAATGAGATTTGGCTTAGGACGAGTGCCATGCCCTCACATGCAAATTGTCCGGCGGGTCAGCTTATTGGTGCTCATTATAAGCATGATTAAAGGGCGGATAAAGTGGGGATTAAGCAACTTTAATTAATAATTACACTTATTAATAACTACTGATTTTGCATTTATTACAACCCTCTCTCTCTCTCTTCTCTCTGGGGCTAATAACTACTCGGTGACGTGGAGGACCGTGTCGGCGGCTGCGGTCCCACGTGCATATTCGATTTTGACAGCTCTGCTTTTAGAAGCGTTCGCTTATTTTAGTGCTCTTTCAGTAGTGCCCCCAATAAATTGTATAAATGTGGACGTGCGCTCATGTTTTGTCAGGTTTTTACTAACTCCGCATTAAAAACAAAGTCATCTCTCTTTTATGCCCTTCCTCTTTCTTCTTCACTCTTTTAATGCTATTGCCAATGGCTCCCCCTAGTGGGAATAGTTTTAGGATCGATTTAATTTATATTTAATTGAAATAAATGTAAAATCAGTATTTATGATTGACTTAAATTACAAATCGTTTTACGCTGTAAAAAAATAATTCAAAAGTCATCGGAGTAGGCAAAAAAATAACAATTTAGGCCATGTAATCAAATTTGTCAAAACACTTGACAGTTTTCGTTAGTGTGTCACGTCAGTACCAAAAGAATCATGACAGGTGTCACTCTTAATTAAAAAATTATTAATATATTAAAAATATAAATATATAAAACCTAAAAATTAAAAAACTTCAAAAAATTATTTAAAAAAAAAAAGAAAAAGAAATGGGGTTTGGGAGGGGTGGCGATCGGTGGCCCGAAGGCCACTCCCCCGATTTGGTTGGCCTTTTATGCATTTTTCCTTCTTTCTTTTTTTATTTTTTTCCTTTTTGTCTTATATAAAAAAAAATAGTTTAGTTTTTTTTTACTTTAGTTTTTACGTTATTTAAGCAGTTCAAGAGCTATTTAAAAAACGGTTGTTAGTTCAAGAGCTTTTTTATATTTTCCCATTTTTAAAAGTGTACATGAAAATCATATTTTTCGTTAATCATATTAAAAATGTATACAATAATCGTATGCTTTAAAGATAAATATCAGTTTAATAAAGTGAATAAAAAAAAAAGAACCTTAGTTTGGGAAAAAAAAAAGTAACATTAATGTCATTTATATATTTTTGTCTATAACAATCTTTATTTTGAGATTGGAAAACATATAAAAACCCACTAAACCAACAAGCCTAAAGAAGATAGGGATGAAGTTGTACCCTAAAAAGAGTTAGACTAAAATTTATTAGATTCACTCTATTAAATTAATACGTGTCCGTAAAACACGTGACTCTTATATACATTTTTAATTAGATTATTGATATATGTGTAATTTATATAGCACATTGTATTATCATTTATACACTAGCATTAATACTTTTTATTTTTTTTTTTTTTTTTTTTTAAAGTATTTTATATGATATAAAGTGATTATTAAATAAAAAAAGACAAATATAAGCATAACTTTAATTATAGTTTTTGTAACGACAAAAATTTTATAGGCATAATTAATCGATTAATTATTTGAACTTCCCTTCGTCCAAGTAATAGATTAATTAATAAATTTAAAAGAAATTTTTCGATCAATATAATATAAAAAGAATACCTATTTATCAACTATAATAATTTTAAAGAAATAAATAAGGCAAGATACCAATAAAAGTAAAGTGGACAAACAAGATAGATCGTAGAATTGGAAACTCGTGGACCTTTTCACTGAATTTTATATATAATTCGTAATTAATAAAAAACTTTTGGTTATTCAAAAAAATAAAAAAAAAAAAAAAAAAAAAATAAAAAAAAAAACTTTTTGCTTTTCTCTCTCCAACAATGCAAGAGATGTGGGCCCCGTACCGTGTTTCCTGGATAGGTGCGTGGTAGGGCCCGCTGCTTTGACCATCATCAACTTTGTGCACGATACGGTGGCGTAGCATGATCTACGTACGGTCTACTATTTTTATTAGAACCAGAAGGGTAAAAATACCCACATTAAGTAAATTTGAGAACAATTGGGGGTAAAAATGTAAAATCGCAATAAAAATATGTATTCAAATCGGATTGACATCTACTCTCTCCGAAATATAAATATTCTATATTACACTCTTATTACACAATTTTATTTTATTTTTTTTAATTCAGGTGACACACTCACCGTCTCACCCTGCCAATCATCTATTTTTTTTATATATATAATGATTGACTAATAATGTATATAATAGATAAAAATATGTATATATATAGCATTACTTTTTTCAAAATTAAGTTATTCGAATTTTTTGATTGAAATTTGGCAGCCTAAGAATGTGTTTGCATTATAATTTTGCATACCACAATTGAAATTTTTAAAAATTACAATTTAAAAACGTAAAAAATATATATATATATTTTCAAATCACATGCAAGGAATGCGTTTTTTTAAAACGTACAATTATAAAGGATAAACAGTGATTTTGCCAAACGCTTACTGAGTTTTTAAACATCTCATTTTCAAATCGTACATTTTTTTATAAAAAAATCTTTATTTTGAAATCGCAAATTTAAACGAACTCTAAGAGAAGGGACTACGAAATTCACTTGTTTCGAACAACCTAAAATGCATTATTCTCCTACCCAAAATAGGTAAAGCTTTATGGCTCCTCTTTCTTAAACCGATCAAACTTCAATATAATTTGAGGAGTGCTACAAATATTTTAAAATATTCACTCTCAAGTACTTATTTTTTGATGTAACAGTAAAAAATAATTATTAGATTAAATAACACATAAAAGTAGATGAAAAATCTAATAATGGTTTTTACCATCATGTCAAACGGTAAACTTTTAAAAATATATAACATTTCACATTAAATTCGAACAACCCAATTTAAAAGGTATCCTAAATTCCTAAATCCGGGAAAGATTCTCTATACCCCGCTACTACTCATATGGGTGGGATCAGAATCATCTATGCGCACGATGTGTTGTCAAAAAATATCAATCCTCATCAAGATCTGAATAATAGCTAGATCAAAAAACCAAGGCACACAATGATTGGATGATGTTAACCAATCATTAACCTTTGTTTTGGGCAATATCTAACCGCTATATGTCTACTATAAATTAAAGTTCATTGAAATTTAACGGTTTCTATTTAACCTCAACTATTGAAAAGTCGACCTAATTATAAATCGTCGTATTGAAGTAAATTTAGAAGTCTATGGGGGTATGCCACAAGGGCCTATCCTAAATTATTTTTTTGACATACCTAGGAACGTTTGAATTCACTTTGATATAACAGATAACGATTTGTAATTTAGGTAAGTCACATTGACTGATTTTGTATTTTTTTTTTTGAAAAGAAAATTGATACTTTTCGTACTCATTTATCATAAATATTGGCGTGTTTTAAGTGCCTTTTTTATATATATGACTGACATAAGAAGTTACTAAAAACATGTACGTTAGTCGTCGTAAAATTTATGTAATAAATAAGTATAAAAAGTAACATTACTAAAAAAAAAAAAAAAAAAAACCAATTATGTAAGTATTCTTGCTTTAACTATTTAAAGATTAATTAGATCAATGTGCATCTCATATTAATTTACAGACATAAATTTATTACAAATCGGTTTGTAGGAAATTTCGTACAACCCGTAAATAGGAGTGACATGTGCCATTTAAACATGTGAGAAGCACATCTTTTTCTATTAATACTATTAAAATAGCATGTAAGAAACACATTCTATTAAAACAACATGTGCTTCTCACATGTCAAGGGACACATGTCAATCTTATATGTGGATTGTATGAACCAGTTTGTAAGAAATTCCTGTCATTAATTTACTATTAAAAAGAAAACTAAACAGCGCAACTATCATATGCTTAGATTCAAATCTTTTAAAATTATCATCATATTATACCAGATATTCCTCAAATCTCAATAATTGTTTTCAAATTAAATGATCTATATTTTATCATATCAATATTTATCATTACAGAACACATAATTTATCACCTCAGTATTTACTATTTTTTTTTATCATATTTTAAAAATAACAACACCTATTAGGGTTTAAGAAAATTTACAATTAGGAATGATACTTGAGAGTAATGCAATAAAACATATTTTTATCTCACAATCTCATAATGTAGATGTAGCAGTACCGACCAACCTTTAAATCAATTATTGTTAAAAATAATCAAAATGTTAAAAATTATCTCACAATGTGTTGACTTGACAGTGCCAATCAATCTTTGAATCAATTATTGTTAGAAAATTAAAAAAAAAAAAATCAAATTATTTGTGGAAAATTCGCATTAGCGTTGTGGGATAAAAATGTAAATTACAACATTACTCAATACTTAATAGTTTTATAGAAGATCTTATTCTTTATAATATTGCTATATATTTTTTTTTTTTTTATTGCTTTTATAATATTCGATATGATAATATTCAGAATCTGATTACGGATTTCAAGGTAATGAAAATGTGTTTGGATGTTGAATATAATTTAGATTCTTTTGAATATGTGTTTGGGTGTTGAATTTGGAAGATTGGAAAAAAGTGTTTTATAATAGTATAAAGTGATTGGAAATGATTGGATTGTATGAAAAGTTGTGTATAATGATTGGTATGGTAAAAAATAATAATAAAAAATATATGATGAGTTTTAAAAAAGTGTTTTATAATAGTATAAAATGATTGGAAATGATTGGAAATGATTGGATTGTATGAAAAGTTGTGTATAATGATTGGTATGGTAAAAAATAATTAAAAAAAATATATGATGGGTTTATTCAAACTATTCAAACTTTATTCAAATGACCCATGAGTTTTATTCAACTTGGATCTGGATATGGGTTTTTGAATAAAAACCCGGTTCGAATATTGAATATCACTACGAAACAAACGCACCTTATACATAATCCAATAATTATTGTATGTAAGATTTTCTGGGTAATATGTAACTTAACTATGCACAATCAAAATGGAGTTAAATGTGTCACTTGGCTAATGTTAGACTTACGGAATAAGATCCTCTCAATTTAAAGTAAAATTGATGAACTATATATTCCGTGATGAATATTATATTTTGTTGTATCTAATGATGTATATATTATGACACGATGAGTATGTTGCCACACCATTTAAAAATGAAGAAGATATATCTTATATCTTAGTCCTATAAATGTACAGTTATTTTATTACTTGTTAACACGTGTCAGCATGTGATTGAAATGTGTTAAGGTTGATAACTCTTAATATTACAGAATGAGTAATGCTACACATACTCAAACTTCTCTACACTCATTTCTCAACACTCTTAAGTGGCTTTTAAAACCACAATTGGATTAAAATCCAATAAAAAAGCCATATCAAAGCTAATTATGGTTTTAAAAACCACATACGGGTGTGGAGATGTAAAAATGTCGGTAACATTACTCTAATGGAATTTATTTAATTTAACCCCATAAAAATTCACGTCAAATTTTCTATCCTCTCTTTTATAAATATATAATTATTTAGAATTTTTCCCACAAACTTTTATATAGAATGAAATCGTATGCATTGGAACTTTGGAAGGTGATCTTCCCAATCTTTCCAACCTCAGTGTCAACCCAAGTCTTCTTCACCATAATTAATAGGGAAAAATCTAAAATTAGTCATTATAATTTATCAAAATGATATCAAAATAAACTTAAAGGTTTATGAGATATGCCAAAAAATAATTTACTCTTTACAGTCAAATTTTATTCACTATCTTAACAGATTTTGTTAGTGTGACACTGATTTAAATACGATACATGTCATAATTTTATTGGTTCTAACATGATACATTATCGGAATTGTTAATTCAGTGAACAAAATTTGAATATAATGAATAAATTGTTATTTTAGCATATCTCAACGACCTCTAAATTTATTTTAATACGAGAATAGATTAATTACAAATCAAATAAACCAGAGAGACTTTTGGAGGAATGTTATTTTCAGGCACATATTCAGTGGTATTAATATTTTGGACGATTGTGGAGAAATGTACTTTTGCTTTTAAGCACACGATGAGGAGTGGGTATTCTTACGAGTTTTAAAGGTAAAGGTGGTAGAAAGAGTGGGTTGGCATTCGATCACCAAACAGAAAGAAAGAAAGAAAAAGAAAAAAAAAAGATACGTAGACGCATATATATGGTGGAGAAACTAGAAAGGACGTTGGTGCTCCATTATGGACGGTGAGGATATATGCCTTTTCATTTTCGATAAAGAAAAGGGTTTTGAGGGAGAGTATGATCATTTACAATAATTTATCTGAATTTGAAAGAATTCGGACAGATAATCATGAGAGATAATTTATAAAACCTACTTGACTAAATAAAAATTAGATCAAAATCCCTTATAATTTTAAAGAAATCTATTTTTTACATAGAAACGACGTGAAAAATGATGCATATTAAAAATATGACATGTTAACTGTGAAACCATAAAAAAAAAAAAAAAAAATCATTTCAAAAGGTTTTTTTCTTATATTTTATGTCGTATAAAAACTTTGAGAAAAAAATTGTATTTCGATTTAGTAAAAAAGAAATGTCTTTTCAAAAGTGAAGAAAAAACATTTTAATTTTTTTTTATTATTATTTTATTGTTAACATGTCATATCTTTAATATGCAGTATTTTTTTACGTTATTTCGATGTAAAAAATGGCTTGATTTCAAATAAATTTGAGATTCTCAAATTTCTTTGAAATTGTAAGGAGCTTGATCCGTAAAAATTGAGCTGACAATCACTTATTCGGTCAAATAATTTTATAAAAAATTATTTATAATTATCTATTCAAATTCTTTTAAAATTAAACAAATAATTATAAAAGATTTTCAACCTTTGGCCGTGGTTGGACGTGAAATAATAGAAGTAATTGGTGGGTCCGGTTTGCATGGGGAATTTGGTAAGGTTCAGAGAATGTCAGCGTTGGTCGCTTTTTGACTAACCCCATCAAAATAATCGGTCCTTGTCGGCTCCGCTGCACCTTTATTGCTCGGAAAAAAAAAAAATCCGGTCTTTGTCGGCAAAACGGTTTTGTATAGGGATCGAAGTTTTGTCGGGACCTGACAGTTTTCCGTTTGCTTCTTCTATTTTGGATTTTTATTTTTTTTTCGAAGCTCGGACTAGATTGCTGTAATGAATAATATTTTTTTTTTTTTTGTTTTTTGTAATTAATTTCTTTTTAAAATTGTTGTCTAGTTCTTGCTTTACTAATTTATTAAAAAAAAACAGATAAATACAAAATTAGTTTCTGAAGTTGACTTTAATTATAAATTATTTTTTATCGTATCAAAATAAATTTAAAGGTTCATGAAGTATGAAAATAAAATAAAATTAGTTTCTAGAGTCAAACTCTGTTAAAATATTTGACGAATTTCGTTAAGTGCTACATCAGCACTAATAAAATAACAACACATGTAACTTTTAATAAAAAATTATTATTATTATTATTATTATTTTAATAAATGGACAGTTGCCGCCCCCCAAAGGAGTGGCTGCTCAACCACCTCTTTCGTTTTTGTTTTCAAATTTTTTTTTTAAAAAAAGATGATTTTTTAGCTTTATATATGTATTTTTTTTTTTATTAGGAGCGACACATCATTTTATTGGCGCTGACGTGACACCTAATAAAATCAATCAAATTTTTTAACAAAATTTGACTTCGTGGACTAAATTGTTTTCTTTTTGACATATCTTAAGAACCTCTTAATTCACTTTAATACGACGATTTGTAATTTAAGCTCACCATAATAACTGATGTCCTTGAAAAAAAAAAAAAAGGGTTATGTATGAACTTGTTGGATAGGGATCCGCACTTTGGTTGTCCAAACTATACATAATTTCATTTCTGAATTTACGGATCAATTTTCCACGTCTCAGATTATAGACAGTGGAGGTAGTGAACCCGCAAAACAATTTATTAATCACGGTGTCATCCCAAATATATCATAAAATATAAATATTAAATCATTGTTTAATGTTTATCTTAAAAGTTTAAGTGAAAAATTAATTAATTAATATTTTAACATTCTCGCTTACGTGTAGTTTCAAATTCTTACTATCAATAATTAAGGTCCAATAAAATATTTAATTAAAATAAAAGATAAACTGTAAAACAAGGTTCAAACTCATAATATATGTTTTGATATAAGATATGTTACACATTCATTTATTTCTCATATTTTACTCATCTATTTTTGTAAATTCATAATTAAATTTATTTCACAAATTTAATGATAAATTTAACAATTTATTATATAGAGATTGAAAATAAATAAACAAAAGATGAAAAACAAACATTTTCTTCAATGTATGTAAAATCACAACTTATTCCTCAAGTTGAAGCTCATAAAAAAAATATAATTTTTTTTTTTTTTTTTAGAACTTCACTTAAGAATACCGAACTGCTGGCCTATTTGACTTAAAGGTACTGAACTTCAAAACGTCTCAAATTAGGGTATCCAATTTTTAAAATGTTTCAATAATAGGTATTCCGTTAGGATTTGCTGTTAAATCCTATCAAAATTTTCAAAATACCCATGTATTTATTTATTTATTTTTAAAAATAGAAAATATTTCAAAGATTCAAGTATGAGCATTTTTGTAAATTCTGTTAAATTCTGACCAACACCTAAATCTTAGCAATTTTTTTTTTCCTAAACAACAAAATGGGTATTTTGAGAATTTTGACAGAATTTTACAGCAAATCCTAACGTAGTACTTATTATTGAAACGTTTTAAAAATTGGATATCTTAATTTAAGATGTTTTGAAGTTCAATACCCTTAAGTCAAATAGACTGATAGTTCGATACCGTGAAATATTCCTTTCTCTCTCTTTTTTTTTTTTTTTTTTTTTAATTTGGTTTGTTCTAGTTGTCTTTTATAAGCACTAGGCTAGATCTATAGGTGCGTGGCAGGTGACTTATTGACTTATTGTAGCACAAAAGAGGTTGGGTTGCGTCATATTCCTATAGAAATAGTAGATTAATTAGACCGCGTGTTGTAGAATAAGATTTACTATATATATATATATATATATATATAATCTGATCTATAATTCTATTTATGTCTTATTTGCAAAATGGTCAAATTTCCCTACCACAATAATTCACTGCAAAGTGGATGGGATTTCACAATTCCATGATTGCACTGTCAAGTGTGAAAAGGAGATGGTTGACAAAAATAAAAAAATTAATTATTAGAATTTTACATGTTTAAAAATTGGTATATATATATATATATATTTTAATAATCAATTTCTGAATTTTAGCCACTTTAAAAATTATTTTCTCCGTCAACTATTTCATCTAAATTCTAAATCATTGGTAAAAATTTTATAGATTAGAGGTTTGAAGAAGTTCCTCTTGCTTAATTTGGAGAAAAATTTTGTTTAATTTTTTATGCGTCGAACAAAAATAAAGATTTACGAGAACTGGGTTGGTAGAAGTTCTTTTAATTTATTTTATAAAAATGTCATTTTTTTTACATGTGAAAAATATATATATATTTTTTTATTGCAAAGATAAAGTTGGAAGAAAACTCTGTTAGTCCAACAATCATTATGTCAAGTGAATACATCATACTAATCGCTTCTGGTAAAATTTCAATTATGTAATTAAAAGTACTACAATTACATAATTGATAAAAAAAAATATATAAAATAAATAAATAAAAAACTACCTTTGTGGTTGAACTTATGTGGATATATAGATTTCATTTTCAATATTAGAAACAAAAACCTCACCACCTCCGTCAACTTTTTCATTGTCCAAATTGCTTGCTATCGAGCTTGTGTTTGATATATATATATATATTGAATTCATTGAATTTATATATACATATATATTTTGAAAAGTAAAAGATAATTTGGGGATAGAATACTTCATAATTATTCATGTTTTTCTATATAATTTAGATGATTACCACAAGAGGTGTCTTAATAATAAATTCTATGATATTTTGTCACTTTTGTAAGCATACCGTTAAACTTTAAAAAGTTTTAATTTAGTATATCTATTTTTCAGTTTTTTTTTTTCAATTTCACAACCTTGTTAAGATTTTCTATTAAATTCTATCAAAATACTCATATTTTTTATTTTAAAATTCAAAGATTCAGGCTTGATATTTTTCTAAATTCCATTAAATCTTGATTAACACATAAATCCTTACAATTTTTTTCCTAAAAAAAATAGAGGCATTTTATAAATTTTGATACCCATCCATTATGATATATTGGAAAAAACGGAGATGATTGAAAGATGAATACACTAAATTAACTTTTTTTAAGTTTATGGGTAGATTGTATAAGTAATAAAATATCAAGGGTGGTAAGTAAAATTTTTCCTATTACTTTTTATCATTATTATTATTATTATTATTATTTTTATTAGAATTGAGCACTTCAAATAAATACAAATTCACAACGCTTAACAAAGATGATACCATAAATACAAGGAGGAACTAGCTTCCTCAAGAAAATATTGTGTCTCACACAGGGATAGTGCTTCCTTAGCAAGGCGGTGAGCCATACCATTAAAATTACGTCTAACATAAATAACCTACCACTTCTGCATACCATTAAAAAGTCTGCGAGTGTCCTCAATGAAATGGCCATAGTTGCTCTAATTTCTCCCATCTTCGAAATTACTTTTTATCATTATTGTTGGACCATGCATTGATGTGATCACATTATCACTAAACTACCACTATTACCATTATCTCATTACAGTTATCACCACTATTATAGAAGTTGTTAAACAATTATCACTAATATTATCACCATACCATATCATCATGATTATTATTATGAAAGTTATTAAATACAAACATCATGATCCACTTTATTTCATGGTCCGTAAAATCTTCATAGTCTATATTAGATTTTACAATATTTATAGGTATATATCACATAATTAAAAAGTTGTAAATGACGTGACAACATACAACGTTTGATGCTGTGAAAATGAAATCAAGTTTCTACATTGTTCTTATGTTTTTAATGAAACTTAAAAATACTATCACGTCTATTTTTTATTTTATTTTTACCAATTATTCATATATAGCCCTCGTTTATATTATTCATATATCATAACACGATCCACATGGAAGAAAATGAACAAAGGTATTAAACTCTGTTATTCGAATATGTGATTTTCACATGCATTTTTAAGATGCATATGAAAATTACATGTTGAGAATAATCCTACTTTAAATCGAATTGGGATAGTAGTCTCAATCTGAGTCCAATAAGAACTCTTTAAAGAATCTGATCAGCAGTTAAACTCTGAGTTGAATGAAGATAGAACTCTCAAAACAAATCAAACTCCAAGCACTTATAGTTTAAGTGAAAATAGTAAACGTAATTCAGGTTTGACTCAACCTCTTTACCTATAAATAGGTTCATTATAAATAACGGACTGATTATTTTATGCATTGAGCATACTTTTATCGCATAAACTAATTTTGGCATCGAAATTATCCTAACATTACATATTTTTATTAAAATATGTAAATAAAAAGCATATGCTCTTTTAGTATAAATATTAATATAATGAACTAAATTAAAGGAGTTTTGTTCCGTACAAGTTGAAGAAAAAAAATTAAAAATCTTGACAGCACACAACATTAATCATTCTCTATTACATCCTCAGCAAAATAATTGGGGTTGGTGGACGGTGAGCGTGCATGTAAGTAGCCCAATTCCCGGCCGGTTTAACGGAGTCGTAATTCCCGACGCACGGCACGCGACGATCAGAGCCATACAAAAACGGCCACGTGGTAACATTGGGATATTTAATGAAGGGTTTGACTGTCTCTACAATTATAAAATAAAAAGATATTCAAACGAAATCAAGAATGGTGGGCCACTTTTTCAAACCACGCCTTCGCTTTCGGATTTGTGCGCTCCGTCGGGATTAGCGTCACCATAATTTCTTTAATTTCTTTTTAATTTAATTTTTCCTTGTTGCTACTCATGGAGGAGATAAATAATTTAAATCTAAGATCTCTAGCAATTTTAAAATATTTTTCCTTTTTTTATTATTTTTTTTATTTAATAATGATTTAACACTTTTATTACTAAATCAAATAAATAGAACTGATTGCATTTTATTAGTGATCCTATTAATATGGTGAATCTGCCAACTAGAAAGAAAGTTTAAAACGATCCGAGTGTCATCTACTAGTTGTCCAAATCTACTATAATTGTGATCATTGGAACTCACAGCCTTAACCATGCATGATATTAATGTAGAGTAATTTTATTAGTAAATTAAGTGTTCATAAAAAAATGAGGTGACTTTTAAAATCACCATTGAGCGTGTGATTAATCAAATGATGATTTTGATCAAATAGTTATTTTAAAAGCCACTTCATTTTTTGATGGACACAAGTGATGTACATTTAATATACTAATAAAATTACTCATTAATGTAAGGTGTTTTTACTCTAATGAGCTCATCATGAAATAAATTTTAATATTAAAAATGGTTAAATGTCATTTAGCCCTCTAACAGGCCTAAACTAACATTTATTTTTTTATGAAATACCACGAATCGACAATTGTCATGATTTGACCCTTAAAATTACCGATATGTTATTATTTTAAGATATACTTCATTTTAAGATAAAAAAGCATGTTTTATTTTTTGATTTTCTATGTTGGATGAAGGTGAAATTAAAAAAAAAAATCTCTAGGGTTGTCATCGAAAGAGAATCCACTAATTTTATGGTCAATTGTTTTTGTTACATAGATTATTGATCCCTACATATTAATATTAATTTAGCATATGATTAATGATTATAATATGAATTATAATATTGATTTCTAGCTAATGTAATGAATGATTATGAGCTTTAATTTCATGCACGCATGATCATTATTCACTACAGAAAAAGCATCTTGAGTTTCTCATTCACAAACCTTTGTTTCATCCGAGCTTGAGTATAACATCATTTAAAAAATTTAAATGACATGACCACGTAGACAACATATTAACCGCTGGATGCCGTAAAATTTAATCTAAACTATGAAATAGTTCCTCTTAATTTACTTGAAATTAAGAGGATCCTTGGCCATTATCTTTGCTGCATTAGCGTTATACATGATGTCACGTCATTTTTACTATACGATAACACAGTATTTTTTCTTCACATATCGAAACAAGAAATCTATCATGTTGCTCTAGTTCACTACAAAAACTTGTCTTTTTAAAATCTAAAAACAAAAAAATCGAAAAAAAAAAAATTGTCTAAGAACTTTAGATATACCAGACTGTATCAGCTAATGAAGCCTCATTCTAGAGGAATTTGGTTGGCAACATGAACAATGGCCCTTCTAACACATTAGAGGTGCATTGAAAAAAGGTAAAGTTGGTTTGGTTAATCTAATAGTTCTTTGTCCCTTGCAATTATAACTAGTCCTAGCACATAATAGGAAGACAAAAAAATATATTAAAATAACATGTAGATTAAATATTATTTACAAAAATCAAAAGAGCGTTTTTAGGGGTAGTATAACTTTTACTACAAGCCTCTTACAAACAAATGTTGTAGTCCACATAACAGTTATTACGTCAATTATGAAAACATGAATTCGCTTACCACGTAGTCCACGTTAGCCACTAAAATGTGGATGCTACGTGGCAATTCATGTGGTCTTTATTTTCATAAGAAGTGGATTGGCACCTTATTCGGGTTTGTAAGGAAGTTGTAATAAGTAGTTCAATAATTTTCCAAATCAAATTAATGCTAGTGAGCTATCCAACCTAATGTTCAATTTAATCGACCAGTCAAGGTAGAAAAAGGACTTACATTATTGGATTCGTTTATTGGAGATTATATGCCTACTAAAATTAATAAACCATTAATGTGAACATTGATGTATGCCACACGAAAGGAAAGACAAATTAATTTGTTCCTGCATTATGTTTAACTGATAATGTTTTGGGACAATAAAATTTACAGGATTCTTCCAATAAATTGTTGTAAAGGTCGTAGAAATGTGTTTGATGTTATTCTCTTACACATTTTTTTTTTTTTTTAGTAAATCTACAACTAAATCTGTGGCACCCACATGAAGTTCAACAGATTCAATGGTATATTTGTTCGTCTCTTATATGGAGATGAGCCAGAGATGTGTAAGAGCATGAAAACAAACATTTATCCAAGAAAAATGAGGTAATGCATGTAGTAGAACGGATCAAAACTTAAAACTCAAAGGATCGAGATTCTCTATAATTGTTTGTTCGAATCGCACACAATTTCGACAGTTCCGCAAAAAATAGTTACGAAACCCAACTGCCCGAGATGGGTGAACCTCAAAACCCATCCAATTTGGGCAACCAAATTGGAGGTATCCTTATCCAAACTCAAAGCATTCTATATATTCTTATTTGATTGAAACACCTGCTAGCTTAAAAAAAAACATAAAGAAGAAGATTGGAACACCAACAGCTATACTGTATTACTAAGCATTTGTTTAATTCTCTCTCTCACTCTCTCATTTGAATGGTTTAGGGATGAGCACTAGGCAATTTGTTTTCTTATTTTCTATATGCTTTACAATTTTTATTTCTTTATCAAAACCTCCAAGATATTGCTTTGACAATAAAATAGAATCCTCTCCATTTCCATTTTGTTGGGCCAATGGACCCCATACCCCAATCCATCAACCAACCGACTCAAGAACACATGACGCCACATTGGATCGATCCCCGTCTTTACCACGTCAGTAACTGTCCTCATGATTTCCGGCATATGGCAATCGTATGGTAGGAGTCATGGGATGTAAATTCTTCTCTCTTTACATCGTTACACTCGATATACAACTAATTATTCTAACATATTTCAAGTGATCGAAATGGAGAAAGATCTTATTCCTGTCAATTTCATATGGCTCTTTTGCAGGGGATACAAATGGCCCGCCATGGTTAGCAGCCACGATGCAGCACATGCAAATGTAGACTTCCCATCAATGCGTACACTATTTTAAAGGATGATATCGACTGAAATATTGGACACTTTCTGGCTAAGAACATGGGTTGGGTAGAACTAATAAATAATAAATGTCGTGTATATATATAATTCGATAAAAATTAATATCAAATGCTTATTGGATCATCGTTCAATGTGTATTGTTTTATTTTATTTTTATATATTAATGGTTCCCCATGTGCATTTCTAGTCAAAACTATTTATTAATTAATTACTAATTATATCTCCCACCAATTCGTCAATAGGTGTCTCACCCGGCCACTTGGGATACTTTAGACGAAGCTTCAAAGCGTGTGAGGCTGTGAGCCATCCGTTAATGCAATTAATTAACCTTTTTCTAGAACCCTTGCTTTATTAAAAAAACAAAGCCATCTAAAAATATTCTTAAATTCTATGAATGTTTGGATGGTTTCAACGAATCGATTTGAATACATAATATGGTTCAAATATTATTATTTTTTACAAGTTTTTAAGCTTTTTAAATAAGTGATGATTTAACATGATATTAGAGCAGTGATTATGGGTTCGAGCTTTATCTCTGTAATTTATCTCTTATTTGAATTAAATATTTCACGTGTTGAGTCTCATATATTTAGAGAAAATTAAACTTCGAAGATTATAAGTGTCGATTTAATGGTTTTCTAGGACTAGGATAACCTTAAACTAAAATTAATGACATATAATTTAGTAGGAGGAAGTAAAGTACGTCCGGTTTGGAGCTTCTCCTACTAGTAGCCTTGTAAAGGGTACATAATGTAATTCTTCGCACTGAGTAACATTGTGTTGTTGACTTAAAAAGTCATTTAAAACGCGTCACATTATAAATTCTCCCTTGTCACATGGTATGTGCACTATGAGTTAGTAAATAATAAATATTATCGATATTGTGCACTATATTAAGCCAAAAGTAGCCAAATATGAAAAAGACCAAAGATAAGAACATGTCCTTAATTATTATTTTTAATTGAATCAAGAAAAAGTTTACAAGCTGTTTGCTCATATTAAGGGAGAATATTTCCCATTTTTTATTCGAAAGGAAGAGAGAATTGAGGATTCTAAAGAAAAACAAACAAAAATTGAAAAAAATGGTGAACTTCCCTAACAATTGACTCAAAACGAAAACAACAATATAAAAATACAAACAAATAGTAGGAAATGAGACAAACAATTGACCAAATCCTTTCAATATGACCGCAAACGGTAGAAATAAGACAAACGAGCTAAGAAGAGAGCACGTCCTTAATTGGACCACAATAATCGTCTCTTATTTAGGGCCACTCTATGCTCTATAGGTCTCAATTGGTGGCCCTTAGGACCTTAAAGAAGGAAAAAAATAATCTATAGTTTCTAGACGAATTATATTTAAAAAGTACACTTTTATCTTATTATTATTTAACAATACTAATTATTATTAATTTTTTTTTTAATAAAAGCTAATTAACACTATATCAACAAAATACGATAATAATGATATAAAAAATGTGATTAAAACGTGACTTTTGGTATTATTCTTTTTAGACTTGGTTGGTCCCCCTTTTCTTTCTCTTTTTCTTTTTCTAGGTGGGAGCCGCTCTAGTTTTGGCTATATATTAGAACAGCATATGTGTAGAACCACCCACCCCTGAGAACCTGCCAAACAAAACCAACAAATTGGAAAATTGATAGGGGTAAAGTGTTCTTATCTAATTAGGGTTTTAATAGTGTTAAAATATTAATTAAATAATTAATGTTTTTTACATATTAACTTAATTTTTTTTTTTGGATAAATATATTTTAACCCCCCAAACTACCACCATTTTTCTGGATGGCTCCCGAAACTACCAATGCTTAGATTCTGGCCCCCCCAAACTACCACTTTCTGATTTTTTAGCCCCATCCGTCCATTTATGCCGTCAATTCTAAACAGAAATCCAAAAATACCCCTCCTACACTTTGAAATTCCCACGGTTAATGGATGGGTATTTTCGGGTTTTTTGTCAATTTATGTTAGAATTGACGGTATAAATAGACGGATGGAGCCAAAAAATCAGAAAATGATAGTTTGAGGGGCCAGAATCTAAGCATCAGTAGATCATGATGTTTTAAGTATCAAACATATAGCTTAGGGCTAGATTTATTTGAGTTTCTTGGGAGGGATCTTGGATTGTGAAAAATGAGAAATGGAGGTACTGTCCTGGAAGGGCAACGTTGTACAAAAATGTTTCCTTAAATGAAGCTTGTTAAACTCACCTTAAAGAACAATAATATATTTAAAAGGATTGACCAATTAAATTTCTTTTTAGTGAAAATAAATACCCGGCCATTTCAATGGCCTCTGGTGGTGGTGGAGAACAAGGCGGCATGTTGTCTTTTGCTTGTTCTGATGGAGAGCAGTAGGACCCAATCTGGTTGACATGTCTTTCCATTGTTCCCCAGAGGTTGGACTAAAAACTTGATTCTTGAGGTTCTACCCTATGAGAGGACGCCACGTGTGCTGATTATAGCGTTTAAGCAAGTTGGTAATCTGCTTGATTGGGATGGATCGATCTCTAAAACGTATACGTGAGATGTGGGATCAATTGAAAAGCTGATGACTTTCTTGTTTGTTTGCCTCCTTTTTTTTTTTTAAATAAAAAAATAAAAAAAATTACAAATACTTTTGAAAATTCAACAAGTCACAAAATCTGAGAGCCTGGTCATTACTTCGATCGAATTAGCCGTTTCAGACGATTAATTAAGATAAATATAGTCGTTTGAAGGTATTAAAAAAGGCGGAGAAATTTTTTTTATAAATCAGTTTGTAGGAAATTTCGTACAATCCACGTATAAGATTGACATGTGAGAAACATATGTTGTTTTAATAATATGTACTTCTCAAATGCTTTTTTAATAACATTAATAAAAATTACATGTTTAAAGGACACATGTCACTTTTGTATGTGGGTTGTATGAAATTTCCTGCAAACCGATTTGTAAGAAATTTATGTCATTAAAAGGCCCATTAAGATGGTTGTTGGGTAGGATATGGCGAGTATGATTTGTAACCACTAGATTGAATCAATTTGGACCGTTGAGATGAGCTCATAAACCTTATAAATAATTAAATATGACCTTTTGGTCATCTCTAAAGACAACATAAATTTTCTCTTCCATACAATCTATTTCGTGTGCATTATTCTCATTCTCATCATAAGGGTGTTTTCAATTACACTAAAATGTGCTATTCAATAGAAATTTTTGGCCTTTACTGTATTCTAGAAACGATTTTGTCTAATCCTTTTAATACTTTAAAAATAACACAAAATGCGTTTTTTAAAAAATCGTCATTGTGATAGAGCCAAGAAGACCTTAAATATTGCCTTCATATTTTTCCTTTTTCTATTTATATTTTTCAACAAAATATGTTATTAAATTAAGTTTTCGGAATAAGTGACGACTTATTATAGTATTAAAGGCAAAGGTTATGACTCATGAGTTCAAATTTTATATTCATCATTCACATTCAATTTAAATTAAATATTTCACATGCAGTAATTTAACAATACGTCGTTAGATGTAGTGCAATCTAATACTCACACACACAAGCACGGACATATATATATATATATATATATATATATATATATATATATATATATATATATATTATCACCCCTTCTAAAAATATATTTTTTTTAACAATATAATTCAACCCGTTAATCATTATTTTAACATGAATCGTCCTATCCCATTTCCTACTGCGATTTCTACACAAGACAAGGGAATAAAGAGGGTGGACCAGGGGGAAGAGATTAGGTGTTAATGCAATGTCGAGTGTCTTTGACGAAGAGATTTAGAAATCGATTGATTTGATATAAAAAATAAAGATATTTTTAAATTTTTTTTGAGAGAAAAATAAAAATAAAAATAAAAATTATATGTTAATATGAAAAAATGAGGTTGACTCTTTTTTTTTTTTTTTAGAGAGAGAAATGAGAAAAAATGGTGAATTACCAAACAGATATCATTTGCAGTGCAGTTGAGGGGATGAAGCTATGCCGGCCGGAGATGAGTGTTTAGGCTGATCACTCAACTGTTCCTTAGGAGTAAGGGGATGTTTAGGCATGGCCTCGACAGTTTAAGCAATGATGGCAGTTTGGAATAATTTTATGTCAAAATATTGGATTAAATAATTTAATTTTTTTTAATCAATTTAAGTTTTTAAAACGAGTAATAATTTAAATTCAGCCACTCAAATCACCCTCAATAACTAAAGGAGGTGTTCGTCCACCCTGCTATTATGGAACAACGATGGGTAGGTGGCGGGACAAAGGCTCAACGGTGGTGGAGTAGTAGAAGAGTAGTAGAAGGAGATGTGAGACAACTGTACTGAAAATGAGATGTAATTTTTCTTTTTCAATAATAAATGGAGTGACAGATTTTAGACCGTACATTTAAAATGAACGGCTTAAATTAAAACCGTTGCATCCCGTATAATATCTTAAAAATTGCATGGGATCTCAATCCGATCGTTTTCATTTGATGGATGGTTCATAATTGTTTTCTTAAATGGAGCTTGTTTTTAAGGAATTGGTCCATATGAGGAGGAATACTGAGCAGCAATGAAGTGGAGGTGAACAAGAAGGCAGCATGTTGGTCCATGTTTACTCCTGATCAATGTCAGAGTGAGACCCAATATCATTGACATGTCTTAAGACTAGAGCCCTAGAGCTACTCATGTCTTCTGCAGGATGGACCAGAAATATTGGTGCATGGTCCAAGCCATTGTTGTGAAAATCCTGTAAAGTATCAACTTTTTTTTTTTTTTTTTTTAAGGATTAATTAAAACAATTAATGATTTATTATTATTTTTTTGAAAAGGATATGTCGTATATATTCACCTTTGACTAAAAACATTCTAAGAATATTATTATATTGCTTCTTTGCATTAATACTAAAACTATTTAGAATCAGAACATATATGTTTTGGATTAGCAAGAATAATTTGGGGAAGTCCATGGGCAGGTTAATTACTATACCAACATAAACCTCCAATTAATATGGATTTGGAAATGTTCTCACTTTGAAAAAAGCGGAAATAAAATAAAATAATGGACGGAAAAATGGTTAGAGCTCCTTCTAATGTTCTTCTGGTGTCTTTCTATGCTGACATGTCACCATATTTTTTATAATAATAATAAAAAACTATAGCTTAATTTATTTTTCCTGTTTTTATCTGCCATGTTAGCATAGAAAAACTCTATAAAGACACTAGAAGGAGCTATAGCATTCCTCTAAATATTTATCATTTTTTTCTTCTTCATATTTTAAAAGTAATAGATACTGATATATTATATATATATACTCTCAACTATTAATATAATGGTTAAGATTTGAAAAAATTTACATGACAATATTTTTTAGACAAACATTTATTCTTAAAGCATATAATATTTACATGTATTTTTTAAAATATATTTTAAGACACGCTATATTAAAAATAAGAAATGTTAGAGTATTTACTGCGATTTTTTTTGAGTCTTTATATGTTGACTTGACACATAAGAAAAGAGAAATAGAGAGAAAATCGGTTACGAGTTATATTTTTCATTTTAATTAAAAAAATGTGTCAAGTCAACACATGTAAACCAATAAAAATCACAATAGATGGTCCTGCATTTCTCATTAAAAATGGACGTTATAATCATATATATTTTTGAAGAATGTGAAGGTTTGAGACCAAATGACACGTGACATTATGGAGCGAGCAGACGCGTGAAGTCTGTAATATAAAGGCCATCAAGTCAGGAAATGACACGTGGCAAAGTTAGGCCAAGCATCACAATCTTGGGACGTCCATTAAAGTTTGGATATATATACAAATGGACGTATATAGTTGAATCATTTCAAATCAAAGCAGAAAGAAAAAGAAAGAGGACCACAATTGTGAGAAAAGCACATTCCTTTTCTCTTGGTGCGTCGGTGGTTTTAGTCATGTCATTTGGAAGTGGAGGAGAAAAAGTGAATCACTTGACATAGATGTGAAGATATTTTTTTTTTTTTTTTTAATGAACATGAATTTCTTGTATTAATGAATCATGAAAAACAAATTAATGTGTTCTCAAGTTTTGTTAAATTACTTATTATTTAGGTCAACTGGGATGCATTGGTGAACGTTATAATTGGGTGGTTAGGTATAAGCATTGCGGTGCGGAACTTTGAGGGTCATGTAATTGTAGCCAGTTGTTTGATAAATATGACAAATCTCGAGCCTGTTGCAGCAGAAGCATTGACAGCTTACCAGGCAGTCGTATTTAGCAAATAGTTAGGTCTTCATCATATGATATTGGAACGAGTCGTGCTCCGGGTGGCGAATGCGCTAAAAGCTATAAGTATTAATTAGAACAAATTTTTCCAGCTAATGGAAGATACCCAAATAATTTTGTTTTCTTTTTCTAACTGGCATATTAGGATTATGATTCCTTCAAATTTTTTAAACGTTTGAGATTTTAAAATTGTTAAATCATAGCCATGCTTTATATCTAACGATTCACAATGTGCCAACTGTGAATTAGTTAAAGCCGTCGCTAAACAAGTTGTAGATGATGTGTCCGTCTGGATTTACAAAAGCCAAAATGGGCATTAAATGCATTAGCATTTGCCAGCTAAAAATGTTTTTTTAGCGATTAGGAATTGCTACTGATTTAGGCAGCCCATGGGCCATGGAGGGCATCCATGTCAATTTCGTCTTTTGACATTATGTCTGAATGGGACATGGTAACAGTCTATATAACAGTAACAGACATCATTCTCTTTCTTTCTATATGCTTCCAATTAACATGAAACCCTACCTTCACCCTCTTTTACTTCGATTGAGACTATGTTGTTGGCCCACCATTATTCGGCCCACCACTTTTTCATGCATGTCCATCAATCATGTTCAACTGTCAACCTAACTAAAAACAAAAAACACCTCTCAAAACACGTTAACAACTAGAGCTTTAATTACCGGTTGATAATAAAGAAAACCATGTAGGTCTTTTTTTTTTTATTTTTTTTTTATTTTTTTTATTTTAAGAAAAAATAAATTTAATCATTTAATCAATATTTTAACTATATCAAAGTGAAATCTATAAGGTTTATTTTATTGGGGAGCATGAAAATAGAAGATGTCATCAACTAATTTTAAAATTATGAAAATAAAAGAAACATGCCACTCAAAAGTCAAAACTGAGTATAGATTTTTTTTTCTTCCTCTTTTTAAGTTTAATAATTTTTCCTGCTTTTCCTATGATGAATGGGCTTCTGACAATTGAATTAAAATTTTTACAAAGAGGAATATGAATAAATGATTATAGAGATTAACTAAAGAAATAATGCATCAGGCTGTTCTTTGATCAGGATATTGTCAGAGTATGCCTTGAAAAATTTATTTAACCAGTTGCATTTCAGCCGTTGGATGCATACTGATGCTGTCAGAATAAGCCTTATGATTTGCTTATTCATAGTACTTACTTGAATGATTTGCTTATTCTCAATAACTCTCCTTGGTACTTCTCCTCCAATTTACTGATTTCATAGCTAATTACAAACCACACCCCAATCAACATTACATTAACAAACCTTAATTAACAACAAAGCTAAAAAAACCATGACATAAAACATACAAACTCGAAAATGTCTGTGAATGAATATTAGTTTTTTTTTTTTTTTTTAAATCAAACTGATGGCTAGAGTATGAGCTAAAAACAATTAAATCATGTTTTCTTTGTTCTTCCATAATACAAAATGCTGATGTTTTTACTCTGTTGGAAATAAGATGATCAAGATCATAGATATTACTTCTCTTCATGATCCAGCAAATGAAGATGAATGAATTTATGCTCTCACTTTGAATAGATTGAAAAGTGGTCTTGTTTGGATCTACATATAATATTAACCAATAGCACATAAGGAAGACAAACAAATACATTTTCAATAGAAAATGTTAATTTGTCTTCTATATCAGTAGATTAAGAACAAAAATATATGATATCTTTTGTAATTACAATATATGTGTGCCATTTTGATAAACCCTGACTAACTTTTTTTCATTATCTACTCACTTTTGTAAATTTATGCAATCAATTTACTTATACAAAAAGAATAATCAGTAGTCAATGTACCTTATCTGAATCATAATTCTTTCCGTTAGCTGCATCTTGCAGTATTTGAGCAGCCAGCTGCAACATGGTAACAGATAAAATTTATTAATAGCAAAGATTGCCAGAGAAGAAAAGTAACCGACGGCCATTGACAAGCACAAGAAGACCCGACATCGAATAAAATAAACTTGCATGAGGAAAAAAACCCAGAAACATAATGTAAATTTCCATTAGAAATTTGAATTAAGGTGATCTTGAGTGCAAATGAAATGACAAGGGAAAGAAGTCTAGAATACCCACTCCATTAAAGGTGAATAACTACATTGAAAAAAATATGAATGGACATTGCCAAGTACACGAATAGTGTACAAGAGATACCCGAAATTAAAACCTAAAATCCGCCCAATCACTAGACAAGAGATCAAGCCCATTTTCTAGTTCTTCTTCCCTCATGCTTTGGATATATGTTTTCATTGAACTAGATGATCCTGTCCTTAACCTCAAACTTCTAATTGGTTCTTCCTATAAAATCCATATTCTCAAATGTTAAATCATCAGTTGCTCCAAAAGAGTAAGCTGAAAGGAAATGATGACTTTAATTATTTAATTAAATATTTTATACTCTCTCTCACGTGTGGGCTTAGATTCTTTCCCACCAAGTGGAGTCTAACACGTGGAATATTTAACTTAAATAGGAGGTATAATGCATAGTTGGGTTTGAAATCAAAACTTATATTTTAGTACCATGTTAAATCAGTACAGCTTAAACTCATAATAAATGGTGAATTTAGTTATTTAAATAATATTCTAACGTCAATAAAATTAGATATTTTGGGAAAATTTGCTAAATTACTCTTTGTTCATCTTTCTATTTGTAAACGTTGGAAAATAGATGCCCACTTTCTAAAATCTTGTCTCCATCTAATATCCTGCATCTGTGCTATCCTCTCTATTTCAAACATAACCTCTTCCTCTCTAATCCACCCTTCATTTGAAAGGATGCCTCCCCTTTCCCAACATCAATTACCTTGAGCTCCTCTAACATACTCTTTGTATAAACCCCAAATCCAGCCTCTTTATTCATTTTTTTTTTCAAATTCAGTTTCAAGGCCTGTGGCTTCTTCTAAAGCACAAAACTAGGAGCACCCTAAGTCTAATAATTTTTCTACAACTCCAACACTCCATCCACAAAGTCCTCGTCGTCAAGCCAAATATTTTGTCTTGGTCTAATAACCAATTTGACATCAAGAGATAGATTTCTTGTATCTTCTAATCAGCAAGAGCATTTTGGATGGCACTTCAGAAACTTCTTCCTAAACTGGTTTTTAGCCATACAAACCTAAATCCTCAAAGGTTTTAGTTTTGAGGTCACCAAGTTGAAAATTACTCAGCATTGTATCAAAAAGCTAGGGTTGGGTCCTGCTTGTTAGATGACAATGAAGATGGCCCCACCTAATCCAAATTCTATGGAATGGTTCACCTCATCCAGCCAGCTTTCTTCTCTGCAGCAAACTTTCCATAACAGATTGATTCCTTCTCTGCAGCAAACCTTCTATAACAGTTGATGATACTCTCCACAACAGATTGATTGCTTCCATAATAAGTTGATTGTTATCCCTTTATTGTTGCAAGCCATTCCTTAAATGTTGTAGCTCATAAATGACTTGGAATATGAAAATAGTTTCTGTAACACATCATACTCCCACGAAAGGGAGGGAGAATTCAAAGCTCACACTGCTCACACCAAGAATCATGGGTTTCAGGGAGGGAGACGACTATCCTATCGTGTAGCTTGACGATAAAGAAAATAAGGGAAAAAAAACTGTTGTTGATGAAAATCTTACAAAATAACAGCTAATAAAATTCGTACCTCACCACCATTGGTACCTCCCTCGTAGCATGGTTTCAAGCTAACAGCACGTTCAAGATAGGGTGTCCAATTTCCACTGAGCAAATCCCTTCTAATCATCTCCACGCAACCTTGGTTGAACTGTTTACCCAAAAGATATGAAATACTGAGAAGGTCTAACATTACAACGGATTACTATCAAGCTTGAAGGAATGGACGGGCATAAGCTTTATAGTGAATGCAGGACCCCTAGCTTATAGATATGAGATCAATGACTTGAAAGACAGTTGCTGAGATAAACTACTAGACTTCTTTTATTGCGTATATAAGGTGAAAATAAAATGAATAGAAAACATGAAAGGCATCCAATTATACCTCGAGCATCTTTCTCAAAAATGGTTCTTCACTGAAATGATCTCGATGTACGAAGATCAATGGCAACTTGTATGCCAGGGCTTCACTGACTGTGCCGTATCCAATCTTTCCTGGAACAGCATACACAGTCAATGTACCAAAATCCAGTTTTGCAAAAACTGCTCTAGACAAAGTCCTAGTCATTTTATCAAGCAAGGGCTCTAAACAAAGTTTATGTTATTATACCGAGCATGCAATCTGAAGCTGCTATTAGGTCAGGGGTGTAAACATCTTTTTTTGCAAGCTTTACAAACCTATGGGGAATCTCCTGATTTTCAGAAGCGCCACAAACCTAAATCAAAACATAACAGAACAGCATATCAAAATGAAATAAAGAAACAACATATGATTAATTTAAAGAGCATATGCCCAACATAACTTACCAGGCACAACCAACCAGCAGGTAAGTACTCCTCCTTCAACTTCCAACCAGCTGGCTGGAAGTGAGAACAAGAGCATATCAATAAATAGAATTTGTCTTCACGCATAAAGCATAATAAGCAGATCACAATATCCCAGAACATAAATATTGGTTTTGTGAAACAATCGATCAAGTAACAGTTTACAACAAAAAGAGGGTCTGTTAGAGTATAAATCCTTTTAATTAGATAGCATACTGAGCATCTTGTATAGGAATAAAGTTGAAGATAAGACTTGTAATAGAAGATTCAAGTCCTCTGTAAAATCAAAGTATTAATGACCTGTGAATCGCTTCTCAACATCTCTCTCTCTCTCTTTTTGGCTGGATGAATTTGCTCTTACTACCGGATGAATTTTCCACAGATTAGCAAGTTCATGGAGTGGTATTCACATCAGGAAAGTGAAATTAGACAATGATCAGTTGACTTGGGAGGATGACATGAGTTTGGTTATGTCTTAAGAGCAAGTTGCACTATACTGCATGTCAATGGGATGCAATTTATGTGGGCTGACAATGTCTGGCTAGAGACACGATTTGGTAAGGATGACATAAAGCTTGTAGTCACCATGACTTGATGATGACTTTCAACCAAGCTTCTAGGTGATGAAAGATGCTGTTATGAAATAATTTCATGCATTTCATGCTACAAGTGCCCTAGAAAAATTAAAATGCTACCTTGATTGCTTTTATACCAGAACTGCCAAAACAGTGAGCTCGATGGGTGGGGTATAAAGTCTTTGCAGATAGATAGCAGAGGGTGTTAGGCATCGATAGTGGACATTGAGGAGGTCTGGGATTCTAGGAATTTTTTTTTTTATATATATAAATAATGTATATTCATTCAACATGTAGAGGAGCGGAATCCAAGTACATAGGATGTATACAGAAGAACCCCTAATCCATAGAAAAACAGGAACATAAAGCTAAAAATTCAGAAAAAGTACAAACAAACACCGTATTCCAAGCCACTCTCCATGTATACAGGGTTTGTAGCACGAACTTCTTTAAATTGAGTAAACTATTCTCACAATCGTCAAAATTGCATACATTCCACTCCGGCACTCCCGCCCTAGACATCACATCAAACACAATGGAGTCATCCTCCATGTGCAATGCCAAGCGGTTGCCTAGTTGTCCCCTCCAACTTCCCAACAATTCGCTCACCCTTCAAGGCATAACCCACGCAACACCAAAAGGCTGAAGAAGCGCACTCCACATTTCTGTTGCAACCTCACAATGAAGGAATAAGTGATCAATGGACTCTCCGCAAGACTTTAGGTCAAATGACTTCCTTTTCGATGGGATCAAACAAATTGTATCCCCGCCTCCATATCTTACTTTTTGAGAATACAAGAACTCAAAAAATCGAGAGACCACTTTCACCTCCCAATCATGCATAGGTCCAGTAAATAGAATATTCCAATGAATGTTACCATTTTGGATCTGCATATTTTCCTCCACCCATGCATCCTTACCTCATGCAATAATGAACAACTTTGAAAAGAGGATCTTCTTAGAAGTGTACCAATCTTGATGTTGATTCACATGCATGAGTCAATTAAGCATTACACGCTATCCTTTCAATTTAATGTTACGCGAATGTAAATCTCCATAAGACTCCCAAGCAAATAAAGTCTAATCATTACCTCTTTCTGTTTGGTGAATAAACTGAAATTATTAAGGCTAAAAGGGCGCATAAGGATCATGAACAAGGCCGAAGGATCATGAACAAGGCCGTTTCCAATGCAGCCAAGGATTTGATGTTCACGTGGGTGCATATGTGGATGCCCCAAAGCTAATCGAAGCCAAGGGAAAAATTACCTCAGTGTCCATATTGGAAAAATAAAAATCTTGTGAGCTTTGCAAAATGCAGGTACAATGAAAAATCTTCAACAATTCTAGAAAAGCTTTAAACACAAACAAAAGCTCATAGTATTGCAAAAGTTTTAAAATGTAATATTCATTAAGATGTGCAAAACGGCAAAACCCAGTACATGGGGAAGTCTAAAGAAGAAACCTCAAAATTAGAAAAGTGGCTCCTAAAACCTAAGACACTTCTCTTATTGAAAATTGGATAACTAAGACACTTTTGGGCATGAAAGTTGTGTCCATCCATGACTGACGCTGATTTCAAAATATATGAAAGAAATTCTACCTTGTTTTTTGGGATAAGTGGATATTTATTGAAAAGAATGAAAAAAAGAAGAAGACAAAGGTACAGGGACAGAACCCAGATTACAAACCACTCTAGGGAGCAATAACTAAAGAGGAAAGAAAGAAAAAAGATCAATCATACAAACCCAGGCCCTCAGCATATTTCAAAGAAGCCCCACAGTCTCAAAACATACTATTCTCCTAAGCGGGATCAAACCCTCCTAAAGAGTTGACTCTCGTCCTGACTACAAAATGATGGCTCTCCATTTGTTAATGTTTTTTGGAAGGTGCTTTTTGTTTTTTGTTTGAAAATGTGTTCTAATGTGACATAAAAGTGAAAATAATTTTGAGTGTTTTGTGTTTTAAGTTGTTTGGTAATGTTTTTGTTTTAAAAACAGAAAACAAAAGTGAGAAGGAGAATGATTTAACAAACAAAGCCGATGTTTTTGCAGGATGCTAGTGGAGGTTCTAGATTTCCTAATATAAGTTCTAATGTTTCTTTCCTTTCAAATACAATAAATCACAGCAGCTAACATCAATCTAACAACCATACAAAGTAAAGATTTGTTAGAAAATTTCTAGGCAGCTAAAGCGCAGAGTCCTCCCATGTGCGTAAGTCCAGGCCAGATTGCATTTGTCCCAGAGGGAGCACCAAAATTGGCCCAAGTAGGCACAAGAAGTATAGTCTTTGGGGAGAATGTTGCAGAGAACACATTGGTTCTTACGCACGAGTGTTATCCTTTTTTGTGAAGAAAGTCATAATGGTTCTTATGTATTAAAAAATACATGGATACTAGATCTGATATTACAATTAAAAAAAATGGTTATACATAACCATGTTTCTATATATATTTTTGGGAGTAGTCTTGTCCTACACCCAGCATCCATGCCAAAAACTCCTTTTCCAAGTCGCTAGCATCTCAATCACGGATTCCAGACAACAGTCCTTTTCCAAGTAGCTATAGAACAAAACTCCTTAACAGCAAAACAGTGAGGCAGCAAGAGACCTACTGTCTTATAACTACTCAACACATGCAAGCACCAGTAGACAACTACCTGCTGTCTCCAACAAGGTGGTTGACACCGAGAAAATTTTACCTAAAGCAACAACCCAAGAGCTCAACAATAAAAGGCATGTTAGCATGCCAAATGCTCTTCCACGGTAAGAAACCTATCCATAATAAGATTTAACCTCATGGTTTTGATTCTTTGTCAAACTCCCCTATCTGTCTTCACTCACACCATCAATTATTGTTGAATATAGCAAATCCGAAAGATCATTTGCCAACATGAACTCCCAAACTTACAGCACTACAGTTATAAAACTTCCCACTAGATAACCCAAGTAATTAGCCATTATTTTATAGATGTGTGTGCGCATGTGCGCCCCCCGGGGAGGAGGGGGGGGGGGTGTTGGAGGGGTGGTGTTTTAAGTAAATGGAAATCCATTACAAAGGAAGAACAAATCTCCAATTCTACAAAAGCGCATTTCAGACTCCAGGTGAACTCTACCACTAAGAGAAAAACAACTCTAAAATTCTACATAGGCACATTTTGGAACCCATGTGCTCTATCGCCAGTCCAACAATAAGAACAATATTACTACGGAACATATTCCAAAGACTGACCAAGTACGATCTTCCACTGCAAAAGGTCTATCCCCCCCAACTTTGCCCCCACCACATGCTTCCAAAACAATTCCTTCTCTTGATAAAACTCTACGATGACATACCCTAAAGATACTAGTTATATATAGTCAAGTTCCAGGCTCCTGTCTCTTTGATCAGATAGGGGATCATATGACCTGCCAATAACTAAGTGGTACTTAAACTCATCCCTGAACTCACCCAAAAGGAAGTCTCTGTACTATATGTAATACGTACCAAGAGACATAGCATGGTAAAGATAGACATAAAGTAGGTAAGCTCAAGAGAGAGCTCTTAGTTCAGTTCAACCTAAATACTCAGTCCCTCTCCTTTTACAAGTTAGTGCACTAAAATGGGTGTCTAGTTTTCCATTGAGTCAAACTCAAAAGTTTTTGTAGCAAAATATATAATATAATAAAAAGGAAAGGTAAAGGTGGGAGGCAGAGAACAAAATATAGACAATGAAAAGATCTTATGATTGATCTAGAAGAGTCCCTTAATAAAATTTCTAAATACTGATCAATGTATAATATCTGTGAACTTTGAATAACTCATTTGCATATTGATTTAAGATGTGAACAGATTGAAGGTTACCTGCCAAAGGATTGAACTATGGTGATATCCAGCAGCCATCACATATTCTGTATAGACAAAATCCCAACTGCCCAGGTTTCACAAAAAGAAGAAAAAATGAGGTTTTAAAGTAATAATTCAGGTGAGGAGGGGGGGGAATTGTATTCAGACTTAAAAGAGAAGTTTGGCAAACTACATAACCAGGTTAGTCGTGAATATTATTACAGGTTTCAAATTATTTACGTTTGTCAAGTTTTGTAAAATAAAGATCTGGCTCTTTTGTTTGACACTTCTCTTTCTGAAATTAATATTGCACGTTTCCATAAAAGGACTAAAATGTGATTATGAATAGTTTAGACAATTGTATACAAACCAAAACTAGTTTTTGTTCTAGGATTGGCTCAGAACCAGACTGAACGATTTGGGACATTGGTCACACAAGAAACCCTGAAACAAATTATTGGTAATAAGTCAAGGACCATCAGTCGAAGATGAAGTAAATGAAATAATAATCGCTACTAAAATCAGTCACTCGGTTCTTCCCCATTTCCTTTAATACAGCTTATTCCAACATCAACATATAGTCTTTGACAAATAGTATCAGGGTTTTGTAAATTCTCACCTTCATTTGAAAAGGTAAAAATCCTAAGCTACAACAACTTTCATATTAATAAGTCCATGGCTGTTTTATGCTTGAAACATACATGCACATCAATCACTTTCCATTGTTGCCTCCCTAGAAAAAATATGACACGATCAACACCTTGCATCTGATTCTCATAAGAAATCTCAAAACGACCACAAAAACCCATTAGACCAAACATATATTAAAAAAAAAAAAAACCAATTATGACTTATTGTAAAAACATTTGTCTTAAAGACATTAGGACAAATGATTTGACCAAAAATCTTGGTGATAATACTGGGAAAGCACAGATGTTTTCTCATGAGAAAAAGGTTATAATTGTTGTTAAACTTTCAATGCAAGTACCAAATACAACCATAAGTTTTCGGTGATGTATCGCAAAGATATATTCCAAAATAACTTTAATGTTCATCATAACCATTGCCAACATACAGCAACATATTGCCCATATTCAAAACATTGGTCAGAAGTAATAAAAAATAAAAATAAAATAAAAATAAAAAAGAAGCTCAGTACAGCTTCAAAGCTAAATTCGAAGATTACAAGCTTCTTCCAGCGTAAGTTTAAAACTTGGTTTTTGTAACAAAGATCATATGAGTAGAAGAATTTATAGTTGCTTATTAAAAGTTACAGTCATAATGTCAGTGAACAAGTCACCTTAAGTTAGTGACACATACAGAACGAATTCTAGCGTCCGCAGCTGCTCGGCATGCAATAGGAACAATATCAGAGACCTGCTATTAGAAAAGCTTTTTAGCATGACTGAAGGCCATTTATATTGGTGGAAAGAAAATAACATATTTTTAAGAAAACAGTCGCATGCCCACAACCAAAAAGAAAAAGAAAACAAGATATTGCTTTGATTCCTTATTTCATTATGCAAAACTCCAACCTCATATATAAAAATCCTATAAAGAAACATTTCAAGCATCAATTACCACTAAGTCAGCCTTGATGGAGTTCAGCCACTCAACTTCTGTTGCTAAAATTGATGCCCGGCATAGTACTGCCATCTCAGAATACTTGATTACCCCAAAATGATGAGCCAAAAGAAACCAGTCAATCACCACACAAGAAAAGTTTAGAAACAGGGCCAGCAAAAGATAAAACAATCAATATCAAAGGAATTAAGGAAACATTATTAGTCCCAGGTATCGACATGGGAATGATCATTGTTTCCATAAATATGACCTTCACAACCTTTTCCAAGGAGGCAAGACGATCAACCGTCAAAGCATCCGATTGAACAGCTCCACAGTCCAACACAACCTGCCACCACAGAAACTGCCTCATTATTACAATTGCAAGAACACCATTCAGACAATTTCATACCACTGAACATAATGCAAATTGGCTACACATTATAAGTTGATAAAAAAAAAAAAAAAAAAAAAAAAAATTCTTTTTGCCTACAATTTCCTTATATGAAAGGAAGATAACACTCTAAAATAAGAGATTAGGATTTTTTTTATTATTTTATTTTATCAGATTGAGAGTACCCCCTTTTTCTTGTGAAAGGAACAGAATACACCTATTATCTGTAATTAAACAATTTGAATTTATTTCACAAGAATCACAACTGTATATTACATGAAATCATAGTTTTTGCTTTTGTAACATCTGGAGGCACAATTCAATAGTTGCATGATCAAACGAAACAGACCCATCACGGTGAATGATACTGAAAAGAGGAACAAACAAATAAAATTCGAAAATGCCATAATTTCAAGAAGTTCTAGAAACAATCCAAGCTAACTAACCTTGCGGATGAAGAGTCTTGGTGATTGTATTTCAGAAGTGAATAAAAAGTCAGGAGCAACTGAGACCACGTGGACATCATGCCCGGCCAGAATGAGATGGCGGACAACCTGTTTATCACATCGTACATCACAATCGCATATGACAAAACTATTAACATAAAGTAAGTGCTTGGTTGAACAGGAAGAACCAAAAGGAGAATTTGGGTTAACACGCACGTTGAAGATGTCATAACATAAAGATAAAGATTACACTGGAAATTAAACGCTCATAGATTGTGTACGTTACTGAGTCCCTTTCTCTAAGAAATTATTTCCCGCCAGTTCTGATTAATCGATATGGAATGGGTTATAGTAAATATTTCTCCAGAATATAATGAAGTCCAAAAAAAAGTTTTCGAGAGAGTCAGAAGAGATAATTTTTATATGTAAAAGTTGGTATGCAGTGAACTCTTTATAGTGTTGAATCAACTGTTTTAATGTATGAACATGTAATTTCACAATTAACTGCAAATTTAATTAACAATCATTAAAATCTGACCATCAAATATTAACATACACTTAATTTTGACCGTTAGATTAAATTATTACTAACGGTTATTTAATCATAACCGTCAGATCGTAGTTATATATTAGTAACGATCACTTAATCTCAACCGTTAGATTAAACTTAATTTGATCTTACAATTAGATTTACTAACGTTCTAGTAAATCCAACCGTTGGATTTATCTTAAAAGCATCACAAGATCAAGATCAAATCACTAGATCGTATAATCATGACCGTCCAAAAACTAACTGTCTATGGAGAGTCTCTTTGGTGGGACTTTTACTCGGCCAACCGGTTTAATATTTTTTTTATTTACTTTATTTAATGTTTAACACTTTGATTATGGGTTTTGTTTTTTCATAGTTACGAGTGTAGCTAATTTTTTAGTAAGGCTAGATGTAAAAGCATAACATTTTTATTACGCATTTTTCATAGTATTTTAGATGTTCTTTATAGATTAGTGATCGAATGTTGAAAATGATTATAATTTGAGGAAAATGTCGTGTTGCCAAGAATATAATGAATGCTTAATCTCTTTTGTAAAATTTCATGGAAATCAAATTTTCAATCAAACTCGTGTTCAATTAACTTTATTCTTAATCAATGCTTAATTGTGTATTTTTCCATTATGGGAGTTGATTCTCTGCTTAATTGAATTAGAATGTTAGGTGGATCCTTGGAGTCCTAGTGTTTTTCCTATAAATTTTCTCCTTAACTCCATTTTAATTAGTTTAGTTTTCTTAATTCAATTTTTCTGTACAATTTTTTAATTTTTCTCTATGGATCGATGGACTTTAGTCTCACCGAAAATTAATTTATTGTAAATAATGATCAAATTAGCATTTTTTTTTTCATATAGGTCCATTCGTGAAATTTTCCAAAGAAAAAATAGAAAGCATTACCTTTTCTTTCCACATTAACACTAGGTTTAAAAAACTATAAGAGCAGGTTTGAAAGTTTTCATAGTTGTTATTTATTTGAAATTTTTAAATAGCAGTAATATATACACTATTAAATCTATAAAATCTAATATTCATCTCAAAATAACTCTTCTCCATTTCTATTGAAGTTTATGGCTCAACGAGAGGTGTTAGATGAGCCCGGCTTCTTGTAAACTCAGTTCGATTTGATTTACTTAAATTCGATTCGGTATCAATTTGAAAAATAAATGAGTTGTTTGTCAACACAATAATCCGCTCGTATAGTAAATGAGACATACTAGTATAAGGGTCCGTTTGAGTTTACGATTTCAAAAAGTGCGATTTTAAAAAAAAAAAATTGATTTTTAAAAACGCAGTTAAGCGTTTGGTAAATTCGCAGTTTGACCTTTAAAATTGCAGATTAACATTTTAAAATACTGCATTTTCAAAAAAACACCTTATTGCCTGCGATTTAAATAAGCACTTTTCTGCGTTTTCATATCGCAATTTTTTAAAAACGCAGTTTTCAGACGGTTCATTTTCTGTGATTTGGTTTAAAATTGCTATTTTTCTCTGCGAAATCGCAATCCCAAACGCATCCTAAGTTCGGCTCGACTCGGACAAATTAAGCTCGTGAGCTCGGCTTGTATAAATTCGACTCGACTCGTTCGGTTCGAATCGTTAGCTCGCTTGTTTAGATATATATATGTTATAAATATAAGATTCTATATTTCTCGTGTATAAATATTAACATATATAGTAAACATAATATATGCAATACTACAAATGTTTCATTTAGAATATGAAATATAGATCAAAGTTAAAATTATACTAATAATTATTATTTTTTTAAAATAAAAATTATTATAAAACTCCAATCGAGCTCGAGCTTGATTGGAGGCTCGGCTTGTTAAGTTAGCCGAGCTCGAACTCAGCTAGGCTCTTAACAAGCCAAATTTGACAATTTAACTCGAACTCGAGCTCCTGTTTTATACATTCGAGCCAAATCTGACAGCCCCAAAGTGAAAGTACTAGGACTCGGTAAATTGACAATATAGAGTACAGATAATTAACATGCAGACAGAGACACTTGGAACATTATGGCTCACAAATTGAAACAAAAGAAAAAAGTAGTAGAAACCTCGACGACACGAGTGGCGTGGCCCAATCCATGGCCACTGACGTAGTATGCAAAGACCAGATGCTGTCTTGCTGCGGACACACCGCCATTGCCGTCTTCCATTGTCGTCATCCTCGTTGAACCAAGATTCAGGTTTCGGTTTTTACTTTCTAAAAGTTGGTTGTAATAAATGGAAAATGTTAGATTTACAACACCAACACAACAACCTCTTACATGAGGGTAGACCCCACTGTTGTTATGCATTTGTTGTGATGGTGTAGTGCAGAAATCAAATCCCATGATATTTTGTAGAAGAAAAGAGTGGTTGTTGAATGTCCGTGCATTGATTGTGAATTGTACTCTGTCCCAATGTTCCCCACGTTTTTTAATAGGGATATTTGGGCTAGGAAAAATAATTTTTTTATTTTACATTACCTTACATTAATTCTACGTTAAGACATATAGGTTGTGTGTCCTATATATATGAGTCTCATAACTAATGTGTCTTGGTGTAGATTTAATGTAGAGTAATATGATATAGAAATAATCCATAGGGTACAAGGTCCACGTCTATCACTCTTTGCTCCTCTTCTTATCTTATGTTATTAAAATAAATAATTTAAAATATAAAACATTCACAATTTTTTTTAATATTATTTTCACTTTTATCAAATTAAAATATAAAAAAATTATATTTTAGCCTCCCAAATTACCATCTGTTTTGCAATTAGCCTCACAAATTGCCAACACCCTGACTCCGGCGCCCCAAACTACCAAAATCTTTGAAAAATGCTACATTTAGCGAAATATCTCTATATTAGCTCTGTCACGTGTCATTATTAAATTAAAAAAATAATAAAAAGACTAAAAAAAAATTTAAAAATTAAAAACTAAAAAAACAAAAATTTATTAATTGAAAAAGGACACGTGGCAGGGGTAATATGAAGATATTTCGCCAAATGAGGCATTTTTTAAAGGTTTTTGTAGTTTTGGGGGTTGGGGTCGAAGTGTTAATAGTTTGTGGGACTAGTTGCAAAACGGATGGTAATTTGAGACGCTAAAATAAAATTTTCCTTTAAAATATTTTTTTCCGACTAAAAACGTTTACAAACATAAGTTTTCTTAATCATTTCACACAAATTGTTTAAAGGGATATGATATATTGCCACCGAAAGACATAATTCTTAACCACCTTTGCTCACGTGTCAACTTTTACTTTTAATTTTTAATTTTTTTTTTTAAAAAAAACCTAAAGCTAGTTAGGGGATCACCTTACTACATGAGTAAAGTGATCAAAAATTATGTTTTGAGGTGACAAAATATCATATCTCACTCAAAAGGGTCTTCTTCCATGCCATACGTGAGCTGGACCCTTAGCAATTACTTAGACATTTGTAACTATTTAACTATTTAATAAGATTAAATATTGGGATCGATATATAAAAAGAATTTTAATTTTGGGCATTTGTAAGGAGAGTTATGATTTTTAAGATGTAAAGGTCAAAACAACAATATTGTATATTGCTCGGATATTCTAAGGTATCAAACAAATTTTGGGTTGCTAGGATTTTTTGGATAAATTGTAGCCTTTTTTTTTTTTTTTTTTTTTTTTTTTGTTGAACAGATAATACGAGGCACCATATATTACTGAATAACACCATAAGACAATTACAGAGAATGTACAAGACCCCTTACACTCTAAGCCAGAAAAATCTGACTTAAAACAGCTATCTAAACAACATACAAACATTACATGAACAACGTTTGAACTACTCTTTACATTTAAGCACAATCTAAACAAAGGAAAAGAGGACTAATCTAGCTACATGCCAACAAATAGTCCAGTAACAATTGAGCATTACAAAGGCAGACTGTGAACAGAAAAATAAATAAAAACCCAAACAGAAACCAAACGAAACATGCGTCGAGAAAAAATCGTCATCGACGTTGGCGCTTGTAAACACGCGCCTTCACCAGAAACCTCTCTCTCTGCAGCAGACGACCGCTGAAACCACTGATCTCCACCATAGAGAGGCGCGTGTCATGAAGGACCCAGCTGAAGAACACAGATTTGGCACCAAAGAAGACATCAAAAAAGCACAGCCAGAAAAACTCGCCGAAGACACACCAGAAAAGTCACTCCCCAACACAGACGTCCCGTGTAGCCTTCTGCCAGGAAAACCAACATAAAAAGAACAAGGAAAAACTAAAAAAAAAAAAAAACAACCTCCATAGCCCAGGAAAGACTAGAAGAACATCAGCCACCACCGAATCTAGCCCAGGGGAACAAAACTCCTTAGAAGGAATAGAAGGTAAACCAAAGCAAAGAAAACAGAGAAAAATATAAAGAAAATGAGAGAGGAGAGGAGGGAAGAGACCTTCCCTCCTCCCTCACCGGCTGCACGAAGAAGAAAGATACCAGGAGAGAGAAGAGAGGTTTTGAGAGGGGCGGCGGGTAGGTTTTTTTTTAACTCAAGACAAATTAATATATATTGTAGGCCTTTGAATAAGGAGAATTTTAAGACAAATTTCATGTCATTTGAAATTATAAGTTGAAATTGTTATAATTTTTGCAAGCTTCACAGGTCAAATTGTTAAGCAATCAATAGATATGAATTTTGGTTTTTTTTTTTTTTTTTGTTTAAAAAAAAAAAACAAAATATCAATCTTCATATACATTAAAAAAACTGACTCCAATTTTTTTTTTTTTTTTTTTTTTTTTTACAATACCAGTGATACTCCTAGAAATATCCTCCAACCAAACAGAGTCTAAATTATTAGTGGCTGCCTCCTTAGCAAGTACACGAGCTATTATGTATTAATTTATAGATTTGTTGTAGCTCAGGTTAATTGATAATTTATATTGATGTTTAAAGGATAAATGGAACCATTTGGTGTAGGCTGATTTGAAATTTAAGCGAAAGGCAGTCCAGGAATATTTAAACTGTAGAGGGTTATTCTTGTAAATTGATAAAAAAAATTAAACAATGTTTTTCTAAATTAGCAATGAGATATTTTGAGGATATTTTCGTAATTTGACAAATAAAATATTTTTAATGGACATTTTCATAATTTAGCAACGAAATTTTTAAGGATGTTTTCGTAATTTGATAAGAAGGTATTTTGAGGCATTTTAGTAATTCTTGTAGGAAGATATTTTAAGGACATTTGTGTAATTCAACTATGATATATTGATTAATGTTATATATTACATTATTATCTCACTACACTATGCTGACGAGGCATTGCCAATTTACTTTTACATCAGTCATTGTTATATGGAATAATTGCACCACTGGTCCCTAGAGTTAGCTTAAATTACGAATCACTCCATGTGATACAAAAAGTTCATGGACGGTCCTTGTGGTAAACTATACTTACAAATCATTTTCTGAATCTGTTTTTCCTCCACCAAGTTAACAGAGTCCGTTAATGGATTACAATACAAATGATATTTAGAGGTTGTCTCACTATTTATGTAACGTGGCAAACTAACTGATTCTGTTAACTTAGTGGACGGAAAATGGATTCAAGGAGTGATTCGTAAATATAGTTTATCAATGATCTTTCATTAAATTTTTGTACTACAGAAAGTGATTGTAATTTAGGACAACCATAGGTACCAGTGGTGCAATTATCCATATATACAATGTTGGATTGGTAATGCCATGTATGCATAGTAGGATAAAAAAACTCAACAAAAAACAAAACCCAAAAACCTATTGTTGGAATAGGGGGGTGGCTTGGCCATCCCCTTTAGCCAAATGGGGGTTGGCCGAATCACACCGGAGGGATATACATGTATACAGTTATTAACTACAATTACCCGTTATCTACATATACGAATGTGCAGGGGCGGATCTCTTTTAGGGCCAACAGGGGCCACAGCTAAAACAAAAAAAATTACTACTTATTTTTGTCTTGCAAACTTGCACTCTTGTAGTTGGCCCCATCAAAGCACTATTTAGACTTTAGTCTACTTTCCACCCAAGAGTCAAGATGAGTCTTAGATGTCAAAGCAACAATTAAAGCCCCAAGTCAGAGTCATTTTCAAATTTTTTTTTTCTCTCCATTAGTCCATACAACCATCCGGTCCATCCCCATAGCCATACACCATACTTCTAAGCTCTAGCTTAGCATGACAGTCAACAAGACAACTGGTGGACAGCACCTCAACGGCTCAAGAAGACAGGAAATAAGAAAATAAGAAATTACATATAGACCTCATGAAAAATAAAAAAAGAAAAGAACTTCTAAAAGAAAAAGAGACAAAGTCACATACTCACAAAGACAGAAACATAAAAACTTCTGGTGTGGGTGCAGGGTGCTACTGCCTGTAGTGGAAAAGAAAGTCTCCGGCTGGGAGTGAAATTGTGGAAACTGGCATTTAGTGCATTAGAGGGAGGTGATTTTTTTGAGTGTTCTATGAGAAGTTTTTTTTTTTTTTTTTTTTTTTTTTTATTTTTTATAAGTTGGTTTTGATGTTTGCAAGTGTTGAAGAGGGAAGAAGTTTTTCACCCTTTTTTTGGCATCGCTTCTCCACTAAGCTTAGAAGATAGTAGTGCTAGTTTTGTCTACGAGATAATCTTAAATCTCTCTATTCAAAAGCGTATCATGGTTTAGACTTTTACTGAGTTGTAAACTGTACAAAATCTTTCTGGAGTCCAAAAATTGCCTTATTGAACCTTGTGACAGTGATACTTGTCATATTAAGACCCTTTCCATATTAGAGAAATAAACTCTGAATATTCTGAAGACTCTGAATAAATATGACATCCCTGTTTCAGCAGCACACTTACAAGGTAATGATTTTATCAACAAAATGTAGCCAATAAACTAACACTCACCTTGTGGGGCCTTGAACTCCCAAAATCCTTCACAAAATGCTACCTCTCACTCTTTCTCACTCCTCATCATCTCTCTCTCTCTCTCTCTCTCTCTGAGTACTCCGAGAGGCTTAGCAATTGGAATAAAGGCTAGGGCCAGCCTAAGAATGAATTTATAGGCAAAAACTCTCGCCTGGGAGTCCAAAAAATACTCAAATTGCATATTGGCTGGTTGTGATTGATCACTAGGGTTTCTGGAACCCTAGTGATCGATCACACCAACATGGGTGATCGATCATCTAGGCAAAAAAATGGCTTGAGTGTCGATTCAGGCCCATTTTCTCATCCTTTAAGCTCAATATTTTTCCTTGTAACACCCCGCCTAAACACGTGGCAATTATTATTGTACAACCCAAAGATCCGTAAATATTTTAAGAAATTATTTTTGAATGAAGGTTCTCAACAAAATATTTAAGGTACAATACCAAAACTCTATAAAGTGTGTTCAAATGTGTTTTCACAATAATAATAATAATAATATTCAAAATTAATTCCTAGCGTCAAACAATCGATACAACTTGAACGATCGACGGACAACTGTCATTGATCAATAGAGACAACTTTGAACGTTCGACTCTAACTAAAAATTGAACAATCAACCCCTGAGGAAGAACATTCGACAACAGTCTAGAAACATATTTGTTTTGACACATCAGTCCTATTGTGCTTGCATGAGGCCTCTATTTAAACATCCTTATGTCCATTCTTACCAATTTTGTCACCATTGCCTCAGAAAAAACCCTAGAGTAAGAGAGAGTGTAAGTTTTAGAGTGAGAAGGTGATTACTTGAAGGCTTTTATTCAAGGAGAGGTAACCCATTGCCTCAAATTCGTCTTCATTGATGTTACTAGCATATTAACAATGTGTTTAGTTGTTGCCTAATTGCGTTTTTGTTGTTTAGTATTCTAGCTTATAGATTTGCAATTCTAGGTTTAATACTATGGGTTGACTGTTGGTTAATGCATGGATAGGTTATGGTTATGATTAAGCATGTTATTCCTTGTTCTTGCATGATTAACATATTGATTGGAAGCATTAGATGTAGACCCCTGGGCTATTTTTAGATATTATGTTCAAGCTAATAATGGGTTAGGTATTAAATGCAATGGATGATGTTTACTTGTGTTTTACATGTTATTTCATGATTAACATATTGATTAGAAGCATTAGATGCAAACCCCTGGGTTATTTTTAGATATTATGTTCAAGCTAATAATGGGTTAGGTATTATATGCAATGGATGATGTTTGCTTGTGTTTTACATGTTATTTCATGATGTATGATAATAGTTAGGCCTTATAGGACTATTAGGAGTTGTGGCTAAGTTTGAGAATAGGTTTAAATTCACACTTCTATTAAGTGATTATGTTATGAGCATAATTTTTGTAACAAATGTTTATAACTGTATCGAAACGAATATTTACTTAATGATTTATGATAAACGGACGTAGGAGTGTAGATCGTCATGTACGGATGTTGGGCACATATGTACAAGGGCTTGACCCAATGGTCTAAATATTTATGATAATGTTTGGTTTTGGATCCAATGGTTTTATAATGTGATCAGTGCAACCATGTTTGATTGATGATCACTATTGGGGGACATTAGTATCGTGGGCCACCCGAAGTCGGACTGGGTTAGGCTACTAGTAATGGACGATACGAGGCAACATTCGGGACACCAATGTTGTACTACATGTCTCCCAGGATAGCGCCAAGCCGCCAACCCTATCAAGAAGGGGTTAAGAGCTCAAATAAACTATATAGAGGAAAGTTATAACTATGTATATTACGTATAAAATCTTCACTTGCATGATTTATGCATTAAACCATATTGTGAATTCTCCATGGAATTATGCTTGCTATATTTCAAAATAAACCAATTTTTTTCTATTGGCATAATAATAGAGGCAACACTTACCAATTTTTTAAAAACCATGATATTCTCAAGGGAAAAATACACATATCCCCCTCAAACTACTACTCATTTGTCAATGTTCCCCAAAACTACCAATTGGGTCAATGTCCCTACTCAATCTATCAAAACATGTCAATGTCCCCCTAAGACCAACAAAAAGACAAAAATGACCATAATTTTATTTCAATAAGACAAAAATGGCATTAGAAATTTGAAAAAAAAACTAAAACTAAAAAATAAAAAATAAAAACAAAACTAAAAAAAATAACTTTTTAAAAAACAAATTAAACAAAAAATTAAGGAAAAAAAAAAGAACAAAAAATTATTAAAAAAAAAACGGACGAAAAAATAACTGAAAAATTAAAAATAAATAAATAAATAAAAAACGAAAAAAAGAAAGGAAAACCCGTTTTTATTTTAGTTTTATTTTTTGTATAACTTTTTTTTTTTTTTTTAAATTTTAATAATTTTATGAAGGGTATTTTTGTCATTAGGGGGCATTGACATTTTTCGGTAGTTTAGGGGGAGAGATTGACGCAATTGGTAGTTTGATGGGGACATTGACAATAAAGTGGTAATTTGAGGGGGTTATGTGTACTTTTCCCTATTATCAATTATCAAGTTTACATAATACATTTTTGTTACCTAAGGCTCATTACATAATTTATTTACTAAGTCGTGGACTTACGCAGTTACTTTTTCACGTATAATATCTTGGTGTTTTGCAAACTAGCAGGTTTGCCAAGCTGTAGAGTTGAGAATTTTGTTGGGATGAATATAATGAGCAAATGTCTTATATTGTCAGGTTTGCATAGATTAGATAGAAGTTAATTTTGTAGTATTTCTATTTGGAAGCTTTAAGTTTTTAAAGCGTGCGGTTTGAAAAAATAGCGATTTTAAAACACAATTAATGAAAATGTGATTTTTAAAAGTACAATTTTTTTTTTTTACATGTCCACACAAGAGGGGAGAGGGGGGATTCGAACTAGTATCCTCCGCTTCAAGAGGCGTGGTCCCCAGCTGATTGAGCTACTCCTTGAAGACATTTAAAAGTACAATTAAACAATTGATAAAAGAGTAATGCTAAAAACTACATTTTTATCCCACTAATATTTTATAATGTTGATATGTCAATCCCAACCAACCCTTGAATTTTTTTAGGGGAAAATTTATATATCTCCTTAAACTACCATTTAATTGTCAATGTTCCCCCCAACCTACTAATTATGTCAATGTTCCCCTCAAACTACAAAAAAATGTCAATGTCCCCTATAAGACCAACAAAAAGACAAAAATGACCCTAATTTTTTTTCAATAAGACAAAAATGTCCTTATAAATTCGAAAAAAAAACTAAAAAAAAAAAAAAAAACAATTTTTTTTTTTTTAAAAAACGAAAATTTAAAAAACGAAAAAAAAAACAAGTTTTTTTTTTTTTTTTTTCAAACAAAAAAAAAGAAAAGAAGAAAAACGAGTTTTTATAAATTTTGTTATTTTATTTTATTTTTATAATTTTTTTTTTAAAAAAATTTAATAATTTTGTGATTGGTGTTTTTGCCATTAGGAGGGACATTGACATTTTTTGGTAGTTTAAGGGGGAACATTTATACAATTGATAGTTTGAAAATGGACATTGATAATGAGGTGGTAGTTTGAGAGGATTGTGTACTTTTTGCATTTTTTTAATATCGACTAATCCAATGGTTGATTGAGACTGTTATGTCAGCATCATGAGATAATTATATTGTAGGATAAAAATGTAGTATGTAACATTATGCTTGATAAAATATGCAATTTGCCATTTAAAATCGCAGTTTAACTTTTAAAATCATGTATTTTTTAAAACGCACCCATTGCCTGCGGTTTGAAAATTTAGATTTTTCTACGTTTTCAAACCACTATTTTTCAAACACACTCTCAAATGGAATACTTTTCGCGATTTTGTTTAAAAATATGCATTTTACCTGCGAAATCGTGGGACCAAACGCGCTCTAAATACAACTTTAGATAAACTTTTTCATAATAAAATTTAGGGTTTTTGTTTTTATTTTTAAATCAATAAAATTTAGGGTTAAACACCTTATTGGTACCTGTGGTTTGGAAACTTTACTTTTTGACCTCTGTGCTTTCATTCGTATCACAGATGATATCTATGGTTTGAGAAAAGACGGACTTGGTACCTCCGTCTACTTTTCCGTCCAATATTTAATGGTCTACCACGTGTCAACCCCTGAGTGTTGACACGTGGCACAATATTAAAAAAAATAGAAATTAAAAATATTTAAAAATTAATTAAAATTAAAATTAATAAAACTTTAAAAAGAATTTTTTTTAAAAAAAGAGAGGTGACCGAGCCATCCCCTTGGCCGGCCATGGGGTGGTTCGGCCACCCCTATGGCCAAAGAGGAAAAAAAAATAAAAAATGTGAGGATTTTGGCCCTGGGGGGTGACCGAACAAGCCCCAAGAGCCACGGAAGTGGCGTGGCCCATAGGGGTGGTTCGGCCACCCCAAGGGCCAAAACTCTCACAATTTTATTTTATTTTATTTTTCTTTTTTTTCTTCGACCACCTCCAATGGCGAAAACCCTCACAATTTATTTGTTTGTTTATTTATTTATTTTTATCTTTGGCCATAGGGGTGGCCGAACCACCCCCAGGCCGGTCAGGGGGGTGGCTCAGTCACCCCTCCTTTTCTTTTTCTTTTTAATTTTTTTTTAAAGTTTATATATATATATATATTTTTAAGTTTTATAAATTTTAATTTTTTAATAATTTTTTAATTTTTTTATATTGTGCCACGTACGTGTCAACACTTAATGGTTGACACGTGGCAGACCATTAAACATTAGATGGAAAAATATACGGAAGTACAAAGGCCGTCTTTTTCCAAATCATATGTACCATCTGTGATACGAATGAAGTACAGGAAGCAAAAAATAAAGGTCCCAAACCACATGTGTCAATAAGGTGTTTAACCCTAAAATTTAATTGTATATTAACGTTTGGGAATTCCTTTCTTAACTGACTTCCCTGTTTCTTTCCACACGTATCAGAGAATGCCTTTTGCTAGGAACAGTCACACAAGGAATATGCGTATACGTTAATTATGCTTTTCTTTTTCTTTTTCTTTTGGGGGTGGGGGGGATGAAACAATTACTATGCTTATTCACATTTGAAATAATTTCATACTCAAGGGGGTCACTAGTGAAAAATAATTTCATACTCAAGTTGTATGAGTGAAAAATAATCCAATATCACCAACTCTAAGGGGGGGTCACTAGCAATGGCTCTCAGCAACTCATTTGGAATTTGATATCACAAATTGTCACTTAATGGTACAATGGAACCATGTCTTTTTCTTCCTTAATCCCCCGATAGACCCAGACCCAGACCCAGTATGTTGGGCATAATGCAGACTGCTATAGAATAAGAAGCATTTGATAGAAATACATTTAGACAATTGTACCAGAAAGATTAACAAAAATAGTTCAATAGTTTAGTGCAAATGTTGAAAGAACAGATGATTTAACATAATAAGCATTGGCTCAGCATTAAAGATTCTGATTACCAGTTTCAAAAGGGATTTATATATCTATGTTGACACTGTCATACAATGACACTGCTTTTGCATCCCGAAAAAACAAAAAAATTATAAGAAATCAACACTTTTCAGCACCTGGTGAAGAAACCCTCCAAATCATATATATATATATATATATATATATTATATATATATATATATATATATAAAAGCCGAGTTCTTCCTTGGAATGACATATAATAGTGACACGTGGTATGAACCCATATTTTTTAGTGACTAAACCGGTCATTTAAGTACTGAACCGATCTTTTAAATAAAATTGAACCGGTCTATTTAATCTCTCTCTCTCTCTCAATTAATGATATAAGTTGGACTCTTTGGTATTTTTATATTTTTGGTTGAAATCTAAATACGTTTCCATTTGTTTGTGAAATTTGTGGTTGAGCAATTCTTCATTTGAATGTTTATGAGAATTTTTTTTTTTTTTTTTTTTTTTTTCATTTGCTTTTTTGAATGTTCAGAATTATATAAGATTGAAATATAATAAGTATCACATCGACATTAAAAAAAATTCCTACTAATTTTCTATTTTATATTTTGATAATCAAAATCATGATTTTCTTCTTGCTATTTTTATTCTTCATACTTATTTTCATTCTAAACTACACCTATGGGAACAAAAATTTTAACATGTTTTAATTTATATGAATTAAACTAAAAATAAGGATCTTATGTTTTAATTCATTTGAATGTTTTATGGGATTTTTGTTTTTCTTTTAAGTGATTTTCATGATTTTCACTTATTTTTTGGGACTGTTATTCTGCTTTTGAAAGCCAAAAAAGACAATTTTATTTGATTATTGTGCACAAAAGGAATATAAATGTTTTTAAAACACTAAAGAGTTAATTAAGCATTAAATTTGAAATGCTTTTTTTTTTTTTTAATGTTCAAAATTATATGGATTTTATTTTTATTGAAACATAGCATATATATATATAAGCCAAGTTCCAACTTAGAATTAGCCTAGAATTAGAACACGTGGCATAAATTCATACTTTTTAAACATTGAACCGGTTATTTGAATGAAAAACCAGTAATTTAAGTAAAACTAAACCGGTCCGTATATTTCAAGTAAAATAAACGGTGCATTTAATATGACTAATTAACTCTCTTATATTGAATAGAAACGGAGAAGTAATGGTTTGTGGCAATGCAAAACTGCAATGTTGTTTACATTACCGGAGAGTGGTGCTCAAAGCAAATAGAACAAAGTTTTTGCCATTGTTGGAACCTTTTTGTTTGTAATACTGCTATAGCATTTGTTTTTTTAGTTTGCCTTTTAAGTTTGCCAGGGCTGTGTTCAATAGAATTGTAAATAATATGTTTGTATTTATTTTATGTTCTTCTGTTTTTCTAATTCGATTTTCTATCCTTATTTTTGCATTGATAATTTATATTATTTTTTTTATTTCTGTTGAAAAAGTTGTTTCTTTTATGTTTCCAATGAAATTTATAGGTATAGGAAGAAACTACAGTCAAATAGATATTTTTTAATTCGACCATCATTCTTGTATATAACATAAAAGAAACAACTTTTTCAACAGAAATAAAAAAATAATATAAATTATCAATGCAAAAATAAGGATAGAAAATCGAATTAGAAAAACAGAAGAACATAAAATAAATACAAACATATTATTTACAATTCTATTGAACACAGCCCTGGCAAACTTAAAAGGCAAACTAAAAAAACAAATGCTATAGCAGTATTACAAACAAAAAGGTTCAAACAAAAGCAATACCTATAAATTTCATTGGAACTGGAAAAAAAATATAAAAAAATAGTTATTTTCTATTATATTAGTGCTTATCATTTTACATTTTTTTTTTTACTTTATTTTCTATGATTTTGTTCTTTCTTTACATTTTTTTGTCCATATTCCTAATTTATATTATTTTTTTTTTGTTCAAATTGCTTCTTTTTTTCTTTTTCTAAATTTTACATTGAATTCAAGGAAACCATGAAGTGGTAGAGTTTACATTAATTGTTGTTTTGGGTACGAGATATGACGATTTTTTAATTTACATTGTTCACTTAATTTTTTCCCCCCCTGTATAATGCACATTGTTAACGTGCTTAATTGATAGACAATATTAATTTTCAAGGTTTCATATGAATCGGAAAAGTATAAGGAAAAGAAAACTCTATTCTATTCTTTTAGTATTTTTTATTTTTCATTTTTTGTCTATATTTTCTATGGTTTTCTTAACTCGTTTCCTCTTCTTCTTTTTTTTTTTTCTTTTTTTTTTCCTATTTTTTTTTTGATGTAATTAATATATTGTTTTTCATTCAAATTGCTTATTTTATCTTTTGTAAATTTTACACTAAATTCAAGAAAATGATGGTAATAGAGAGTTTACAATGGTTGTTTTTTGTACGGGGTATAATGATTTTTTAGTTTATTATGTTTATTGAGTAGTTTTTTTTTACTTTGTGTAATACAGAAAAGATAACACTATTATATTATATTAGTATTTTTCAGTTTTCATTTTTTATCTATATTTTCTATTCTTCTCTTCTTCCTGAAACTAAATTATAAAGAAGAATCTCGTGCATAGCACGGGTTACAAGCTAGTTAGTTCTGAAGACCAAGTTCATTGTATGCAGGAGTATAAATACCAATCTGGAACAAGAATATAATTGGGAGGAACTCTCTGTGGCTGATATCCAAGTACTCTTGCATCCTGCAATCTCCTTGCTCCAGTATGCTACAAAACGAAATCAATACGTGTTTACATATATGAAACTCGGTCGGCAAAATATTACAGTGGTAACAGCGAATCAGATTCCTTTTAAGAGTAAAATGTTTCCTACGAGTGGCTTAAAATGATACTAACAAAAAGCATAGGAGATTGACAGCAGATGACAGGAAGTCTGGAACATTCATTTATTGATATACTAGGTAGTTTTTCATATGGTTAATTACACTTTTGTCACTTTACCAATTTGCAGTTTGGTAGTTGGAGGAACCCATATCTGGTAAAAAGTTGCATTCTACACACATGAGGTCACATTCTACACACATGAGGTCACTTTACCTGCATTGTAGCAGTCGCTGACACATGATTGGATAAGAACTACTAAAAATATAGAAGGCAAACAAATTCAATAAGTCGGAAGAATGTTTAGAAAACTTTTCAACACTATCATGCAGATATGTACTTACCATCCAACAATGGATGGATAGAAATGTCACACAAACAGAGGAGGAAGAGAGAGGGACTTGATGGAAAAACAGCCACACTCTAATGAGCCAACAAGTACAAAAAGAAGAATTAGCAGTCAATGTACCTTATCTGACACAATTCTTTCCGTAAGCTGTATCTTGCAGTATGTGAGCAGCCAGCTGCAAAATGGTTACAGATGAAATTTATTAAAAGCAAAGATTGCCAGAGAAGAAAAGTAACCAACGGCCATTGACAAGCACAAGAACACCTGACATATAATAAAACAAACTTGAGGAAAAAAACACAGAAACATAATGCAAATTTCATAAGAAATTTGAATTAAGGCATTAAGGCGATCTAGGCTTACATTGATTGAGTGCAAATGAAATGCCAAGGGAAAGAAGTCTACAATACCCATTCCATTCAAGGTGAAAAAGTACATTGAAAAAAAAATATGAATGGACATTGCCAAGAACACGAAAAGTGTACAAGAGATACCTAAAATCCGCCCCATCACTAGACAAGAAATCAAGCCCATTTTTTTCTAGTTCTTCTTCCCTCACACTTTAGATATATGTTTTCATTGAACTAGATGATCTTGTCCTTAACCTTAGACTTCTAAATGGTTCTTCCCATAAAATCCATCTTCTCAAAAGTTAAATCATCAGTTGTCCTAATAGCGTAAGTTGATAGGAAATTATGAATTTAATTATTTAATTAATATTTTGATACTCACCTCACATGTGGGCTCATATTCTTTTCCAACAAGTGGGACACACAGAATATTTAACTTAAATGGGAGGTATATGTAGAGTCGAGATTCAAATTTAAAACTTATACTCTAATATCATGTTAAATCACTAGTTGTCCCAAAAAAAGTTGTCTCCTTAGAAATTGCAAACTTTTAAAGCGTAATTTTGACTACTTTTCCTTTTTGTTTACGAGGCAAAGCAATAATCTCTGCAAAAATTTTGGCTTATGACGATAGACAAATTAAATAGAACAAAAGGAGTATATCTATATTCCTCGTTAAGCCAAGGCGCATTTTTTCTCCATCTAATCTCCTCCATCTGTGCTATCCTTTCTATTTCATAGATAACCTCTTCCTCTCTAACTCCGTCCTTCATTTAAAAGGATGCCTCCCCTTTCCCACATCAAGCACCTTGAGCTCATCTAACATACTCTTTGTAAACCCCAAATCCAACCACTCTATTCAATTTTTTCAAATTCAGTTTTAAGGCCTTGGCTTCTTGTAAAGCACAAAACTAGGAGCACCCTAGGTCTAATAATTTTTCTCCAACAATCCATCCACAAAGCCCTCGTCCTTAAGCCATATATTTTGTCTTGGTCTAATAACCAATTTGACATCTTTGTCCAAAAGAGAGATTTCTTGTATCTTCTAATCAGCAAGAGCATTTTGGATGGCACTTCAGAAACTTCTTCCTAAACTGGTTTTTAGCCATACAAACCTAAATCCTCAAAGGTTTTAGTTTGAGGTCACCAAGTTGAAAATTACTCAGCATCGTACCAAAAACCTAGGATTGGGTCCGGCTCACACTAAGAATCAGGGGTTTCATGGAGGGGGGCGACTATGCTATTGTGTAGCTTGACGATTTGACAAAAAAAAAAGGGGGAAAACTGTTGTTCATGAAAATCTTACAAAACAAAAGCTATGAAATAAAAATTAATAAAATTTGTACCTCGCCACCATTGGTACCTCCTTCGTAGCACGGTTTCAAGCTAACAGCACGTTCAAGATAGGGTGTCCAATTTCCACTGAGCAAATCCTTTCTAATCATCTCCACACCACCTTGGAAGAACTGTTTGCCCAAAAGATATGAAATATTAAGAAGGTTTAACATTACAATGGATTACAATCAAGCTGAAGAAATGGACCGGCATAGGCCTAATAATGAATGCAGACCCCCTGCTTATAGATATGAGATCAATGACTTAAAAGACAGTTGCTGATATAAGCTGCTAGAACGTATCTACGGTGAAAATAAAATGAATAACAAACATGAAAAGCATCCAATTATACCTCTAGCAGCTTTCTCAAAAATGGTTCTTCATTGAAATGATCTCGACGTATGAAGATCAATGGCAACTTGTATGCGAGGGCTTCACTGACTGTGCCGTATCCAATCTTTCCTGGAACAGTATATACAATCAATGCACCAAAATCCAGTTTTGCAAAAACTGCTCTAGACAAAGTCTTAGTTATTTTATCCAGTAAGGGCTCTAAACAAAATTTATGTTATTATACCAAGCATGCAATCTGAAGCTGCTATTAGGTCAGGGGTGTAAACATCTTTTGCAAGCTTTACAAACCTATGGGGAATCTCCTGATTTTCAGAAGCGCCACAAACCTAAATCAAAACATAACAGAACAGCATATCAAATTGAAATAAAGAAACAACATATGATTAATTTAAAGAGCATATGCCCAACATAACTTACCAGGCACAACCAACCAGCAGGTAAGTACTCCTCCTTCAACTTCCAACCAGCTGGCTGGAAGTGATGGACAACAGCATATCAACAGTCAGAATTTGTCTTCACGCATAAAGCATAATAAGAAGATCACAATATCCCAAGAGATAGATATTGGTTTTGTGAAACAATTGAGTAACAGTTTACAACAAAAAGAGGGTCTGTTAGAGGAGAAATCCTTTTAATTAGATAGCATACTGTGCATCTTGTATAGGAATAAAGTTGAAGATAAAATTTGTACTAGAAGGTTCAAGTTCTCTGTAAAAGCAAAGTATTAATGACCTGTGAATCGCTTCTCAACATCTCTCTCTCTCTGGTTAAATGAAGTTGCTCTTACTACCTGGGTTTTTCCACAGATTGGCAAGTTCATGGAGTGGTAAGCACATCAGGAAAGTGCAATTAGACAATGATCAGTTGACAAGGGAGGATGACATGAGTTTGTTAATTGTATGGTTATGTCTTAAGAGCCAGTTGCACGATACTGCATGTCAATGGGCTGCAATTTATGTGGGCTGATAATGTATGGCTAGAGATACCAATTGATAAGGATGAAATTTTTGGGGATTTAAAGGATTATGGGGATAAAGCTCATAGTCGCCATGACTCAATGATGACTTTCTACCAAGCTTCTACGTGATGAAAGATGTTGTCATGAAATAATTTCATGCTACAAGTGCCCTAGAAAAATTAAAATGCTACCTTGATTGCTCTTATACCAGAACTACCAAAACAGCGAGCTTGTTAGGTGGGGTATAAAGTCTTTGCAGATAGATTGTAGAGGGTGTTTAGCATATATAGTGGACAGGTCTGAGATTCTAGGAATTATTTGTAAATTGGACATTATGAAGGCATATTATAATGTTGATCGTTTTTTTTTTATTTTTTTTCTTTTCTTGCTTTGTTCTGCTGTTTGGTTTCTAGGAAAAAGGATAAATTGGACTGTCCTCATACAAAGATCATCTTGAGAATGTTGTAACATATTATGGTTTTAAGAACTCTGTCTTTGTCTCTCTCTTTTTGTGTGAAACCCCAGAAAGTTAGTGGGGATATGGATTTGCTGCAAGGAGTGGGTGGATTATAAAGGAGTTTATAAATGCTAAGTCTCACACTAGTTCCTTATAGATGAGACTGAGCTTATAAGTGATTCTAAGAAGATCCAAGTGCAACTTGATTGGTTATTTTACAAAAACAGTAGATGTAGCTAGCACTTTCCTTGGTCATTACGAATGGTATCAAAGCAATCTAGTAACATCATGTGGTGCATCATGTGGCTTTGAAGCACTGCATGTGATGGACCCCGACAAAGACGTTAGAAATTGAAGTAGGGGAGATTATAACACCCCATAAAGTCAGTTCCGCATTGGAGAGATGGATAGCCTACATGGAGTTTGTAAGTTATAAATAAGCTTATAGATACTAAGTACCACATTGGTTCCTTACTATGTGAAACTGGGTTTATAAGTGATTCTAGGGAACTCCAATTGCAACTTGACTAGTCATTTTTGAGTGACAGTGCAGATGTGACTAGCGTTTTTCTTATGTTGTTACTCTCTCTCTCTCTCTCTCTCTCCCTTCTTTGAGTACCAACACACTAAGATATTATCCTATAAAAATTTGGTGCAAGGACTTACCAACATACAAACGGAGCCTAAATTAAGATTCATATGGTAAGACAAAAATCATGAAAGTAAAAAAAATGACACTTCCTCCCCATAAGAATGGGCTGGAAGGTGATGTATTAAACTTGCGACACACTAGGTGCATGTATAACTTAACAATAAAATAAAATTAAAAATAGACAAATCATCAAGAAACTTAACACAAGAATGATTTATTCTTTCCAAAGAAGAATAGAGAACAATTTGCTTGTGATGATTAAAGATAGACTTGAGAATGCTGTAAAGTATTAAAGTTTAAAGAACAATTGTCCCTCTCTTTCTCTGTATTGGAACAATGTGTTGAATCTAATAAGGTATATTTCCTCTTCTGTGTTAAATATGATATTGACTTACCAATATATCAAGATATTTTCTATTCATAATTTGAGGCAGAGACTGAATAACACACAAGCGGAGATTTACATCAAGACTTATATGATAAGGACAAAATAATCAAGGTAAGGAGATAAATGGCACTCCCCCCCCCCCCCTCCAAGAATGGGGTGGAAGATGATATTGTGAACTTACCATACCCTGAGTTAATGTATAACTTAACAATAAAATAAAATAAAAAATTATCTAGAAACTTAATACAAGAATTATTTATTCTTTTCCAAAGAAGGATAGAGAACAGTTTGTATGTGATAATATAAAGATAGACTTGAGAATGATGTAAGATATTAAGGTTTTAAGAACAATTCTCTCTCCCCCGGCTTTGCATTGAAACATCCTATTGAATCTGAGATATATTTACTCTTCTGTGTTAAAAATGACATCGACTTATCAACACACTAAGATATTTTCTTCTAATAATTTGGAGCAGGGATTTATTCTACTGCATATATTATTTTCTTTTCTTTTAAGGCTAAAGCTTCATACAAAGGAAAAATATTTTGAACAAATACCAAATAAGCATCTGAATTTTAATCCAGAAAAATAAATGTGAAAACCTGGAAGAAAGGAACCAGGTAATCCTCCCATACTTTTCAAGTCAAGGGACTTTGCAGCAAAACTTGGACATTCTAACATGTTAAAAGGTTAAAAAATTTGGTATAGAAAGAATTATTTTGACGTAAAAAGTGGAGGAAGATACCAATATATCATGACAGCCCAAGTTAAACCTCACCTGCCCACCAAAATTAAAAATTACTATCTTCACATCATCCCCTACTCCAAGATTTTTCCTCACCTGCACTACAAGAAAATGTATCATAGATCCATAATATATTAACTCATTCACATTATTTTGTGTTCTAAAGCACACCTCTTCTCTGGATTTGTGTAATCTCCTTACGACAAGGGGTACATCGATAACATTACGAAATGCTGGCACTGAAAAATGAAAAGGAATATTTTAATACTTATTAGAATAAATATTTTACAACTTATTCACTGGCCAAAAGAGCAGAGGCAGATATGCACACAGCTGTAGACACAAAGACAAAAATACAGTCTGACGAGCATTATCTCTACAATTGGGCTGGCAAGCAAAAAAAAAAAAAAAGTACTTAAAAGTAAACTTCAAAGAAAGCTTCCAGAAATGTGCTTGAACGAACATACTTGGGCTATACCCCGGTAGACGGATTAGAAACTCACTATGCGAATAATCTTCAGCAATCTGCATAACTTTTGATTTGATCATTTAGATTTGGCACAACAACATCAGTTATTTCCTATTCAAGATTAAATTTTAAAAAGAATATCTGTAATGTCAAAAAATATGTTACTTCTATACGTATGTATGTGCTATGTATGAATGTATATGCATACAATCAAAAAGTGGAGGCGAAGACATGGTATAAAAATTCCACATAAGACAAAGTTATTCACTCTGGAACAACTAGTTTCAGAGAATGAACATATAGGAAAAAACAAATCGATTTCCAATATGACTGTACCATGAATCTTCTTAGAAGTGTACCAATCTCGAAGTTGATTCACATGCATGAGTCAATTAAGCAGTACAAACTATCCTTTAAATTTAGTGTTACGTTGATGTAAATCTCCATAAGACTCCCAATCTAATAAAGTCTAATCGTTACCTTTTTCTGTTTGGTGAATAAACTGAAATTATTAACGCTAAAAGGGCATATAAGGATGATGAAAAAGGCCGTTTCTAAAGGAGCCAACGATTTGATGTTCACGTGGGTATATATGTGGATTCCCAAAGCTAATCGAAGCCAAGGGAAAAATATAGATAGTCAAGTTCCAGGCTCCAGACTCATTGATCAGATAGGGATCATATGACCTGCCAATAACTAAGTGGTACTTAAACTCATCCCCCAGCTCACCCAAAAGGAAGTCTCTGTACTAAATTTAATACGTACCAAGAGACATAACATGATAAAGATAGACATAAAGTAGGTGAGTTCAATAGATTGCTCTTAGTTCAGTTCAACCTAAATACTCAATCCCTCTCCTTTTACAAGTTAGTGTAATAAAATGTTTCTAGTTTAAATTTGAGTCAAACTTGAAAGTTTTTGTAGCAAAATATATAATATAATAAAAAGGTAAAGGTGGGAGGCAGTAGAAGAACAAAATATTGACAATGAAAACATCTTATGATTGATCTAGAAGAGTCCCTTACTAAAATTTCTAAATACCAATCAATGTATAATATCTGTGAGCTTTGAACAACTCCTATGCATATTGATTTAAGATGTGAACAAATTGAAGGTTACCTGCCAAAGGATTGAACTATGGTGATATCCAGCAGCCATCACATATTCTGTATAGATAAAATCCCAACTGCCCAGGTTTCACAAAAAGAAGAAAAAAAAAATTGGAAAATGAGGTTTTAAAGTAATAATGCAGGTGTTGCATTCAGACTTAAAAGAGGAGTTTGGCAAACTACATAACTAGGTTAGTCTTGAATAATATAACAGGTTTTCAAGTTATTTACGTTTGTCAACTTTTGTAAGATAAAGATCAGGCCCTTTTGTTTGACACTTTTCTTTCTGAAATTAATGTTGCATGTTCCCATAAAAGGACTAAAATGTGATAATGAATAGTTTAGACAAATTGTACACAATCGAAAACTAGTTAAAAGTTAAACTAGTTTTTATTTTAGGATTAGCTCAGAACCAGACTGAACCAGTTCTATGGTTTGCCAAAAATCTCCCAAAAATAAAAATTGATATAAAGGCCGAAAAACTGCAGAGGTAAGAATCAATTGTCAATTGGGACATTGGTCAAACAAGAAAGCCTGAAACGAATTATTAGTAACAAGTCAAGCACCATCAGTCGAAGATGAAGTAATTGAAATGGTAATCGATACTAAAATGAGTCACTTGGTTCTTTCCCATTTCCTTTAATACAGCTTATTCGAACATCAACCTATGGTCTTTGACAAATAGTATCAGGGTTTTGTAAAATCTCACCTTCATTTGAAAAGGTAAAAATCCCAAGCTACAACACCTTTCATGTTACTTTTCTTTACAAGTCCATGATTGTTTTATACTTGAAACATACATGCACATCCAATCAATTTTCATTGTTGCCTCCCTAGAAAAAATATCACACGATCAACAACTTGCATCTGATTCTCATAAGAAATCTCAAAATGCCCACAAAAACCCATTAGACCAAACATATAAAAAAATTAATTATGACCAATTGTAAAGCTAAATTTGAAGATTACATGCTTCTTCCAGAGTAAGTTTTAAACTTGGTTTTTGTAACAAAAATATCATATGAGCAGATGAATTTGTAGTTGCATATTAAAAGTTACAGCCATAATAATGTCAGGGCAAACAAGTCACCTGAAGTTAGTGACACATACAGAACGAATTCCAGCATCTGAAGCTGCTCGGCATGCAATAGGAACAACATCAGAGACCTGCTATTAGAAAATCTTTTTAGCATTACTGAAGGCCATTTATGTTGGTGGAAAGAAAAGAAGATATTTTTAAGAAAAAAGTCGCAAAAAAAAAGACATTGCTTTGATTCCTTATTTCATGCTGCAAAACTCCAGCCTCATAAATAAAAATCCTATAAAGAAACATTTCAAACATCAATTACCACTAAGTCAGCCTTGATGGAGTTCAGCCACTCAACTTCTGTTGCTAAAATTGATGCCCGACATAGTACCGCCGTCTCAGAATACTTGATTACCCAAAATGAGCCAAAAAGAAACCAGTCAATCAGCACACAAGAAGAAAAGTTTAGAAACAGGGCGACCAAAACATTAAACAATCGATATCAATGGAAACATTGTTAGTCCCAAGTATAGACATAAATAATGGCATTCACAACCTTTTCCAAGGAGGCAAGACGATCAACCGTCAAAGCATCTGATTGAACAGCTCCACAGTCCAACACAACCTGCTACCACAGAAACTGCCTCATTATTACAATTGCAAGAACACCATTCAGACAATTTCATACCACTGAACATAATGCAAATTGCCTACACATTAAAAGTTGATAAAAAAAATTATTATTTTTTGCCTACAATTTCCTTATATGAAAGGAAGATAGCACTCAAAACTAAGAAATCAGATATATATATATATATATATATATATATTCTTTTTTAGAATTGATAATTTTTGACACGACCTGCACGCATAGCGGGAATTACATTCTAAAAGATTTGAATTTCTTTCACAATTGTATATTACATGGATCATAGTTTTTGCTTTTGTAACATCTGGAGGCGCAATTCAATAGTTGTATGATCAAACGAAACAGACCCATCATGGTGAATGATAGTGAATAGAGGAATAAACAAATAAAATTCGTAAATGTCATCATTTTCGAATTTGCCAATGCTCCAATCAAAGTTAACTAACCTTGCGGATGAAGAATCTTGTTGACTGTATTTCAGATGTGAATACAAAGTCAGGAGCACCTGAGACCACGTGGACATCATGCCCGGCTAGAATGAGATGGCGGACAACCTTTTTATCACAACATACGTCACAATCACATAACATAAGTACTTGGTTGAACAGAAAGAACAAAAAGGAGAGTTAAAAATCAAATTTTGTTAACTCTGTTCTGAAATTACTATTTTTTATTTTTTTAAATGGCACGTTTTGAAATATCTAAATCAAATTAATCACATTAAATCGCATTTTTTCAACTAATGGATTCAATTCAAGACGCTTATCAAAGACTTGATTATAAAATTTTGTTTGGTTACATTTAATGGTATATATAGACTATAGTGCTATATTATTTAAAAAATTTAAATGACATGACAATATAATTATCATGTAGTAACATACATTATTAGATCTGTAAAAATTTATTCTTAACCATAAAATAACTCCTTGTCATTTTCACTCAAAATTGAGAAAATCCTATTCCATTTGGTTCCACTTTTCTATTCGCAAAAGGTTCGTAATTTGAAGGGTCCACTTAGATGTACTGTTTTAAAACGTGCACTTTTTAAAAACGCAACATCTGATAAAATTGAAGTTTAGCATTTAAAATTATGAGTTTTAAGAAGCATACAATTTTGTCTGCGATTTGAAAATACATTCTACAAATTGCGATTTTTTAAAAATTACATTTTTAAACTCTATAATTTTATTTAAAATCATACTTTTAACTTGCGAAATAGCAATATTAAAGAAAAAGACGAAAAGTCGTTGCAAAATAGCAATGGTCAGGCCTTTGACCATAAAACCAGTTAGTGTCTAATACCAAGGAAAGCCGAATCTTTTGACATTCAAAATCACACTTCACAAAACATGTATTAAAACTATTCACATGAACAACACTACTCCACCTCAGTCCTCAAGGTGGAAGTAGTAGGACTTGGTAAATTGACGATATAGAGTAGATAATTAACATGCAGACACAAAGACACTTAGAAGATTATGGCTCAAAAATTGAAACAAAAGAAAAGGCCGGTAGTAGAAACCTCGACGACACGAGTGGCGTGGCCGAATCCATGGCCGCTGACGTAGTATGCAAAGACCAGATGCTGTCTTGCTGCGGACACACCATCGTTGCCTTCTTCCATTGCCGTCGTCCGGATTAGGGGTGGGTACGGGGCGGGGCGTGGAGGTTTTCCGCCCTTTTTGGCCCCGCCCCGCACCCGTGCGGGTTGGCCAAATTGGACCCGTGAACCGCATGTTATAAGTGGAATCCGTGTGATGCGGGTATGGGCGGGGCGGGGGAGGCGCGGGTTTGCGAGGGGCGCGCGGGTGCCAACCACTGCCATCACCATGTCCCTACCGGAGTGCAAATCCGACAACGAAAATTTTATTGGCACATGACTAGGAGCCGAAACGTACCGGCTTGAAGAAATAAGTTCCGGAACAAGGGGTAATCGTCGTCGGCGTTGAAGAAAGAAGATAGAGAGGTGAAGTTTAGTCGTCAGCGCAGTGTGAAGAGAGGAGAAAAAGAGAGGCTATGGCGGGCCGGCGCTGTGCAGCGTAGATGAAGAAAAAGGGGAAGCGTTTCCCTCCCCCTTTTCAATGTAAAACCCCATTTTTGTTTTATATTGAAAAGGAGGAGGGAGCCGTACAAGGGTCCCCCAATCACTACCCAAGGGTTTTTGACATTACAGCACCGTGTGCTGGAAAAAAATGGAAGGCTGAGAATTATTGAAGCCTTCTTTTTAAACCAAACGTCATTTCTTAAAAGTTATGGCTGAGAATTATTGAAGCCTTTTTTTTAAACCAAACGTCATTTCTTAACTACAGCACAAGACGACTCAGATTTTATATCATTTAATTAAAGTTTAAACGACTTCGCAAAGGCCGAAGGCAAACGTTTAAGACAGCCAAAATCATGCCTTTTGTTCAATATTTTTTTCCTGGCACTGCACTATCTTCTTCTTTTTCATCCAAAATTTCTTCCATTTTGCTTTCTCCAAAAAAAGAATCTTTAACAGAAAAATAGTATAGAACCAAAAAAAAAAAAAAATTATATGCAGAGCTTGAAGGGGTCTGGGGAAGAAAAACAAGGTTACCACTTGCTCTGTTCATGCTAGCAAAAAACAGGGGCTAACAGAGTTAAAGATTTTGGAAAGCTCTGATTTGGTTGCTTACCAAATGCAGAGTAGTTGATTTTATTTATAGCCAAAATGCATAAAGTCTTTTATAATGAGCTTACAGTACTAAAGCAACAAAGCCAAAAGGCTTTTCATACAGGCTTACACGTAACTACAAAGAAGGAAAGGAAAAGGCTTGAAATGCTAGTCTTTACATAAAACATGGGTGTCAATAGACTGTTATGCGTGATTTATGGAGTGAGTGGCTGCTGCTGTCTGGCATGAAATCAGCTTCAGTGTGCGCTTGAATGAGCTGCTCTCAGGTTGTGAATCAGCGTTGATCAAGGGACTAGGTGGCTCTTGTTGGGCGTGATATCTGGAGTAGAGGTGGCTGGTAGATAACTGACTTGCATTTGAGATATTTATCATCTAACACAGACGACTAACTTGGGATTGAGAAACCAAGTTAGTCCTCTTATTAGAATTTGGAACCGTTAAAAGAAGACCCAAATTATGAGAGGCCATGTGAGAACAACAAGCTAACAATATTAGACAAGTTTGGTAGATTTTAGATAACTCATTTCTTTTTCTCTCCCTTATCTCTCTTTGAACAGCAACCTTGAAACTCTTCCTTTTCTGGCCTTCGTCTCCTCCTCCCCTTGAAGCTCTGCATATTTTTTATTTTTATTTTTTTGGTTCTATAATATTTTTCTGTTAAAGATTATCTCTTTGGAGAAAGCAGAATGGAAGAAATTTTGAATGAAAAAGAAGAAGACAGTGCAGTGCCGTGAAGAAAATCTTGAACAAAAGGAGTGATTTTGGCTCTCTTAAACGTTTACCTTCAGCCTTTGGGAAGTCGTTTAAACTTGAATGAAATGATATAAAATCTGAGTTCAATGAGTTGTTATGTGCTGTAGTTAAACTCCACGGCGTAAAACAGAAACGTTAATCAATCGTTTGCTTCACACCCGTTAACTTTTAAGAAAAGACGTTTGGTTTTAAAAAAGGTTTGCTTAATTCTCAGCCTTTCATTTTTTTACAGCACGGTGATGTAGTTTTAAACTACAGCACTTAAGCCTGATATTTTTTTGGGAGTTGCATTTTTGCCACTTGCTAGCCTTTAATGATTACCCACGTGGCTGGCTGCAGCCTTTACTTATTTCCACCATATACTTATTTCCACGGTTCCACCCTTTAAATTGTAATGATTTATGATTTATCAAAGCAACATTTTATTATCAAATAGCCAAACGCACTGTTTGGAGTGGGTAAGTTGTTAACAACTGTAGCTTGCTGTCAAACACTTTGAAAAATAATCTCTCTCCATCCGCCAAGTGGCTTCTACTTCTAGTGTTCTAGATTTTTCCAGCCCACCCCATTTACTATGTTACCCCTCAAAATCAAGCCTTCAATAATCAATATTTTACCCATTCACTACTTCGTCTCTTTCTTTTCCTTTCAAAGTTTCAGCTTTCAGGTTTAAGTGTGTTTCATGTTTCAAAATTTCAAGTTTCGTATCTTCTTTTCCTTTCATTTTCTTTTGATCTTTTCGCAAGTCTCAACCGTCGTCCAGGCCCTTCCGCCTTTAGTCCTCCTCAGAGCCAAAGAATCCAAAGCTAGTATTACTAATAAAGATGAAGAAAGGGTGATTCGTGAGGGACAACCGGAATTGCCGCCTCCCCGAACAAGGGACTTAGGGTTTTTTTTTTACGTGTTTTATGTTTATAAGGTGCAGTGCGGGGCGGGCCGGGGATCCGGTGATGAAAAAATCCTAAATCTGCGCCATGCCCCGCCCCTCACAGTTTGGCAAAAATCTAAACCGTGCCCGCAAATATCAACTTAAAAACTGTTAGGGGCGAGGTGGTTCATGCGGGTCTGTGTGGTTTTGCACGGTTTTGCCCACCCCTAGTCCGGATCCTCGTCGAACCAATATATTCAGGTTTCGGTTTTAACAAGGTTGTTGTATATATATATATTTCCGAGTCTATCATTGTTTCTTTTCTTCCTTAAAAAGGACGTTAATTGGCTTCGCTCTTAAAATTTTGTATCATTGTAGGTATGCTTTAGGGTTAAATACCTATTTGCCCATTATGCTTTACGACCTTTATTTTTTGCCCCCCCAATTTTACTTTTTATCAAATTTGGTACCTGTGGTATATGAAAAGACGGAAATGGTACCTCCGTCCAATTTTTCGTCCAAAACTAACGTCCAGTCACGTCATCCTACAGGTGTCGGCGTACATGCGCGACACATGTCCCCGTGGCATACCTCAGCGCTGACGTGGCTACCATTTTTTATTTTATTTTTTTATTTGTGTTTAAGTAACAAACATTTGGGTAAGGGGTGGTTGAGCCACCTCAAGGTACCATTTCTGATACTTATTCAAACCACAAGGGGCACATCATGAAATTTATAAAACCATAGGGGTATATATTGGGAAAAAAAAATTGTGTTTAAGTAACAAATACTTGGTCATTTTTTAGGTTATATCAATTGGTCACGCACATAATTTTGTGTTTCCAATTGTTACACATGACTGATTGTGTTTTGTTTTGTTTTTTTGTTTGTTGTTGTTGTTGTTTTTTTTTTTTTTTTTGAATGAAGGGTTCAATTTTTGTCAACATGTTATTTTGATACACGACAGGCGTACATGTTTCTTTTGGTTCAAAACAGGCATACCAAATATTATTTGTGTATAAAGTACCATTTGTGATATAATTACAAAACTAAAGTACCATTTTTGGTACTTATTAAAACCACATAGGGTACATCATGAAATGTATAAAACTACATGGATATATATTGGAAAAAAAAAATTGCGATTTTTAATTTTAAAAGGTTTTTTTTTAAATAATAAAAAATAAAGAATTATAGGGGTGGCTCAGCCACCCCTTTGGGCCACATGGGGGTGGCCGGCCACCCCCATTTTGATCAAGGGGGTGGCTCGACCACCCCCAAGGGCCAAAGTGAAAAAAAAATAAAGTAGATTTTGGCCCTTGGGGGTGGCCGAACCACCCCCATGGGCCACGGGGGTGGTTTGCCCACCCCAAGGGCCACGAGGGTGGTTCGGCCACCCTCAAGCCAAATGGGGGTGGTTTCGGCCACCCTCAAAGGCCAAAACCTATATTTATTATTATTATTATTATTATTATTATTATTATTATTTTTTCACTTTGGCACGTGGGGGTGGCCAAGCCAAATGGAGGTAGTTTCGGCCACCCCAGATTATTATTATTTTATTATTATTATTATATATATATATATATAAGAAATCATTAAAATAATAATAATAATTTTTTTTTAAAAAAAATGATAGTGTCAGCGTTAAGGTGTACCACGGGGACAGATGTCACGCATGCACGCCGACACTTGTAAGATGACGTGGCTGGGCGTTAGTTTTGGACGGAGGTACCATTTCTGTCTTTTCATATACCACAGGTATCAAATTTGATAAAAAATAAAACTGAATGGACAAAAAATAAATGTCGTAAAGTACAGGGGTGTATAGGCTATTTAACCCTATGTTTTATCAATTACCATAAGCCGGCCATAGGGGTGGTGGAGCCACACCTTTGGCCAGACGACATGAATGGTTGAAGACTAATCATAAAGAGTGATAAGACCAATTCGTATTTGTCAGATAGAGCTAGCCGATTACCGACAAATGATTTGGAGGTGATTTTTGGGGTAGTTGAACCACTCTCAGCATATAGTCATGAAGTGTTTCGGCCACCTCCAAGCCGACCATAAAGAGTGGTCAAGCTATTCCCTTTAGCTCAATCGGGTTGACCGTCATTTGGGGATACGGTAGTGGAACAACTTTCAATGGTCATAAGCCTAGATCGGCCATAGGAGATTGTCGCGAGTCACCCCCAATATATATATATTGTATTTAACTCCTTTTTTTGTATTTATATTTTTTTTTACACTTTATTCTACTGGCATTTTTGGGAGTTTAAGGGCTAAAAAGTCATTACCATGCTTATTCATATTTGAAATAATTTCATACTCAAGTTGTACGAGTGAAAAATAATCCAATATCATCAACTCTAAGGGGGTCACTAGCAATGGCTCTCAGCAACTCATTTGGAATTTGATATCGCAAATTGTCACTTAATAGTACAATGGAACCATGTCTTTTTCTTCCTTAATCCCCTGATAGACCCAGACCCAGTATGTTGGGCATAATGCAGACTGCTATAGAATAAGAAGCATTTGATAGAAATACATTTAGACGATTGTACCAGAAAGATTAACAAAAATAGTTTCAAGAGTTTAGCGCAAATGTTGAAAGAACAAATGATTTAACAGAATAAGCATTGGCTCAGCATTGAAGATTCTGATTACCAGTTTCAAAAGGGATTTATATATCTATGTTGACACTGTAATACAATGACACTGCTTTTGCACCCCCAAAAAACAAAAAAAAATTATAAGAAATCAATACTTTTCAGCACCTGGTGAAGAACCCTCCAAATTAGTTCTGAAGACCAAGTTCATTGTAGGCAGGAGTATACCAATCTGGAACAAGAATATCATTTTGAGGAACTCTCTGTGGCTGATATCCAAGAACTATTGCATCCTGCAATCTCCTTGCTCCATTATGCTACAAAACGAAATCAATACGCGTTTACATATATGGGATTCGGTCAGCAAAATATTACAGTGGTAACAGCAAATCAGATTTCCATGAGTGGCTTAAAATGATACTAACAAAAAGCATAGGAGATTGACAGCAGATGACTGGAACATTCATGTATTGATATACTAGGTAGTTTTTCATATGGTTAATAACACTTGACCAATTTGCAGTTTGGGTAGTTGGAGGTACCCATATCTGGTAAAAAGTTGCATTCTACACACATGAGGTCACATCCTTTAATATTTTTCAACTCCAAATATTTAAAATTTTCATGTATAAATCACGTGCATCGAAAAAAATTCAAAATATACAATAACAACCTCATTACAATCTGAATACATTAAACTTGTCAACTAAATATAAGTAAACCTTAGGCGGGTAAAGTGCGTGCAATTTCTAAAAATCAAACTTGATCCAATCCATGGGTGGATAAATTGTAATTTTTCATTTTTCATTTTTCATATATAGATATAGTTATTAGACTCTAAACAGTGTGATTAGATATATGCTGTTGGAACAATATGAAAAGTTAACTTTTCATATCATGATACATATAGAAGACCAAGTTTAAATATGAAAAGTTAATTCTTTGTTACTATTATATTACTCAATAACTATTAATGGAATTCTGCCGTTGGATTACATGTTATCCATAAGGAATTTGGAGGGACAATATATTCCAACAATGGAATTAGTAGACTTTGCATCTCTTGGACAGAAAAATACTGTATTCTGCATTGTAGTGGTCGCTGACACATGATTGGATAAGAACTGCTAAAAATATGGAAGGCAAACACATTCAATAAGTCGGAAGAATGTTTAAAACTTTTCAACACTGTCATGCAGATATGTACTTACCATCCAAGAATGGATGGATAGAAATGTCACACAAACAGAGGGGGAAGAGAGAGGGACTTGATGGGAAAACAGCCACACTAATGAGCCAACAAGTACAAAAGGAAGAATTAGCAGTCAATGTACCTTATCTGACACATAATTCTTTCCGTTAGCTGTATCTTGCAGTATGTGAGCAGCCCGCTGCAACATAGTTACAGATGAAATTTATTAAAAGCAAAGATTACTAGAGAAGAAAAGTAACCACCTGACATATAATAAAACAAACTTGAGGAAAAAAACCCAGAAACGTAATGCAAATTTCCATAAGAAATTTGAATTAAGGCATTAAGGCGATCTAGATTTACATTGATTGAGTGCAAATGAAATGCCAAGGGAAAGAAGTCTAGAATACCCACTCCACTCAAGGTGAAAAACTACATTGAAAAAAAATATGAATGGACATTGCCAAGTACACAAAAAGTGTACAAGAGATACCTAAAATTAAAACCTAAAATCCGCCCCATCACTAGACAAGAAATCAAGCCCATTTTTTTCTAGTTCTTCTTCCCTCACACTTTAGATATACGTTTTCATTGAACTAGATGATCTTGTCCTTAACCTCAGACTTCTAATTGGTTCTTCCCATAAAATCCATCTTCTCAAAAGTTAAATCATCAGTTGTCCTAATAGCGTAAGTTGATAGGAAATTATGAATTGAATTATTTAATTAATATTTTGATACTCCCCTTCACATGTAGGCTCATATTCTTTTCTAACAAGTGGGACACGTAGAATATTTAACTTAAATGGGAGGTATATGTAGAGTCGAGATTCAAATTTAAAACTTATACTCTGATATCATGTTAAATCACTAATTATCCCCAAAAAAAGTTGTTTCCTTAGAAATTGCAAACTTTTAAACGTAATTTTGACAACTTTTCCTTTTTGTTTACGAGGCAAAGCAATAATCTCTGCAAATATTTTGGCTTATGACGATAGACAAATTAAATAGAACAAAAGGAGTATATCTATATTCCTCGTTAAGCCAAGGCGCATTTTTTCTCCATCTAATCTTCCTCCATCTGTGCTATCCTTTCTATTTCATAGATAACCTCTTCCTCTCTAACTCTGTCCTTCATTTAAAAGGATGCCCTCCCCTTTCCCACATCAAGCACCTTGAGCTCATCTAACATACTCTTTGTAAACCCCAAATCCAACCTCTCTATTCAATTTTTTCAAATTCAGTTTCAAGGTCTAATAATTTTTCCCCAACAATCAATCCACAAAGTCCTCGTCCTTAAGCCATATATTTTGTCTTGGTCTAATAACCAATTTGACATCTTTGTCCAAAAGAGATAGATTTCTTGTATGTTCTAATCAGCAAGAGCATTTTGGATGGCACTTCAGAAACTTCTTCCTAAACTGGTTTTTAGCCATACAACCTAAATCCTCAAAGGTTTTAGTTTGAGGTCACCAAGTTGAAAATTACTCAGCATCGTACCAAAAACCTAGAATTGGGTCCCGCTCACACTAAGAATCAGGGGTTTCAGGGAGGGGGCCGACTATCCTATTGTGTAGCTTGACGATTTGACAAAAAAAAGGGGGGGGGGGGGGTGGGGGGGGGGGGAACTGTTGTTCATGAAAATCTTACAAAACAAAAGCTATGAAATAAAAATTAATAAAATTTGTACCTCGCCACCATTGGTACCTCCTTTGTAGCATGGTTTCAAGCTAACAGCACGTTCAAGATAGGGTGTCCAATTTCCACAGAGCAAATCCCTTCTAATCATCTCCACACCACCTTGGAAGAACTGTTTACCCAAAAGATATGAAATATTAAGAAGGTTTAACATTACAATGGATTACAATCAAGCTGAAGAAATGGACCGGCATAGGCCTAATAATGAATGCAGACCCCCTGCTTATAGATATGAGATCAATGACTTAAAAGACAGTTGCTGAGATAAACTGCTAGAACGTATCTAAGGTGAAAATAAAATGAATAACAAACATGAAAAGCATCCAATTATACCTCTAGCATCTTTCTCAAAAATGGTTCTTCATTGAAATGATCTCGACGTATGAAGATGAATGGCAACTTGTATGCCAGGGCTTCGCTGACTGTGCCGTATCCAATCTTTCCTGGAACAGTATAAACAATCAATGTACCAAAATCCAGTTTTGCAAAAACTGCTCTATACAAAGTCTTAGTTATTTTATCCAGCAAGGGCTGTAAACAAAATTTATGTTATTATACCGAGCATGCAATCTGAAGCTGCTATTAGGTCAGGCGTGTAAACATCTTTTGCAAGCTTTACAAACCTATGGGGAATCTCCTGATTTTCAGAAGCGCCACAAACCTAAATCAAAACATAACAGAACAGCATATCAAATTGAAATAAAGAAACAACATATGATTAATTTAAAGAGCATATGCCCAACATAACTTACCAGGCACAACCAACCAGCAGGTAAGTACTCCTCCTTCAACTTCCAACCAGCTGGCTGGAAGTGATGGACAACAGCATATCAACAGTCAGAATTTGTCTTCACGCATAAAGCATAATAAGAAGATCACAATATCCCACGAGATAGATATTGGTTTTGTGAAACAATTGAGTAACAGTTTACAACAAAAAGAGGGTCTGTTAGAGGAGAAATCCTTTTAATTAGATAGCATACTGCGCATCTTGAATAGGAATAAAGTTGAAGATAAAATTTGTACTAGAAGATTCAAGTTCTCTGTAAAAGCAAAGTATTAATGACCTGTGAATCGCTTCTCAACATCTCTCTCTCTCTCTCTGGTTAAATGAAGTTGCTCTTACTACCTGGGTTTTTTCACACAGGCACAGATTGGCAAGTTCATGGAGTGGTAAGCACATCAGGAAAGTGCAATTAGACAATGATCAGTTGACAAGGGAGGATGACATGAGTTTGTTAATTGTATGGTTATGTCTTAAGAGCCAGTTGCACGATACTGCATGTCAATGGGCTGCAATTTATGTGGGCTGATAATGTATGGCTAGAGATACCAATTGGTAAGGATGAAATTTTTGGGGCTTTAAAGGATTATGGGGATAAAGCTCATAGTTGCCATGACTCAATGATGACTTTCTACCAAGCTTCTAAGTGATGAAAGATGTTGTCATGAAATAATTTCATGCTACAAGTGCCCTAGAAAAATTAAAATGCTACCTTGATTGCTCTTATACCAGAACTACCAAAACAGTGAGCTTGTTGGGTGGGGTATGAAGTCTTTGCAGACAGATTGTAGAGGGTGTTAAGCATATATAGTGGACATTGAGGTCTGAGATTCTAGGAATTATTTGTAAATTGGACATTATGAAGGCATATTATAATGTTGATCGGCTTTTTTTTTTTTTTTTCTTTTTCTTTTCTTGCTTTGTTCTGTTGTTTGGTTTCTAGGAAAAAGGATAAATTGGACTGTCCTCATATAAAGATCATCTTGAGAATGTTGTAACATATTATGGTTTTAAGAACTCTCTCTCTCTCTCTCTCTCTCTCTCTCTCTTTGTGTGAAACCTCAGAAAGTTAGTGGGGATATGGATTTGCCCGCAAGGAGTTGGTGGATTATAAAGGAGTTCATAAATGCTAAGTCTCACATTGGTTCCTTATAGATGAGACTGAGATTATAAGTGATTTTAAGGAGATCCAATTGCAACTTGTTTGGTCATTTTACAATAACAGTAGATGTAGCTAGCACTTTCCTTGGTCGTTACGAATGATATCAAAGCAACTTAGTAATATCATGTGGTGCATTATGTGGCTCTGAAGCACTGCATGTGATGGACCCTGACAAAGACGTTAGAAATTTAAGTAGGGGAGATTGTGACACCCCATGAAGTTAGTTCCACATTGGAGAGATGGATAGACCACATGGAGTATGTAAGTTATAAATAAGCTTATAGGTGCTAAGTACCACATTGGTTTCTTACTATGTGAAACTGAGCTTTATAAGTGATTCTAGAGAACTTCAATTGCAACTTAACTGATTATTTTGGAGTGACAGTGCAGACAAAAATCATGAAAGTAAAGAGATAAATGACACTTCCTCCCCATAAGAATGGGCCGGAAGGTGATGTATTGAACTTGCGACACACTAGGTGCATGTATAACTTAACAATAAAATAAAATAAAAAAGAGACAAATCATCAAGAAACTTAACACAAGAATGATTTATTCTTTCCAAAGAAGAATAGAGGACAATTTGCTTGTGATGATTAAAGATAGACTTGAGAATGCTGTAAAGTATTAAAGTTTAAAGAACAATTGTCCCTCTCTTTCTCTGTATTGGAGCAATGTGTTGAATCTAATAAGATATATTTCCTCTTCTGTGTTAAATATGATATTGACTTACCAATATATCAAGATATTTTCTATTCATAATTTGAGGCAGAGACTGAATAACACACAAGCGGAGATTACATCAAGACTTATATGATAAGGACAAAATAATCAAGGTAACGAGATAAATGGCACTCCCCCCCTCCCCTCCTCCTCCCTAAGAATGGGGTGGAAGGTGATATTGTGAACTTACCACACGCTGACTCGCTGAGTTAATGTATAACTTAACTAAAAAATAAAAAATAAGAAAAACTATCTAGAAACTTAATACAAGAATTATTTATTCTTTTCCAAAGAAGGATAGAGAACAGTTTGTTTGTGATAATATAAAGATAGACTTGAGAATGATGTAAGATATTAAGGTTTTAAGAACAATTCTCTCTCACCCTACTTTGCATTGAAACATCCTAATGAATCTGAGATATATTTACTCTTCTGTGTTAAAAATGATATTGACTTATCAACACACTAAGATATTTTCTTCTAATAATTTGGAGCAGGGATTTATTCTACTGCATATATTATTTTCTTTTAAGGCTAAAGCTTCATACAAAGGAAAAATATTTTGAACAAATACCAAATAAGCACCTGAATTTTAATCCAGAAAAATAAATGTGAAAACCTGGAAGAAAGGAACCAGGTAATCCTCCCATGCTTTTCAAGTCAAGGGACTTTGCAGCAAAACTTGGACATTCTAAGATGTTAAAAGATTAAAAAATTTGGTATAGAAGGAATTATTTTGAAGTAAAAAGTGGAGGAAAGATACCAATATATCACAACAGCCTAAGTTAAACCTCACCTGCCCACCAAAATTAAAAATTACTATCTTCACATCATCCCCAACTCCAAGATTTTTCCTCACCTGCACTACAAGAAAATGTTTCATAGATCCATAATATATTAAGTCATTCACATTATTTTGTGTTCTAAAGCACACCTCTTCTCTGGATTTGTGTAATCTCCTTACGACAAGGGGTACATCGATAACATTACGAAATGCTGGCACTGAAAAATGAAAAGGAATATTTTAATACTTATTAGAATAAATATTCTACAACTTATTCACTGGCCAAAAGAGCAGAGGCAGATATGCACACAGCTGTAGACAAACACAAAGACAAAAATACAGTCTGAACAGCATTATCCCTACAATTGGCTTGGCAACCAAAAGAAAAAGCAAAAAGAAAAAAGTACTTAAAAGTAAACTTCAAGGAAAGCTTCCAGAAATGTGCTTGAACGAACATACTTGGGCTATACCCCGGTAGACGGATTAGAAACTCACTATGCGAATAATCTTCAGCAATCTGCATAACTTTTGATTAGATCATTTAGATTTGCCACAACAACATCAGTTATTTCCTATTAAAGATTAAATTTAAAAAAGAATATCTGTAATGTCAAAAAATATGTTACTTCTATATGTATGTATGTATGTATGTATGAATGTATATGCATACAATAAAAAATTGGAGGCGAAGACATGGTATAAAAATTCCACATAAGACAGTAATTCACTCTAGAACAACTAGTTTCAGAGAATGAACACATAGGAAAAAAACAAACAGATTTCCAATATGTGCACCATGAATCTTCTTAGAAGTGTACCAATCCCGAAGTTGATCACATGCACGAGTCAATTAAGCATTGCACACTATCCTTTAAATTTAATGTTACATTGATGTAAATCTCCATAAGACTTCCAATCTAATAAAGTCTAATTGTTGCCTTTTTCTGTTTGGTGAATAAACTGAAATTATTAAGGCTAAAAGGGCATGAGGATGATGAAAAAAGCCGTTTCTAATGGAGCCAACGATTTGATGTTCACGTGGGTATATATGTGGATTCCCAAAGCTAATCGAAGCCAAGGGAAAAATATAGATAGTCAAGTTCCAGGCTCCAGTCTCATTGATCAGATAGGGATCATATGACCTGCCAATAACTAAGTGGTACTTAAACTCATCCCCTAACTCACCCAAAAGGAAGTCTCTGTAATAAATTTAATACGTACCAAGAGACGTAACATGGTAAAGATAGACATAAAGTAGGTGAGCCCAATAGATAGCTCTAAGTTCAGCTCAACCTAAATACTCAATCCCTCTCCTTTTACTAGTTAGTGTACTAAAATGTGTGTCTAGTTTTCGTTTGAGTCAAACTAGAAAGTTTTTAGCAAAATATATAATATAATAAAAAGGTAAAGGTGGGAGGCAGAAGAACAAAATATTGATAATGAAAGGATCTTATGATTGATCTAGAAGAGTCCCTTAATAAAATTTCTAAATACCAATCAATGTATAATATCTGTGAGCTTTGAACAGCTCATATGCATATTGATTTAAGATGTGAACAAATTGAAGGTTACCTGCCAAAGGATTGAACTATGGTGACATCCAGCAGCCATCACATATTCTGTATAGATAAAATCCCAACTGCCCAGGTTTCACAAAAAGAAGAAAAAAAAAAAATTGGAAAATGAGGTTTTAAAGTAATAATGCAGGTGTTGCATTCAGACTTAAAAGAGGTGTTTGGCAAACTACATAACCAGGTTAGTCGTGAATAATATAACAGGTTTCAAGTTATTTATGTTTGTCAAGTTTTGTAAAATAAAGATCTGGCCCTTTTGTTTGACACTTTTCTTTCTGAAATTAATGTTGCATGTTCCCATAAAAGGACTAAAATGTGATAATGAATGGTTTAGACAAATTGTACACAAACGCAAACTAGTTAAAAGTTAAACTAGTTTTTATTCTAGGATTAGCTCAGAACTAGACTGAACCAGTTCTATGGTTTGCCAAAAATCCCCCAAAAATCAAAATTGATATAAAGGCTGAAAAACTGCAGAGTTAAGAATCAATTGTCAATTGGGACATTAGTCAAACAAGAAAGCCTGAAACGAATTATTAGTAACAAGTCAAGCACCATCAGTCGAAGATGAAGTAATTGAAATAGTAATCGCTACTAAAATCAGTCACTTGGTTCTTCCCCATTTCCTTTAATACAGCTTATTCCAACATCAACCTATAGTCTTTGACAAATAGTATCAGGGTTTTGTAAAATCTCACCTTCATTTGAAAAGGTAAAAATCCTAAGCTACAACACCTTTCATGTTACTTTTCTTGACAAGTCCATGATTGTTTTATACTTGAAACATACATGCACATCCAATCAATTTTCATTGTTGCCTCCCTAGAAAAAATATCACACGATCAACACCTTGCATCTGATTCTCATAAGAAATCTCAAAATGCCCACAAAAACCCATTAGACCAAACATATAAAAAATTAAGTATGACCAATTGTAAAGCTAAATTTGAAGATACAGCTTCTTCCAGAGTAAGTTTTAAACTTGGTTTTTGTAACAAAGATCATATGAGCAGAAGAATTTATAGTTGCTTATTAAAAGTCAGTGCAAACAAGTCACCTGAAGTTAGTGACACATACAGAACGAATTCCGGCATCTGAAGCTGCTCGGCATGCAATAGGAACAACATCAGAGACCTGCTATTAGAAGATCTTTTTAGCATGACTGAAGGCCATTTATGTTGGTGGAAAGAAAAGAACATATTTTTAAGAAAACAGTCACATGCCCACAACCAAAAAAGAAGAAGAAGACATTGCTTTGATTCCTTATTTCATGCTGCAAAACTCCAGCCTCATAAATAAAAATCCTTTAGAGAAACATTTCAAGCATCAATTACCACTAAGTCAGCCTTGATGGAGTTCAGCCACTCAACTTCTGTTGCTAAAATTGATGCCCGACATAGTACCGCCATCTCAGAATACTTGATTACCCAACATGAGCCAAAAAGAAACCAGTCAATCAGCACACAAGAAGAAAAGTTTAGAAACAGGGCGACCAAAACATTAAACAATCGATATCAATGGAAACATTACTAGTCCCTAGACATAATACTGACATTCACAACCTTTTCCAAGGAGGCAAGACGATCAACCGTCAAAGCATCTGCTTGAACAGCTCCACAGTCCAACACAACCTGCTACCACAGAAACTGCCTCATTATTACAATTGCAAGAACACCATTCAGACAATTTCATACCACTGAACATAATGCAAATTGCCTACACATTAAAAGTTGATAAACAATAATTATTTTTTGCCTACAATTTCCTTATATGAAAGGAAGATAGCACTCAAAACTAAGATTGCCTACAATATATATATATATATATATATATATTCTTTTTTAGAATTGATAATTTTTGACACGACCTGCACGCATAGCGGGAATTACATTCTAAAAGATTTGAATTTCTTTCACAATTGTATATTACATGGAATCATAGTTTTTGCTTGTGTAACATCTGGAGACGCAATTCCAATAGTTGTATGATCAAACGAAACAGACCCATCACGGTGAATGATAGTGAATAGAGGAATAAACAAATAAAATTCGTAAATGTCGTCATTTTCGAATTTGCCAATGCTCCAATCAAAGTTAACTAACCTTGCGGATGAAGAATCTTGTTGACTGTATTTCAGATGTGAATACAAAGTCAGGAGCACCTGAGACCACGTGGACATCATGCCCGGCTAGAATGAGATGGCGGACAACCTTTTTATCACAACGTACATCACAATCACATAACATAAGTACTTGGCTGAACAGGAAGAACAAAAAGCAGGGTTAAAAATCAAATTTTGTAAACTCTGTTTTGAAATTACTATTTTTTTTAAATGACGTGACAATATAATTATCATGTTGTAACATATTTTATTAGATCTGTAAAAATTTATTCTTAACCATAAAATAACTCCTCATCATTTTCACTCGAAATTGAGAAAATCCTATTCCGTTTGGTTCCACTTTTCCATTCGCAAAAGGTTCGTAATTTGAAGGGTCTGTTTAGATGTATGGTTTTAAAACGTGCACTTTTTAAAAACGCAAAGTTTGGTAAAATTAAAGTTTAACTTTTAAAATTATGAGTTTTAAGAAACTCACAATTTTGTCTGCGATTTGAAAACAAAATTTTTCTACATTTTCAAATTACAATTTTTTAAAAATGCATTTTTAAACTCCGTATTTTTATTTAAAATCGTACTTTTAACTTGCAAAATAGAAATATTAAAGGAAAAGACGAAAAGTCATTGCCACATCTAACTAGTACACTCTATATATGTTGGATCAGGCCTTTGATTATAAAACCAATTAGCGTCTAGTATTGAGGGATGCCGAATCTTTTTTTTTTTTTTTTTAGGAAAACGTGTAAACATTTCATTAAAAATACCCAAAGGGTAACAAATGTACAGATTACAAGGGATCAGAGACTCAACATAATACATGAGTCACATAACAGTTACCCAAATCACAGAATATATCAACAGCTGCTACTAATAAGCCGAATCTTTTTATAGCATTCGAAATTACATTTCACAAAACATGTTTTAAGAACTATTTACATAAACAGAACGATACTATAGCACTTCAGTACTCAAGGTGGAAGTACTAGGACCTTGGTAAATTGACAATATAGGGTAGATAATTAACATGCAGACACAAAGACACTTAGAGAAGATTATGGCTCAAAAATTGAAACAAAAGAAAAGGTAGTAGAAACCTCGACGACACGAGTGGCGTGGCCGAATCCATGGCCGCTGACGTAGTATGCAAAGACCAGATGCTGTCTTGCTGCGGACACACCATCGTTGCCTTCTTCCATTGTCGTCGTCCGGATCCTCGTCGAACCAATATATGCAGGTTTCAGTTTTTACAAGGTTGTTGTATATATCATTGTATGTACTATAAATAGCCATGGTCAGTGCATTGATTGTGAAGTGTACAGGAATTATGTCCCAACGGTACGTTTCTTCCCACCTTTTTCATTTTTGGGCTAAATGTCCAAGTCTATCACTCTTTCTTTCTTAAAAAGGGACGTTAACTGGCTTCGTTCTTAAATTTTGTCTCATTGTACGTATGCTTTACCATAGGCAGGCCATAGGGTGGTCGCACCACCCTTTTGGCTAGACAGCGGGAATGGTTGAAGGCTAATCATAAAGAGTGATCAGACCACTTTGTTTTTGTCAGATGGAGGTCGCCGATCATCGACAAATGATTTAGAGGTGGTTTTTGGGCACCCTTATTTAGCTATTTGGGGTGGTCGAACTACTCTCAACATATAGTTATGGAGTGTTTCGGCCACCTCCAAGCCGGCCATAAGGAGTGGTCGAGCTATTCTTTTTAGCCCAATCAAGGTGACCGTCATTTGGGGTTACAATAGTCGAACAACTTTCAATAGTCATAAGCCTAGATCAGCCATAGGAGATTGTCGCGAGTCACCCCCAATATATATATATATATATATATATATATATATATATATATTTTACACTTTACTGGCATTTTTGGGAGTTTAAGGGCTAAAAAGTCACGTGTGCGTAACTTAATTTCCATCCAAACAAACGAAAAAACTTAGCGAATAGGCTACATTGTCAAAGTTTTGTAGTTTGTGGGGTTCAAAACTTTTGAGGTTAAAATGCCAAAGGATTGATACTTTGAGAGGTAAAGTGTATTTTTCCCATATTTGAAAGTGATAAATACTTATGTAAAACATCATAAGCATTTTATTTGAAAATAATCTCCTTGCTTAAGCTCAATGGATTGCTTTAAATATTCTTGAATGAGGAATGCTAGACTTCTCAAAATTTGATAAAAGTCATGGAAAGATCTTTCTTGTATTTCTCTCATATTCGTTTCCGAAGACTGAGGGGTGGTTTTATACACGAGAATTTCTATTTTAGTTTATATAGATCTTAGGCTAGAATTGAATTTGGATCCTTGTCCGCTAGAATCACAGTTGAGTCGGGCTGACCCTTGTAACAAGGGATTTACAATCAAGGCTCCTCCTATAATCCCTCCAATGACAACTCACGCCAACACTCCCCCTCAAGTTGGTGCATACAGGGTTCTCATGCCCCACTTGTCAAATGAGTTGTAAAAATTCTTGCTGCATATAGCTTTTGTGAGTACATCTACCAACTGGTCTTCAGATTTGATAAAAGAAAATCGAATTGTCTTGTTTGCAAGATTTTGCTTGATGAAATGTCGATTCACCTCCGCATGTTTGGTCCGATCATGTTGGACAGGATTGTGTGAGATATCAATGGTGGCCTTATTATGACTTTAAGTATCGAAGAATTCTGAGCACCACATCCATGTGATCCTCACTCGGACAATGCATGAATTGACTTACCACACTCACCGCATAGACAATGTTTGGGCGAGTGTGCGAGAGGTAAATAAGTTTTCCCACTAATCTCTAGTATCTTTCTTTGTTGGTTGGCACTTGGTCTGGGTATTCTCCAAGTTTGTGATTTTGGACAATTGGTGTGTCTGCCGGCTTGCATTCTAGTAGTCCAACCTCTGATAGAAAATCTAGGATATATTTTCATTGGGAGAGACATATACCTTGCTTTGATTTAGCAACCTCAATGCCCATAAAATATTTGAGTCCTCCCAGATTCTTCATCTCGAATTCAGTTACCAAATGTTATTGGAGGCTTGATGTTTCTTTCGGATCATCTTTTGTAATAATCATGTCATCTACATAGATTATTAAAGCTGTGACTTTGGCCCTTTGATGCTTTAAAAATAGTGTATGATCTACGTGGCTTTGTTGATAACCATATTTCTTCGTCGCCAAGTTGAATCGCCTAAAACATGCTCTAGGTGATTGTTTCAAGTCATACAATGCTCGTTGTAGTTTGCACACCACCTCAATTTCAAAAGTTGCTATGTAGCCTGGTGGAACATTCATGTAGACCTCCTCCTCTAGATCACCATGGAGAAAGACATTCTTTACATCAAATTGGTACAGTGGCCAATCAAGGTTTGCTGCAAGAGATAACAACACTCTAATTGAGTTCAATTTTGCTACCGGCGAGAATGTCTCTTAGTAGTCTACACCATTTGTCTGGGTGTAACCCTTTGCTACTAGTCTTGCTTTGTGTCGGTCAATTGAACCATCTGCCTTGTGTTTAATGGAGAACACTTATTAACACCCAACCATCTTCTTTCATTTGGACAAGGGAACAAGGGAACAAGAGTCCAAGTTTCATTTTTCTGCAGTGCCTCCATTTCTTCCTTCATAGCCTGGGTCCACTTAGGATTTGTCAGGGCTTCATGTACATTGGTAGGAACACGGCACGAGGAGAGTTCATGCACAAATGCCTTGAGTGGTTCGGAAAGGCTTTCTGTGGACACATAGTTGGCAATTTGATACTTTGAGCATCGTTCTCCAATATCTGGAAAGTATCTATTTGGTGGTTTGTCATGGTTATGCCTGAAAGGCAAAGTATAGCCAACATGAATATCTATATCATTAGAGGTTGAAGATATAGTAAGAGAGTTTACCTCAAGAATATTCTCAGGAGATGGGTCTTCGGGTACTGAGGAGTGGGGGAGATTTTCTGTTTCAGCTTCAGGTGATGTAGACATATCAGGTGACACACCCAGTTCTGTATTGGGTTCCTTATTGACATAGATCTCAGTGTTTTTGTCGTTGATGTTAGTGTCATTCAATATTGGCCAGTCAAATTGTTAGGGGTGAGCAAAAACCCCGTGGACTCGCCCCAACCCGCATCCCCCACCCCACCCTACCCCTAAAAACATGGTTTTTAGTTTTTTTTTTAATTATTATTTTTTGTTTTAGTTTTTTTTTTTTAATTTTTATTATGGGTACGGGTTGGATTTTAACCAACTCGTGCGGGAAGGGGCGGGGCACGGTTTAAGTTATTTTTTTCCTCGAATCGCCACCCCGCCCAGCCCCGCGTGGATAAATAAATAAAAAAAATTAAAAATCCCTTACCCTACCTTTTGCGCCGCACACCCCTCCCATTTTTACCTTTCTTTTCTTCCTACTTCCTAGCTCTGCACCCCTTCGCCTCTTCTTCTTCTTCTTCACGATTTCTCATGTTAGCAAACTTCCATTGGAGATGATTCATGTTTTGATAGCTTCTACTAGTAGCTACCTCTTTGATGGGTACGACATCAGATATCTCTTTCAGGTTTGCCTCTGTAAGTTTCACCTTCAAAGAGCCAATATTGTCATCTAGGTTTTTTTATCTTAGTTGTCCCTTAAAAATTCAAGGAAAATGAACAATGAGAAATCAAAGGTCAAAGTCTCAACTTTTGGCTTCAGTTTTTAAAATGTGATATAAGTAAGCATTAGCATTAGAATTCCTGTGGAAATTGCATCACCCATTTGGTTTCTCATGTTTCTAGATCTAGGTATTAAACTCGCCCCGCCCCGCATGGATTCTCCCTTTTTAGTGCGGTTCGCATGTGCACCTGCAGGGGTGCGGGGCGGGGCCAAAAAGGGGGGAAAACCACCCCCTACCCCCGCGCGCGCGCCCATGCTCACCCCTACAAATTGCAGCCAATTCAGCTCGTCATCCTTGATCTCTCGTTGACGAGGAGAATTTGGTATTGAGGAAGAAAAAAAGGTCTTGGACCCCAAAAAGGTGACATCCATGGTCACATAGGTGCGTTTGGTGGCCGGATCATAGCATCGATACCCTTTCTGATGAACGACATATCCCAAGAAGAGACATCTAATGTCACAAGGGTCAAGTTTCGAGCACTGGTTCTTATATATGAACGTGGACAAATGAAACACAACCGAATATCCGAGGAGGAAGCAATAACATCGACAGAGCCTGTAATGGAGACTTGAACTCCAAAACTTTGGAAGGTATCCGATTGAGGAGATGCATAGCTGTGACAACGGAATCAGTCCAATGTTGATTGGGCACATGAGCGCCAAGTAATAGAGCCCGAGCAGTTTCAAGGATATGGTGGTTCTTTCTCTCAGCAACACCATTCTGTTGAGGAGTCTGTGGATAGGAGGTTTCATGGATTAGGCCATGATGCTAAAAATAGGCATGAGATTGGTAGTTCACATACTCATCGCCAATATCTGATCAAAGAACTTGAATCTTAGCTGAGAACTGGGTTTGCACCATAGTATGGAAGGATTGAAATATATTCAGTACTTCGTTTTTATGTTTCAACAAATAGAGCCAAGTCATGCGAGTACAATCATCTACAAATATTACAAACCAGCGGAGACCATATATTGCAGAAATTGGGTAAGGACCCACACATCGGAGTGAATTAAAGCAAAATGAACAATACTTTTATTCAAACTCAAAGGATAATTAGCTCAATGGCTTTTAGCAAGAATGAAAGTTTCACATTTGAGGTCACATATTGAAATATTGGAAAACAAAGCAGGAAATAGGTACTTCATATAACCAAAGGACGGGTGTCCTAGCCGACGATGCCAAAGCCAAATCTGTCGCTCGTTCTTGTCAATCGGAGGACGCATGTGATGTGCTTGGCCCATACTGAAATCGTCCATGTAATAAAGCCCCCCCCCCCCCCCCACCACTCTTATTACCACGCCCAATGATCTCCTTGGTAAGAATATCTTGAAGTAGACAAAAAGTATAGTACATTAGTACAACACAGTTCAAAGCTTTGGTAACTTGGCTCACAAAGAGCAACTTATGGGAAAGAGAGGGAACAAGCAAAGTATGAGATAATGATAAAATAGGTGACAATTCCACAGTGCCAGCCCTTGTAATAGGTGATAGGACCCCATTGGCATTAGCAATACAAGTGCGCCATGGTTGAGATTCTTTTTTTGAGAAATCAGTGGCATCGAATGTCATGTGGTCGATGGCTCCTGAGTCAACTACCCATGAACTTTGATCACCATCTTGAGACAAACTCCAAAGAATAGTACTAGGTTTACCTAAACTCGTGATTGGTAAGTCACCCTAGGCAGTCTCCACGAGGTGAGGGAGAGGTAGACTGGACTCGGCTGCAGCTACTGCGACCTAACTCATTCCTCTATCAGCACTCAGCAGCATCTCGGCGTTTGCGGGCCTGAAGTTCATTCCACTAGTCGGGGTAGCTGTGTAGTTTGAAGCAATTATCATGAGTGTGTTTCAGGTTACCACAGTGAAAGTACTTGGTCCCGTTAGAGGAAGAGGCACGCGGCTTAGAAGAGGTGCCGGTCTTCCCATTGGCCATAGAGAGAGACCGGGTAGAAACCGGAGTTGAATGTCTCGACTTGAAACCTTTTGAGGCTAGATCTGCACATGGATTATTGGGGGATGGGGCACCGTTGATCATAACAACTTGCCAGCGAACATGAGCATATGCTTATTTAATTGTAGGGAACAGTCGCATCTGTAGTATGTCGCTGCAAATGTTATTAAGCCTATCATCTAGGCCATCCAAGAAGGTATACACCCGGTCTTCTTGTAGCATGTCAATATAATGCTGAATGTCAACAACACATTCCATTGGGTTTGGGCGATGAAAATCAATCTTATGTCATAGCCCTTGGAGATCAGTAAAATACTTCTCAAGGGAACCACTTAATTGTTTTAGACAGGTAACACGCCGTCAGAGATCATACACCTGAGATGTATCGTTTCCATCAAAATAAATAGTAGCAATGGAATCCCATACCTGTTTTGTAGTCGAAAACCGAATGAAGTTGACAATCAGTAAGCCATCCCTTGACAATGACATTGTCTGTGCGCCATTTATGAAAGGATGGATCAGTCTGTGGAGGTTGAACGATGTTGTCGTTAATAAATCCCAATTTGTCTTTGCCAGAGATGTACATCTCAACAACTTGTCTTTGACGACCCATTTTTATTTTTATTTTTTTTTACAAAACATTTCATGAATATTAATCTATTAAAATACAAATGGATTCTCACAGTGGCACGACGATGTGTCGCAAAGCCAACGTATGGTACATACCCCATAATATGTACCAAGTAAATCAGAGTACAACATCTAACTACTATGCAGCGGAAAACATAAACTCAATAGCGGAAATCAAATCTTAAACATCTATCATAAATTAATAACAACAAGAGCCATTTAACATCTATGTGTTTAAGTCTTTCCTCAATATAAATACATAACAAAAATGACTTTATACAATAACGAGTGACACATGCATCACAAGCCATAACAAAACTTATAAAACTGAGAACGCCCATGGTCTTGCAATTACGACCATTGCGGCAAGCTTCGGTCATAATATCCCAAATACACGTTTACGACTCCCATCAACTACAGCTCGAGTACCTACAGCCAAAGGGATATCATCTATACGTAGGGCTGAGCATGGGGCGGGGGGGGGGGGGCGGGGATGCCCTTTTTTTGGCCCCGCCCCGCAGGGGTGCGGGTTTCCCAAAGGAAACCCGCAACCCGCAAAAATCCCCATGCACCCGCACGGGGCGGGTGGGGATGGGGCGGGGTTGAGGGGCGGGGATCCCCGCGGGTATGCGGGGATCCCCATGGGTGTAGAACACCTTAAAAAAAAAAATGGTGCAGGAAGAAAAAGAAAAGAAAATATATGAGGGGGGTGATTCTGTAAAGAAGAAGAGAAGAAGAATGGTGCAGAAAGAAGAAGAAAAATCTGGAAGAAAAAGAAAATATATGAGAGGGGGGCTATGAATTTGTGAAGAAGAAGAGAAAAATAAGGAAGAAGAGAAGAAGAATGGTGCAGGAAGAAGAAGAAAAATCTGGGAGAAAAAAAAAAAAGAAAATATATGAGAGGGGGGGGGGGGCTGTGAATCTGTGAAGAATAAGGAAGAAGAGAAGAAGAATGGTGCAAGAAGAAGAAGAAAAATCTGGAAGAAAAAGAAAATATATGAGAGGGTGGTTGTGAATCTGTGAAGAAGAAGAGAAAAAGAAGGAAGAAGAGAAGAAGAAGAATCTAGAAGAAAAGGAAAATATATGAGGGGGGGGGGGGCGCGGGGAGGGGCGAGGCGGGGCGGGGATCCGGGGAAAAAAAAAGATTAAACCCGCGCCCCGCCCCGCCCCGCACGGGTTGGTTAAAATCCAACCCGTACCCGTAAAAAAAAAAAATCAAAAACCGCAATTTTAGGGGCGGGGAGGGGCGGGGGGTGCGGGTTGGGGCGGGTTTGCGGGTTTTTGCTCACCCCTATCTATACGGTTGTGGGGGTTTGCCACATCCGTATAGGTGAAATGATGAGGTCACCGCCTCAGTATATAATACTGAGACCTCAGTGATATTAAACTAACTGAGTTTTCCCAATGAACCAACTTTTCTTTTTAGTCTCACGTTCACTATAACAGTTACCAATTTATAAAATTTTGTTTGAAAACCCCCATAGCTGATATAGCAAACACCGACTATCAGAAAACATTTAAAATATACTATGTAGTTGGACCCATACGTAGGAGTTCCATTGGCTTGGACGTAACTACGTATAAACCCACCTACAATAATACTTTTATGTTGGTAGCTTAAATGCACAGATGTCTAACGTTATTAACTGTGATATCATCGTGCCTCAGGGCATTACAACTTCATGTCAAAGCACATAGTTGTCCATGCGGTTACTAGAGAAACTCTGATATCCAAGCACTTCTTACTGATGTACCACGACATTCCATCTACCTACTTCCAAGTCACACTAATATCACAACCAATAGCGTCATAACCAAGCACACTAAGCTTAAAACATGCCATCTTACTCTTCAGTACGAGCTTACTATCATTTTTTGAATATGGCTAACACCGAATCCTTGGGCATTACAACTTCATGTCGAGCACATAGTTGTCCATGCAGTTACTAGAGTAAAACTTAGGTATCCAAGCACTTCTTACTGATGTGCCACGACAATTCATCTACCTACTCCTAGGACATTGTATTACTCATACCGAACCATGACAATATTCTTGTTCATCCAAGCTCAATGTTCTAAAATCATGCAACTAGACGATAGCAGTATACATAAGCTCTTTTGCCATTAAAACTCTTAGGCATACTAATACGTCTAACATAAAAACTACAATATTCTCTATATCATGAAAACATTACACAATTTAAATCATGCTATAGATGCTATGCATGCTACTGTGCTGCTATTAAACTGCTAAACTGAACTGTTACTGGGGTATTGCTGTGTTACTGCTGGGGTATTGCTGTGTTACTGCTGGATTACTATATGCTTAGCTCTATGCTACATGCTCTATGTTCTTTGCTTGACTAGTAAATATCGTTTTACTGTATCATGCTGATAAATCATATTTTTCTAAACATTTTAATATTTCATCCAAAACATGTAACATACTATACTATACTCTAAACTATCCTTGATATATTTGAACATACTCTAAAGTACTAAAACCAAGCAAAACAGATATATTCAACATACAGTTGGTTCATAATTATACAACATATATATTTTGCATTTCTATAATATATAAAAATAACAGTTTCTCAGTGAGTAAAATATCACCTAGCTGCATTGGACTCACGACTCCAACTCTACATTGAAGGACTCATTGAAGTCTCCAATGATGATACGATCCTGCAAATACTTATAACATTAGACTACGTTATGGAACTCTACACTCTATGACACATAGACTACCTGCGTGCTCACACATCACATTACCCGTGTCTATGTCTAGTTAAGTACCCTAAATTATTGTTAGGTTGTCATTTAGCTTTAGGTTCATATTATATTACGTTTATTAATACTAAGGTGCGTTTATTATTTTCTTAAGCTCATTCATTATTGTTGTATTACGTTACTATAACTAACCATTTTATAGCTTATCATGTACTTACTAAGTTGACAATATATATTTATACATATACACATCTAACACTTAAACCTAAGCCATTAGTACACATAAATACTATGTGAATATGGTTAGGTGAATTAATTATTAGGTTGTTACATAATGGATTCATATTACACCTACATGTTCTATAAGTCTTCTAACTTATATTTACAAGCGTAGGGTTGTTTGAGTAATCTATAGTTCTTTAACATTATTATTAATTACTAACTATTTAGGTAGTTTAGATTCAAGACTTCAATCTTATAGCATTCCAATTTAGTAATACCTAATTAGTTTAGGTTACTAATATTTACATATACAAAAACTTGAGGCATATACATAGGCCTAAAAGCTAAGCATTATACATGGGTTCAATTTACTTTTAATCCACCACAATTCTAATAATGCTACCTCATCATCTATCACTTATTTTACTTCACCATTTGTTTCTCTTCCTTCTCTTAAATTCTTCTTTTAATTTATCTAAACTCATTAGCCATATGCTACCAAGATTATCCTCCAACAATAACCAAAGATTAACTATAATCATTTAACAAACTATACTTTTACCTTCAAAATCCCATATACACATACTTAATTTCTACCCAAATCCATAACCCATTTCATTATTACACCATAAAGATCAATGAATATCATATCCAAATAAACCCCTAAATCAATAGGTATTAACAACTTAGACACAAAGCCAACCTAAACACCACCAATCCATTTAGCACTTCAAATCCACAAGTTTCACAAATAATCTCAAATCAGCCCCCATTCATGACCATATTCCATCAACAAAAGATTAACATTTAACTAATTAAATCCAAAACCAACTCCCATATCATTAAACAGAAAATCCACCACAAAGTCCCAATCGAGACCTTCCAAAATCACCTCTACAAGTCACATCTTTCCTCAATTGGTAAGCATGAAAACAAGGGAACTAAACCAAGCTTCGAGAATCCTAAAAAATCCATCTCCATTCCCAATTAATATCAACTCTTCAACACAAATCCAAAACAATAATCCAACATAATTAAATTCAATCTCTAACAACAAAATATAAACCAACATCAACATCAAAAATACAACTCGACCAATTCACAATAGGAAATCACAAGTCACAAACACAATACCACAAATCCACTATTTCAATTCACACACACACATCCATGACAGGAAAGAAACCCCAAAATCAGCCCCTGTCAAGCCTACAACTCACCACCATAAACACCATAAAATCCCTCCAAATCAATTCAGTATTTTCCATAACCAGAATCACCAAATCAAAGTTTTCCAAAACAAGAATACCCAAAGAAAGATCACTAAAACTCATTCCTTAAATCGGCCACTCAAAAATCAATCCAACCAACCTAAAACCATTCGGCCATCCAAAACCCAAAAACTCATTCTGATTCAACTACTAAATAGCAAAACAACCAACCTGAAATCATACCTAAATGATGTCCTACCGAAAATTAGAAAATATTCAAGCCAAAATCAAAGAAGAGGGAGAGATGTGTCTCACCGGAACAGGGTCAAAGTTCACGGCCCAGCTGCTGCCACCATGCCCAGGTGGTGGCCTGACCATCGAACTACAAAATCGCCCCACCACCGGCCGGACCATCCACACCACAGTTGCAGTCTCTCTCTCACGGGTTCGTCTCTCTCACGAACACTCTCTTTCTCTCTCGGCGGGTTTCTCTCTCGGCAGCACATGGGGTGCGTGGGGTGTGATGAGGACGAAAGGAAGGAGAGGAAAGGGGAAGGGCTGGGTCTCACATGCAGTAAAGAAGAAAAGAAGAGGGAAAGGAAAAAAGAAAGAGGGGGAGAGAGGTCCGGATTCGGGAAGAGAAGAAGAAGGAATAAGGGAAAGAAAGAAGAAAAAAGAAGGGGGGGCGTGAGTCAGTGAGGGGATAGAAAGAAAAGAAGAAAACGAGATATGAGAGGGACACGTGTTTGGTGGAGAAACAAGGAAAGAGGATAATGAAATCTTCTCCCAACCAATCATTGGCAGGCATGTGGCAAGGGGAATTTCCTTTACTTTTAAAGCCCCTAGCTTTTACAAATTATAGCAGGACCCACTAGTTTAAAAATTCTATCTTTTGATAATTAATGTTTGACCCCACATATTTTTAAACCACACTTTTATTGATTTAGTTAATTGTTTATTCAACTAGGACCCTCAATAAATATTATTACTCTTACTATTATTTTGTCTTAGCTTACTTTATTTTAATTACACAATTGTTATTACCTAGGATTTAATTATAAACCCCATTTATTTAATAAATGTAGTTTATTAAATTTTTAAATTTCCTATTTAATTATTAGTCTTTACAAGGTAGGGGCCAAAGTTTTATTCAAGACTTTGGTAATTTTGGTAGTTAATTCGGTGATGATGGCTGTGGAGTAAGGGTCATTACTTTGGTTGGGTTTTGCCATGGGTGCAGTGGCAAGTGGTGAAGGATGGTAGGGTTAGAGAATCAAATTGGGTTGAAGAGAAAATTGACACAGGATCGGAACATGTTTTGATATCATGATAAAAGTTATGAAAAGATCTTTCTTGTATTTCTCTCATATTCGTTTACAAAGACTGATGGGTGGTTTTATACATGAGAGTTTTTAGTTTAGTCTATATAGATCTTAGGCTAGAATCACGGCTGACCCTTGTAACAAGGGATTTACAATCAAGGCTCTTCCTATAATTCCTCCTATAATCCCTCCAATGACAATTCACGCCAACGAATTTTTCTTCCAAAATTTTGTTCCCAAACGATGTATTACAATCTCATGAGATTGTGATACATTTTTCAAAATAATAGATCACATGAGATTGTGTCACATCATTTGAAAACTAAATTTGGGATGTATAACATTGCTCTTCTTGAATGCTAGTCTTAATCCCAAAAATGAGACTAGGCATTACTTTTTAAAAATCCTTCAAGTGAAAGCTTATAAACATACTTCCCATATTGGTATGCCCGGAAATAAAAAAATTTTAGTTAGGTCGTATTAATTTGACAATGAAAAATGCTAGCCTTCCTCCAAATTTACTCACACCCACTCTATTCCACTATCACATCGGCCCTAAAAAAATTATTGACGTGGCATTGCCATAGTAGTCTCAAAAAATATTTGTTCAACCTCTTTCATGAGTTACCAACCCTAATTGAATCTCTGGGTTAGTCGCGATCACCAAATCAAGTGGGCCTAACCAACCCCGCATATGGTTAGGAGTAGTGTTGACCAAGATAAGGTGTGCATTTTTTATTTTTATTTATTTTTTAATTTTTTTTATGACCTATAGTAAGGAAGGTGTGAGTAAAATGGGAGTATAAGTAGCATTTACTCCTGAGCAATTATTTTTTCAAATTATTAATGTTTGGGGTAATTACCTTATTCCCACGAACTACCAGCTATTGTCAATATGCTCCCATGAACATACATTCTCACTAGAAAATAGCATTGAACTACTATTTACTTACCAAAACCCTTATTCTGTCAAACAACTTCATTAAAAGACTTAAATACATTAACTTAAAATAAGAAATTTACATATAATACTATCAAAATTAAACAAATAAATAAAAAAAAAAAGAAGAAAAAAAAAAAGAAGAGAAAAATAAAACAAAAGGGCTAACTGCAGCCACCCCCGAACCTAGGGGTGGCTGCACGCCACCGCGGCTAGCCTCGGGTTGCATCCGCGAGCCACCCTATAGGCTAGGGGTGGCCTTCGAGCCACCCTTAGAGGTGGCTCTAGCTACTTCAAGCTTGTTCTGGGGTGCACGGCCACCCTAGATGCAACTCTAGGGTGGTTCGCATGCCACCCCCTTTCCTTTTTTTTTTTTTTTTTGGGTATATATATATATTTGTATTTTTAGGTTTATTATTTTTTATTAAATTATTGTTTGAGAGTATTTATATTTTTAAACAAAATTTAACGTTTAAAAATAGAATATTTCATTTGATTTAACGAGATTCTGAAATGAAAAGAGGTTTTGGCAAGTAAATGACATTTCGATACTCTTTTCTGATGAGAGTGTCAGTTCATTAAAACATATTAACAATGAGTCGTAGTTAATGGGAAAAAGGTAATTACCATTAATGTTTTAGAGCATTCACATCAGTATTCACAAAGCCACTTTTTGCTTCCCTATAAAAAAATAAAAAAAAAACTCCACAGCATTTATCAATCATTTTTTTTTATGGCATTACAATATATATATATATATATATATATATATATATATATATATTTTTTTTTTTTTTTTTATTTTTTTTTTTTAACCTTTACTTTAATTTTTTATTTATTTCTCTCTGTCTTCCTCAAGGAAAATCCAGAAAACTCAAGCGTTCTCAACCTCTCCACCACGCTCGAAGATCTCCACCAGATCTGCGAAGAGCTCGGCCGGGGACGATTCGGCCTCGTTTTTCGGTGCCTCTCGCTCGAAGACGGCGACACCTACGCCGTAAAGTCCGTCGACAAGAAATTCACCCTGGGCGACTCGGCGGAGATTTTCAAGGACGGCGAGCAGATGAGCGGCATCGTCGTTACGCCCTACTACGTGGCGCCGGAGATCCTCGCCGGGAGGGAGTACTGGGAGAAGATCGACGTGTGGGGCGCCGGCGTCATTCTGTACATTATGCTCGCCGGGTTCCCGCTGTTATACGGCGAATCGGCGGTGGAGATCTTCGAGGCCGTGCTCAGGGCCAATCTTCGGGACATCTATACCTGAGGCAGGCTCCAGAAGAGCGAAGGAGAGGAATGGAGAGATGCACAAGGAAAAGAGGAGCAGAGATGAGAGATGGCGATCAGAGAGAGAGAGTAGCAGTGATGGCAGAGAGAGAAAGAACAGATGCGGAGAGAGAAGAGAGGTCAATTTTTTATTATTAAATAAGTGAATGGGAAATGAACAGTAATTCCCTTTTAGATTGGGAAGTTACCTAGAAAATTTTAGGGAAATTGTCTGGAAGTGTAGCGATCGGAGGAGGCCAATGACCGGCTTCCTCCCTTTTATATTAAAAAATTCACTTTCAATCTATTTTTTATTTTTTATATTATTTTATTCTTTCTTTTGAATTAAAAGATAATTTTTTAAAATAGAGGGGGAGGGAGCCGGTCATTGGCTTCCCCCAATCACTACCCTGTCTGAAATGGTTTTATGGCTTTCCTGATATTTTTCTTAAAATTTAGGAAGAGGACCCTATAGGAATTGAATTGAACGGTCTATGTTAATTCTAAGGGTCTTGACCTAACTATTTCACAACTCGAAATTACATTGGGGTGGAGCAGTGTTAGTTCAATAATTGGGTGGGGTTATAATTTTAACATTTTTCTAATTCTAAATGGATAAAAAAAACTGTTTGGACAGCAGTGACCGTACCAGGATAATTCCTCTCTCTCTCTCTCTCTCTCTCTCCAGTGAAATCTGTAAACCATGCTCGGAGCTCGCTTCCAATCCTTCAAATATAATGCTTTCGTGTTCCTCAACCACATTGTTTATAACTCTCTCTCTCTCTCTCTCTCGTATGCATTACGATTTACGATATTGAGTCTCTCTTGTTTATATTTTCCTTTCTTTGCGTGTTTGGTGCAGAGTTTTCACTTGGGTTTTTCTAATAACCAGAGTTTGGGAACGTTTAGAAGATCAAGAGTTTGTCATTCTGAGGTGGGTTGGTTACTTTTCCTGTCAACTTTCAAGACAACTGCTTTCATAGTAATGCTTGTTTGGCTGCTGAGAAAGCGGATGAAAGGAAGGTTTTTAATACCCTTTTTTCTTTTCCTGTATAAGTAATGATAAAAGAAGGGTCATCCAAATTGAACTTTCTGCTTATTGTTTAATGTACTTTTAATGTCCAATTCCTTTTATTTTATTTTTTTAATTTTAATGTTCTGAAATTATATGGAATTCTGTTCTTCTATTCGTTGTCTTGTTTGTTTGTGTTTGCTTCAATTACTTTATACTCTTTTCTCAGTTTCTCTTTGATTCACCCCACTTACTTTTGTGCGTGTGTTGCATAATGCATAGTAATTAATGTTTGTTTCTGTTTTTTTATTTTATTTTTTTCCCATCTTTTTGTGTAACATTTTAGTGGCTGTTATGAATCTATAGATTAACGTTTGAATGATTTTGGCCTATGTTGTGTACCTTGGAAATTTGAATGTTGTTTTCATTTCTTCTGCTATGCTTACGATCGAAGCATTCAAGAGGATGGCAGCCATACGTTGATCTTACATCACAATTTATGATAATGGCTCCAACTTTTTTGGATGTTACATTCAAGACGACGGATTTGTACCTTCAGCACATGTAAAATGAAAATGGGTCCTTCAATTTGCATGGTACAAGAAAAGAGGCCCTGAATAGCTTTTGGATCATAAGTTTTGGTTACTTTTTACAGAAATTGTACAGGTGATGTAGGCTTGAGGCCAAAGCAGCATCTTATGTTGAAAAATCTATAGATTCCCTCTGTTAATAGTAATCAATATTTAATTGTTATTTCAGAGGGAAGAGGGGGAAAGAAAAATGAAGGAGAAAAAAAAAATGTCTTACAATTCAATTCTTCTGTTTGAAGGATCAAAAGGTTCAGGAATGATGGTTCTGTTATATTTGAGCTTTGAAAAACTATCAGAACTTGAGGAGTTTCATTAAAAGTGAACCGATAAAAGAATACATTGCTATCTAATGGGTTTAAAAGTTGCTTGATCACTTAGGCTTCGTTTGGTTCGCGGATTAGACCAATAAAAATGAATAGTTATTCCTACAGAATAGCTATTCCTTTGTTTGGTTGTATATTATTTAAGGGAATAGTTATTCCTATTGAATAATTATTCTCTTACGAAGATGAATAGGTATTCTACTAAAAAAGGAGAGGAATACCTATTCCTTTCCCGTGGGAATAAATAAAAATTCGTCTTTTGCCCAAAAGCCCCAACCCTCTCAACACCCAAGTCTCTTATCCCTCTCTCTCTTTTTCTCAACTCAGTATCTCTCTCCATCTCTGCAATTATATTCTCATCCCTCTCTCTCTGTTTCTCAACCCAGCTTAGTTTTTTGTTTGTTTTTTTTTTTTTTTTTTCTTGTGATGTAGCCTACGGAATGCACTTAGACGTAGCAGAACGAGTACCTCTTGATATCAGGGGGGACTCCAATTGCCTTTCAGAGGCTTGAAAAAAAACTTTGTAAGCAAAGAACGAATGTTTGTTGCTGGAAAACAAATAAAAAAGAATAAAATAAAAAAGGCTTTGTAAATGATTTATTTTTTAATTTTTTTATGATGGTGATATGATGATTATGTGTTTTTTTTTTCTTCTTATAAATCATTTTACTTTGTAAGCAAAGAACGAATGTTTGTTGCTGGAAAACAAATAAAAAAGAATAAAATAAAAAAGGCTTTGTAAATGATTTATTTTTTAATTTTTTTATGATGGTGATATGATGATTATGTGTTTTTTTTTCTTCTTCTTATAAATCATTTTACTTTGTAAGCAAAGAACGAATGTTTGTTGTTGGAAAACAAATAAAAAAGAATAAAATAAAAAGGGTTTTGCATATGATCTATTTTTTAATTTTTTTTATGATGGTGATATGATGATTGTGTTTTTTTTTTTTTTTTTTTTTTTTTTTTTTCTTATAAACCATTTTACTTTGTAAGCAAAGAATGAATGTTTGTTGTTGGAAAACAAATAAATAAAATAAAATAAAAATGGCTTTGCAGATAATAATTTTTTTTTTTTTTTATGATAGTGATACGATGATTATGTGTTTTTTTTTTTTTTTTTCCCTTATAAATCATTTTACTTTGTAAGCAAAGAACGAATGTTTGTTGCTGGAAAACAAATAAAAAGAATAAAATAAAAAGGGCTTTGCAGATGATTTATTTTTTTATGATGGTGATATGATGATTATGTGAATTTTTTTATTTATTTTTTATATAAATCATTTTACTTTGTAAGCAAAGAACGAATGTTTGCTGAAAAACAAATAAAAAAGGCTTTGCAGATGATCTATTTTATTTTTTATTTTTTTATGATGGTGATATAATGATTATGTGTTTTTTTTTTCTTTTTCTTATAAATCATTTTACTTTGTAAGCAAAGAACGAATGTTTGTTGTTGGAAAACAAATAAAATAAAAAATAAAATAAAAAGGGCTTTGCAAATGATCTATTTTTTTTATATTTTTTTATGATGGAGATATGAAGATTATGTGTTTTTTTTTTTCCTTATAAATAATTTTGTAATGTAATTGTATATGAAAAAAAAAGCCATGAACTCTGCGAAATTGAAAAAAAAAGAAAAAAAGTCATGGTACATATGACCGTTTATTTTTCTAAAATAAAGAAAAAAATGTCCTTAAGAATGTAAATTATATTTGTATTATAAGTGTGACGTCCCACATCGCCTGGGAATGAGGATGTGCTTATATGTATAAATGCATCATTTATAACACAACGTGTTTTAAAGCCGTGATGGTCATGAACCTATCAGAACTCCGCAGTTAAGCGCTCTTCTACGAGAACAATTCTAGGATGGGTGACCTCCTTGGAAGTCTGGTTTGAAGAGCAAAAAACGGACAATATTGTGTCAATGGGATGGGTCACTACAATAAGGGTGTTTTAGAAAATTTGATTACAATATGATTCCATTCACCAATGTATTGCACTATACCAAACAAAAAAATACATATGCAATGTTCTATTCCACCGTTACAACCAAGCAAAAGAATATGAATAGTTATTCCATTCCACCTTCATCTATTCCAATGAATAGTTATTCTTTTTCTTAATGGAATAGACATTCCGCAAACCAAACAAGGCATTACAGTTTGTGTATCATAATGCCTCAATCTCTTACTTCTTGATAATGTCATGCAGGAAAGAAGCATCATAAATCCAGGGAATAAGCAGGACAATGGCGCTTTTATAGTGCACAACAAGTTCGTCACAAAGGATGATCTCCTAATTTCCCACTCTCCAATAGCCGAGCAAGATAGCCCGCCTCCTTTGGTTAGTGCATTGAAAGCTTCCGCCGGACAAAATGTTGACAGGTTTCACTTCCCTGGGCATAACAGAGGACGTGCTGCTCCATCTTCATTAACGCAGCTAATTGGTTTAAGACCATTTGTTCATGATTTGACTGGTCTTCCGGAGCTTGATAATCTCTTTATTCCAGAGGGGCCTATTTTAGATGCACAAAGACAAGCAGCCAAACTCTTTGGATCATCAGAGACATGGTTTCTTGTTGGAGGTACCACTTGTGGAGTCCAAGCAGCAATAATGGCAACTTGTTCTACTGGAGAATTTCTAATTCTTCCTCGGAATTCCCATATATCAGCTATATCTGCCATGGTATTATCAGGTGCACAACCTAAGTACATCATTCCTCAGTATGATTTTGACTGGGACATTGCTGGTGGCGTGACTTCATCCCAGGTAAGTTTAGAATACTTGGGTTCATTTTCAAAGCATTGTTAGCATGTATTGTCTTTTCACCTTTAAAGGAAGTTTGTTGCTGATAAGAATTGGTATTCCAATGTAACCTTTGGAGAAAAAAGTTAACATGATCAAGATGATGTAATTCTAAAAAGTTTAATTTAAAGAGAGAAAAAAAGATCATCATGATGGCCTTTTCTTTGTCTCTTTCATTTTAACAGTATAACAGCCTTTTTTTCTACTCAAACTATATATTATGAATCAACATGGTCATTTTTACAGGTAGAGCAAGCAATCAAGGAATTAGAGATGGAAGGTCGAAAGGCAGCTGCAGTTTTCGTCACTTCCCCTACTTATCATGGTATATGCAGCAACTTGACCGAGATTTCTGAGCTCTGTCATTCTCATGGAATTCCTTTGATTGTCGATGAGGCTCATGGGGCACATCTAGGATTTCATCCCCAGATGCCTAATTCAGCCCTCCAGCAAGGAGCTGATCTGGCTGTACAGTCTACTCATAAAGTCCTATGCTCTCTTACGCAGTCATCGATGCTACACATGTCGGGGAATATTGTAGATAGTGAAAGAATCCGTAGATGTCTCCAAACTCTTCAAAGCACTAGCCCTAGTTATTTGCTTTTAGCATCGTTAGATGCTGCTAGAGCTCAATTAAGTGAAAACCGAGACACTATATTCATCAAAGCAATGGAATTGGCCTTTGAAGCAAAATATTTGATCAAAGAAATACCAGGCATTTCAGTGCTTGACCTTGCAAGCTTTTCTAACTTTCCTGCCATTGATCCTCTGCGACTCACTATTGGTTTTTGGCAGCTTGGCTTGTCTGGTTATGAAGTAGGTGAGATGTTATGTAGTGATCATGGGATCATTTGTGAACTTATTGGGACTCGATCTATTACTTTTGTAATTAACCTCGGAACTAGTAGAGATCAGATTCAGAGGCTTGTATTAGGAATTAAACATCTAATAGGAACTCATGCACCAGTTCATGGAGATAAAGGGAGGGTGCAGCATAGTGGTTGTACACCCTTTGCGGACATAAAAATGAGCATGATTCCCAGGGATGCCTTTTTTGCTAGTAAAAAGAAGGTGAGTATAGCAGAGTGCCTCGGGGAAGTTTGTGGGGAGCTCATATGTCCATTTCCTCCAGGAGTACCAGCTCTGATCCCTGGTGAGGTTATTACGGAGAAAGCTTTGGATTATCTGCTGGATGTTAGAAGCAAGGGTGTTGTGATTACTGGCGCTTCCGATCCTTTGCTCACTTCCATAGTAGTCTGTAATGTGTAGTATAGACAAATGGATTTTGGCATGTATTCCAAAACAGCAACATCAATGCAAACCAAATATGAATGGATTTTGGTATATAGACAGGGAAATGATATCTATTTTGCTCCTGAATGCAAAGGCTAATAGGAAAATGTAGTCGAATATCTTGAAGACTAGGAATTATTGGGAAAAAAAAAAAAAAGAATATATATATTGAGTACAGAAGCAGCAGAACTGAATCTTTAATTTTTGAGTCTAGGAGGTTCCAAAGGCTCTGTTTCATTGGAGGTGAACGGAGGAAAGTTCGAGATGTTCTTGTGGTTTGAATCTTACTTGGTCGTTTGCTATATACTGTTCTATTTTTCGTGTCCTCTGTAATTTGTTTCTCTACAAATTGAGCAAACCAATCTCGTAATTTTCAAAGCTGCGTGCATTTCGTTCTTTCCATAAACATCACATCAAGCACAATGGAGTCATTCTCCAAATCTGTACTGACATACGATTGCCCATTTAACCCCTCCAACCTCCCAACAACTCACTCATCGTTCGAGGCATAACTCACACAACACTAAACAACTGCAACAACGCACTCCACAACTCTGTAAAAACTGGGGATGTAAATAAACCAGTCTGTTCGACAACCTGTTCGGTTTAGCTCGATTCGAACTCGAACTCGATACTATAGAAATCGCTCGTTACTGTAGAAACCTGCTCGATTAGTAAGTGTTTCATACCCGATTCGATCAACAAAACTCGATAAGGGCTCGCGAGCTCAGCTCATGTAAAGCTCTACTGGATCACTCACCCGGCTTTTTAGTCCGACTCGTTAGCTTGTTCATATCTCTTATATATTACTAAAAATGAATTATATAAATTTAAGCATGTATCTTAGTAATTAAGTAATATATGTTACTTAATATTTATGTGTGTGCGTATGTGTGTATTAGTTAACATACTAACTAGTTAGTTCATAAACTAACATATTATCTAGTTTATTAACATATACGAAGTAAATGTAATTAACGATATGTTACTCGATATTTTTTTGTATTATATATATATATATATATATATATATATATATATATATATATATATATAGACACACACACACACATTAAATAAGCATATAGTATACTAGCTAAGTAAATATTGTATTACATATTAATTATAATACTTTGATAATAGTATTTAGTATGTTAAACTAACATATTAAGTTATTAATAGTTAGCATGGAGGTTGTTCACAAACTTGGGCTTGAACTCCGCTTTGATCACACATTGAAAAATTTAGTAGCCTACCTCGAGCTCTAGTTGAGCCGAGCTTGTCAAGTAACCTAACTCGTCTTGGCTCGAATATCATTTTCAACAGCTCGAACTCGCCCGAGTTTTAAACGAGCTAAGCTTGAACACACATTTTATAGCTCGGCTTGAATTCGAGCTCGACTCATAAATGACTTAGTCTTGAAATCTTAAAACTCGACTCATCTCGGCTCGATTACATCCCTAGTAGCAGCCTTACTATACATGAACAAATGATCGATGGACTCTCCATAAGTCTTACACATATAACACCACTCCATCACAATAATATATTAATATTCCTCTTGCGTAAATTATCCAAATAGGCCATAAGAAGATCCTACATCATTTTCTTTGGCTTGAATAATGCTATTTAGTAGATTGTTATATGACTATAGTACAACTGCGATACCGTGGCTATAAAATCAACCCTTGATTTGCTTTTTTACAATGACTGATTTTCACTGCTACATCATCAAGTTGTTTGTTAGTCGTATAATAATATACTAAGTAGCATTATTCTTAATGCTAAGCAATTCAATAGTTTCCTTCCTTAACAACTAAACACTTTATCATCAATGGACCATAAATAGTCATAGTAATCCTCTAACCGAAACAAATAGAAGAAAATTCAAAACTCACCTGAATCAACAGACGTGCAAATGCTCATACACTTGAATAAGGAGGTCATGCAATTTGATTTTGTCATATGAAGGTGGCCGATCACCCACAAATGATTTGAGGTTGGTTTTCGGGCACCCTTATTTAGCTATTTGGGGTGGTCGAATCACTCTCAACATATAGTCATGGGCTGTTTCGGCCACCTCCAAGCCGGCCATAGGGAGTGGTCAAGCTATTCCTTTTGGCCCAATCAGGGTGACCGTCATTTGGGGACAGTCGAACAACTCTCAATGGTCATAAGCCTAGATCGGCCATAAAAGGTTGTCGAGTCACCCACAATTATTATTATTTTTTTAATTTCTTTTTACACTTTACTCTCAAAGCATTTTTGGGAGTTTAAGGGCTAAAAAGTCACGTGTGGGTGACTTAATTTTCGTCCAAACATACAGAAAAACTGTAACGATCCACCCCTAATGACACAATACTGTCCGCTTTTGGCTCCCCATATCAGACTTCCCAGGAGGTCACCCATCCTAGAATTGCTCTCGCAGCGGCTCGCTTAACTGCGGAGTTCTGATAGGTTCATTGCCATCACGACTTTAAAACGCGTTGTGTCATAAAGGGTGCATTTATACATATAAGCACATCATCATTCCCAGGCGATGTGGGACGTCACAATCACCCCCTCTTTGGACCCAGCGTCCCCGCTGGCATCCCTCATTGGGCTTGTGCACGCTCCCACCATCTCAGGCTTGGCAATGGCTCTGATACCATTTGTAACGATCCACCCCCAATGACACAATACTGTCCGCTTTTGGCTCCCCATATCAGACTTCCCAGGAGGTCACCCATCCTGGAATTGCTCTCGCAGCGGCTCGCTTAACTGCGGAGTTCTGATAGGTTCATTGTCATCACGACTTTAAAACGCGTTGTGTCATAAAGGGTGGATTTATACATATAAGCACATCATCATTCCCAGGCGATGTGGGACGTCACAAAAACTTAACAAATAGGCTACATTGTCAAAGTTTTATAGTTTGTGGGGTTCAAAACTTTTGAGGTTAAAATGCCAAAATAATGATCTTTGAGAAGTAAAATGTATTTTTTTTCCATGCTTTAAAAGTGATAAATACTTATGTAAAAAATCATAAGCATTTTATTTGAAAATAATCTCCTTGCTTAAGCTTTATGGATTGCTTTAAGTATTCTTGAATGCTAGGATCGAAATTAGTCCAGCCTCTCTCATGAGTGGTCAACCCTAATCGAATCTCTGGGTTAGTCGCGACCACCAAATCAAGTGGGCTCGACCAACCCTGCGTACGGTTGGGAGTGGTGCTGACCAAGAGAAGGTGTGCAATTTTTTTTGCTGACCTATAGTAAGTAAGGTGTGAATAAAATGGGAGTATAGGTAGTATTTACTCCTGAGCAATTATTTTTTCAACTTATTAATGTTTTTAGTATGTAAAATGTGCTTATGTCTGAAGTGAACGGTCTATGTTTGTTAGTACAGTTTCCGGTATAGTGTGAACATGGCTCGTGCTTCTAAGTTCTTCGCTCTTTCCAAGAATCAAGCAAAACAAGTAAACCTCAGAGACCCTTTCGGGGGTCTCGCTCCGATGTCTAAGTTAGCTTATGAGAATAATCTTCTGCTTAATCCGAAAGATTCAGTCTTAGTTTATACTTGGGGTTGGGGCCTATTTATAGGTTGCATGATTTGCACCCTTACTGCTAGGGTTTCCTTATCAACCTCCGAGCGAGATCTTTTGCAACAAATTCGGGATTAGCTTCAATCTCGAATTTTCAGGGACTAGGCTCAATCTTAAGAGATCTAAACCATAACGTCTATCTTAGTTCGTTGGATTCTAATCCGGATTTCCTGGGATGGGGTTGGTACCTGAGTTCTCGAGACATGTTTATGCCAGGCCTTGGCTTGCTAAGTTGAATTTCGTTCCCGGGATGTCTGCATTCTTGGGACCCAATCTAATTATACCTCATGTCTCGTATTCTCGGAAATAGCTACATGGTGTCTATCTCCCGGGATATGACTATCCTGGGAGTCCTACTATATTGGCTGCTTAGTATGTACCTCTCAGGATAGGACTTTCCTAGGAGTTTTGCTATTTCTCGCTCTTGGGCCAGTACTGACCTGAAGGTCCATGATTCTAAGGATGGGCCGATCTGAGTGGGATTATTCCAAACAATTACCTTCCAATTCCCTTATTTGAGGCATTCAGATAATGGGAATTCTTTGTCTCAACAAGTTCGAGCTTTTTCCTGATACCTATATGGTTGTCTTTCTATCTCCAGGGATAGAACTACCCAGGAGTTTTGCTTGCTGAAAACCTGCAAAACTAAGGGTTAAATCCGACCCCTCCCCCCCATTCTTCCTTGTTTCCTCTACAGGATTGTCTCCCTGGCTACCTTCTGAAAACCTGTAAAATATAAGGGTTAAATTTGACCCCCAATTCTTCCTTGTTTTCTCTGTAGGGTTGTCTCCCTGGCTACCTACTGAAAACCTGCAAAATCTAAGGGTTAACCCCCTCCCCCCCCCCCCCCCCCCCCCTAATTCTTCCTTGTTTCTTTGCAGGGTTGTCTCCCTGGCTACCTTATGAAATCTTGCAAAACTGAGGGTTACATCCGACCCCCCATTCTTCCTTGTTTTCTCTGTAGGGTTGTCTCCTTGGATACCTACTGAAAACCTGCAAAATCTAAGGGTTAATCTGACCCCCCATTCTTCCTTGTTTTTTCTCTGCAGAGTTGTCTCCTTGGCTCCTGAATAGCTTCCTTGTACCTGTAAATCCGCAAAACCGAGACTTGAAAACCGATGGTCGTCTCTCTTGTTTTTCCCAAGGTTGTCTCCCTGCCTTGTCTTTCCCAGGGTTGTCTTCCTGCCTTCTTGCTGAAAACCTACAAAATCTAATGGTTAACTTCGACCCCCCATTCTTCCTTGTTTTCTCTGCAGGTTTGTCTCCCTGGCTCCCAGTGTAGGACTAACCGAGAGACTTGCCTTCTGCTAGGGGTTTAATCTGACCTTTCGTGCTTGCTTTCTCCTGAAAACCTGATTCCTTCCTGTAAAAGAAGTGACATCAACGGGTTCTCGGTCTCTAGACCGAGAACGCTCCGATGCTTAAGTCAGCTTTATTCTTTTATTCTGAAAAATACTTATTCCCAAAATTTGGGAATCTTTCTTGTCTTTACTATACCTGAAATAATAAACTTGTTCTTTGAAACATAACTTAAAGTAATAAGAGTCTTGTCCGAGACTCCTGACTAGCCTTACAACCTGACTACTTGATCTCGGCTATAACCTATTGTGGTCTTAGCTCTCCACGCCGCGGGCTCCTGCTTCTCTGGTCTTCCCTTCTTTTCTCATCCTCCTGGGATCATTCTCCTGATCCTTCTCTTCTCGCTGACGGTCTTGGGGATAATAATCATGTGGCTGCTGGCCTCGGGGCTAGTAGTCTCAGTGATTCTGGGGCCGGTTATTTTCGGGCTAAATCCTTTGCTCCTAAGAATCAGATTAGCTTGTCGTTCTTTATGAGCTCCTCTTTCAACAAACTCATGGTTATGCACCCCTCGGTGAGATGTCCTGTTTGTTCATGGAAATCACAATATTTACCTTCATTCATTTGATGAGGGTTACCTAGTATTTTTGGGGGTCGGCAAAACTCTGGGTCTCTCCTGATTTCCATGAGGACTTCTGATATTTCGACATTCAGAGGTGTAAAGTTGTAATCTTTGAATTTCTTTACCGGCGTTTGATCTTCCCTGTCAACCTTCCTGGATTCTTTTCTTTTTCTTTCCGGAGACCTATCCCGGGATGGTCGTGAACTGGCCATAGCCTTCAACGTTTCTTCTTGACTAATGTATTCCTCTACTTTATCTATCAGTCCTTGCAAGGTGCTCAGTTGCTTCCGGGCCAACTTCTTCGTCAGAGGCTCCTCAGATGAAATGCCCTCATAAAGGGTGGCATAAACCATGTCCTCGGTAGGCTCCTCAACTGCCATCTTCTCCCGATTGAACCAGGTCACAAACTCCTTAAGAGTTTCGCTGGTGCAATCTTACAAATATCCGGATAGCTTCTTTCGTGTCCGGAAAGCCAGGAATCCCATCAAGAATGTCTTGCTTAACTTTTAAATGTGTCAACAAAGTTGGGAGGAGGTCTTTTGAACCAGTCCTGGGCATTCCTTGAGAGAGTCAGAGGGAAGGCTCGACATGCAATTCATCGGATGTCTTGTGAAGGTCTAGGTGAGCTCGAAAATTCTCCAAATGGTCAAGAGGATCCCCATCTCCAGCGTAACTCATGATTTGAGGGACCTTGAACTTCTCGGGTAGTCTAAAATCTACTACCCAGCTGGTGAAGGGTGAGTCGGTACCCGACAAGAGCCTGTCCACAACTATGGACTTATTGTTATCCTTCCTTCCCTTCTCCATATTCGTACATCTTCTCTCCAGTTCCTCAACAATTCTGCTGAGATCTTCCGCATCTTCCCATCGGTATCCGTGACGGTTGGCCCTTCCGTTCCTTAATTCTTAGGGGTGATTTTCACAAAAATTATCCTCCTGGTGATCATCTTCTCGACGATCCTCCTCCCGAAGATCACGGACGTTAGTTCGGTTGTTCTGCTATTCTTCTTAATGCTCATTCTGATTCACCTCGGGCTGGGATTGTTCTTAAATCCTTAGCAATAACTATTCTTTCTACCATGTCAAAGCTTCCATCCGAGCTTCTAGTGCCGCTTTGCGATCCTGATCTCCACCTCCTGGGGGAGGGAACATTGGAGGTAGTGGATTATTTTGAATCCCTGGATTCGGGTTGGGCTGGAGAATCTGCTCCGGCTTTGATCTCCTTTGCCGGTTGGCTTGGCTTTCAAAGCTTGTGTTCATTAGCATTGCGATTTATCCATGTGTATATGTACGAGAACAAATATCTTTCCCACAGAAGGCGCCAAATTGTTAGTACAGTTTCTGGTATAGTGTGAACATGGCTTGTGCTTCTAAGCTCTTCACTCTTTCCAAGAATCCTGCAAAACAAGTAAACCTTAGAGACCCTTTCCTGGGGTCTCGCTCCGATGCCTAAGTTAGCTTCTTGGAATAATCGTCTGCTTAATCCGAAAGATTCAGTCTCAGTTTATACCTGGGGTTGATGCCTATTTATAGGTTGAATGATTTGCACCCTTATTGCTAGAGTTTCCTTATCAACTTTTGAGCGAGATCTTTGGAAATGAATTTGAGATAAGCTTATAACCCGGATTTTTAGGGATGGGGCACGATCTCAAGAGATCTGAATTGTAACGTCTATCTTAGTTTGTGGGATTCTAATCTGAATTTCCTGTGACTAATCTGGATTTCCTGGGATGCGGTTGATACATGAGTTCCCAAAACATTCTTATCCCGAGCCTTGGCTGGCTAAGTTGAATCTTGGTCCCGGGATGTCTGCATTCCCGGGACCCAATCTGATTATACCTCATGTCTTATATTCTTGAGAATAGCTACCTAGTGTCTATCTTCTGGAATAGGATTATCCCAGGAGTCCTGCTTTTTTGACTGCTTAGTATATACCTTTTGGGATAGGACTTTCTCGGGAGTTCTGCTATTTCTCCTTCTTGCACCGATACTGACCCGAAGGCTCATTATTCTAAGGATGGGCCAATTTGAGTGTGATTATTCCCAACAATGTTAATTCTAAATGGATAAATACTACAAAAAAAATTGTTTTTGAATTAAAAAAAAAAAAAAAAAGTTGGGATAACTTCACAAAAGAGTATCGAATTATACGTTGTTTTGAGATAAGTGTACTGAACTAGCAAACGTCTCAAATTGGAGTATCCAAGTTTTCAAATGTCTCATTTAAAGGTATTCCGTTAGGATTTGCTGTTAAATCCTAACGGAGTACCTAAACTACCCCTATTTTTTTTTAGGAAAAATAAAAAATAAAAAAAAATGCTAGGATCTAGGTGTTGATCAGAATTTAACGAAATTTGCAAAAATACACATGCCTGAATCTTTAAAAAATTATATATTTTTTTTAAAAAATAAAAAATAAACACATGAGTATTTTGAAAATTTTTGCAGGATTTAACAACACATTCTAATGGAGTATCCTTAAGTGAGACATTTGGAAACTTGGATACCCTATTTTGAAATATTTGCTAGTTCAATACGCTTATCTCAAAAAGACGTATAATTCGATACTCTTTGGTGAAGTTATCTCAAAATAAGTTTCATTGTGATTTCTTCATGTTTTAATTGGTTATAGGTTCTCAAAACATCATTTTTGGAGTTTCAATTTATTATTTTTCATAAGCGTCACAATACTCTACATGGAAAATACTACACTTACACCCACTTTTTATACCTTCACGTGGCAACACCTACATCACATTTTTTTCCCCTCTCTGTTACTGCCACCGTTCGGAATTGGCAACGTTCGGTCCAACGGCGCGGAGGGTTGGGAACGGAAGATGGCCGAGTTCAGGCGATGCAGAGGGTCGGGAACGAAGGCGTGGGGGGGTTTCTGGTGTGCGGAGGGAGGCAGAGACACTCGGGACGGCCGGTGAAGCTTGGGTTTCGACCACGGGACGGTCGGGTTGGCCAGCAATGCTTAGGTTCCGGCCGGACGCGTGGTTTTCGACTTCTCCTTTCACGGCCGGCTGTGTGGTTTTCGGCCCCTCTGTGTAGTTTTCAATCCCCTCTTGTTTTCTCTTCTTTTTTTCTTTTTCTTTTTTTTTCCCGCTTTTTTCTTTGCCCGTGCCTCTATGTGGTGTAGGTGTTGCCACGTTAGGGTGTAAAAAGTGGGTGTAGGTTTAGTAGCTCTCATATTACATTTTACGGTTCCTAATTATTCATCTAATATATTTGTTTTTTTTTTAAAAAAAATTGTTCCATTTTTTTTTTCTTCTTAATTTCACAACTAAATGCACCGTCCGGCCGTTTGGACAGCAGTGGCAGTACCAGGATAATTCCTCTCTCTCTCTCTCTCTCTCTCTCTCTCTCTCCAGTAAAATCTGCAAACCATTGAGTCACTGACGATTACTTCAAATACAATGCTTTCGTGTTCCTCAACCTCGTTGGACCATGTAACTCTCTCTCTCTCTCTCTCTCTCGTATGCATTACGATATTGAGTCTCTCTTGTTTATATTTTCCTTTCTTTGCGTGTTTGGTGCAGAGTTTTCACTTGGGTTTTTCTAATAACCGGAGTTTGGGAACTTTTAGAAGATCAAGAGTTTGTCATTCTGAGGTGGGTTGGTTACTTTTCCTTTCAACTTTCAAGACAACTGCTTTCATAGTAATGCTTGTTTGGCTGCTGAGAAAACGGATGAAAGGAAGGTCTTTAATACCCTTTTTTCTTTTCCTGTATAAGTAATGATAAAATAAGGGTCATCCAAATTGAACTTTCTGCTTATTGTCTAATGTACTTTTAATGTCCAATTCCTTTTATTTTTTTATTTTAATGGTCTGAAATTATATGGAATTCTGTTCTTCTATTCGTTGTCTTGTTTGTTTGTGTTTGCTTCAATTACTTTATACTCTTTTCTCAGTTTCTCTTTGATTCACCCCACTTACTTTTGTGCGTGTGTTGCATAATGCATAGTAATTAATGTTTGTTTCTGTTTTTTTATTTTATTTTTTTCCCATCTTTTTGTGTAACATTTTAGTGGCTGTTATGAATCTATAGATTAACGTTTGAATGATTTTGGCCTATGTTGTGTACCTTGGAAATTTGAATGTTGTTTTCATTTCTTCTGCTATGCTTATGATCGAAGCATTCAAGAGGATGGCAACCATATATTGATCTTACATCACAATTTATGATAATGGCTCCAACTTTTTTGGATGTTACATTCAAGATGACGGATTTGTACCTTCAGCACATGTAAAATGAAAATGGGTCCTTCAATTTGCATGGTACAAGAAAAGAGGCCCTGAATGGCTTTTGGATCATAAGTTTTGGTTAATATCCCAATGGGTGAGCATCAAATATTTTATAGCTCATTTATCCATCCAAAATTGTCACCATAAAAAATTTGTGCATGTTTAATTGAAGGTCTAAATTAACATGTAATATCTGTCTAGCATTATAATGAGATACTTTTGAAAACATTATCTAAGAATAAGTTTTAAGGTACAAAACTTGTGGGATTACAAGTGGACTTTTTTTTTCTTTTTTTTTTCTAAATCATACACATCCAGGTTATATTTTACTTTTTACAGAAATTGTACAGGTGATGTAGGCTTGAGGCCAAAGCAGCATCTTATGTTGAAAAATCAATAGATTCCCTCTGTTAATAGTAATCAATATTTAATTGTTATTGCAGAGGGAAGAGGGGGAAAGAAAAATCAGTAGAAAAAAAAAAGTCTTACAATTCAATTCCTCTGTTTGAAGGATCAAAAGGTTCAGGAATGATGGTTCTGTTATATTTGAGCTTTGAAAAACTATCAGAACTTGAGGAGTTTCATTAAAAGTGAACCGATAAAAGAATACATTGCCATCTAATGGGTTTAGAAGTTGCTTGACCACTTGCTGTTTATGTATCATAATGCCTCAATCTCTTCTTGATAATGTCATGCAGGAAAGAAGCGTTATAAAGCCGGGGAATAAGCAAGACAATGGCACTATTATAGTGCACAACAAGTTCGTCACAAAGGATGATCTTCTAATTTCCCACTCTCCAATATCCCAGCAAGATAGCCCGCCTCCTTTGGTTAGTGCATTGAAAGCTTCCGCCGAACAAAGTGTTGCCAGTTTTCACTTCCCTGGGCATAACAGAGGACGCGCTGCTCCATCTTCATTAACTCAGCTAATTGGTTTAAGACCATTTGTTCATGATTTGCCTGAGCTTCCGGAGCTTGATAATCTCTTTTCTCCAGAGGGGCCTATTTTAGATGCACAAAGACAAGCAGCCAAACTCTTTGGATCATCAGAGACATGGTTTCTTGTTGGAGGTACCACTTGTGGAGTCCAAGCAGCAATAATGGCAACTTGTTCTCCTGGAGAATCTCTAATTCTTCCTCGGAATTCCCATATATCAGCTATATCTGCCATGGTATTATCAGGTGCACAACCTAAGTACATCATTCCTCAGTATGATTTTGCCTGGGACATTGCTGGTGGCGCGACTTCATCCCAGGCAAGTTTATAATACTTGGGTCCATGTTCAAAGCATTGTTAACATGTATTGTCTTTTCACCTTTAAAGGAAGTTTATTGCTGATAAGAATTGGAATTCCAGTGTAACCTTTGGATAAAAAAGTTAAAATGATCAAGATGATGTAATTCTAAAATGTTTAATTTAAAGAGAGAAAAAAAGATCATCATGATGACCTTTTCTTTGTCTCTTTCATTTTAACAGCCTTTTTTCTACTCAAACTATATATTATGAATCAAGATGGTCATTTTTACAGGTAGAGCAAGCAATCAAGGAATTAGAGATGGAAGGTCGAAAGGCAGCTGCAGTTTTCATCACTTCCCCTACTTATCATGGTATATGCAGCAACTTGACCGAGATTTCTGAGCTCTGTCATTCTCATGGAATTCCTTTGATTGTGGATGAGGCTCATGGAGCACATCTAGGATTTCATCCCCAGCTGCCTAATTCAGCCCTCCAGCAAGGAGCTGATCTGGCTGTACAGTCTACTCATAAAGTCCTATGCTCTCTTACGCAGTCATCGATGCTACACATGTCGGGGAATATTGTAGATAGCGAAAGAATCCGTAGATGTCTCCAAACTCTTCAAAGCAGTAGCCCTAGTTATTTGCTTTTAGCATCGTTAGATGCTGCTAGAGCCCAATTAAGTGAAAACCCAGACACTATATTCATCAAAGCAATGGAATTGGCCTTTGAAGCAAAATATTTGATCAAAGAAATACCAGGCATTTCAGTGCTTGACCTTGCAAGCTTTTCTAACTTTCCTGCCATTGATCCTTTGCGACTCACTATTGGTTTTTGGCAGCTTGGCTTGTCTGGTTATGAAGCAGATGAGATGTTATGTAGTGATCATGGGATCATTTGTGAACTTGTTGGGACTCGATCTATTACTTTTGCAATAAACCTTGGAACTAGTAGAGATCATATTCAGAGGCTTGTATTAGGAATTAAACATCTAACAGGAACTCATGCACCAGTTCATGGAGATAAAGGGAGGGTGCTGCATAATGGTTGTACACCCTTTGCGGACGTAAAAATGAGCTTGATTCCCAGGGATGCCTTTTTTGCTAGTAAAAAGAAGGTGAGTATAGCAGAGTGCCTCGGGGAAGTTTGTGGGGAGCTCATATGTCCATATCCACCAGGAATACCAGTTCTGATCCCTGGTGAGGTTATTACGGAGAAAGCTTTGGATTATCTGCTGGATGTTAGAAGCAAGGGTGCTGTTATTACTGGCGCTTCTGATCCTTTGCTCACTTCCATAGTAGTCTGTAATGTGTAGTATAGACAAATGGATTTTGGTATATAGACAGGGAAATGATATCTATTTTGCTCCTGAATGCAAAGGCTAATCAAATATCTTGAAGACTTGGAATTATTGGGAAAAAAAAAAATTATATATATATTGAGTGCAGAAGCAGCATAACTGAATCTTTAATTTTTGAGTCTAGGAGGTTCCAAAGGCTCTGTTTCATTGGAGGTGAACGGAGGAAAGTTGGACATGTTCTTGTGGCTTGAATCTTACTTGGTCGTTTGCTATATACAGTTCTATTTTTCGTGTCCTCACGACCGACTTGACTTTTTACCAAAGGCCATAAGAAGATCATCTTTTTTATAAGTAATGTATATTTCGAAATAAGGGAATGTATACAGAATACCCCTAATTCATAGAGAAAAAGCACAAATCTAAAAAATTAGAAAAAGTACTTTTAGACAAAGTAGTCAACGTCACTCTCCATGTGAACTAGGTTTGCAGCACTATTTTTTTCAAATTGAGCAAACCAATCTCACAATCTTCAAAACGGTGTGCATTCCGTTCTTTTCATAGACACTACATCAAACACAATAGAGCCATTCTCCAAATTTGCACTAACAAACCAGTTGCCCATTTGCCCCCTCCAACTCCCCAACAACTCACTCACCGTTCGAGACATAACCCACACAACACCAAACAGATGCAACAATGCGCTCCACAACTTTGTAGCAACCTCACAATGCAGGATCAAATGATCGATGGACTCTCCACAAGTTTTACAGATATAACACTCTCCATCACAATAATATATTAATATCCCTCTTGCGTAAAATATCCAAATAGGCCATAAGAAGATCCTACATTCTTTTCTTTGACTGAGTAATGCTATTTAGTAAATTGTTATATGATTATTATACAATTAGAATACCATAGCAGTAAAATCAACCCTTGATTTTTATTTTTATTTTTTACGAGTGCTGATTCAAGGACTGATTTTCACTGCTACATTATCAAGTTGTTTGTTACTCGAATAATAATATACTAAGTAGCATTATTCTTACTGCTAAGCAATTCAATAATTTCCTTCATTAACAACAAAACACTTCATCATCAACGGACCGTAAACAGGCATAGTAATCCTCTAACAGAAACAAATAAGAGAAAATTCAAAACTCACCTGAATCAGCAGACGTGCAAATGCACATACACTTGAATTAGGAAGTCATGCATGTACATAAAGTGTAAAATCAGTTGATCTTGGATACAGTACATAGTGTCAAAAAACCATATATTTTCTCTTATATGGGTTCTTCACACAGTCCCAGAAACCAAGCTTACAATACCTTAAACCCCAACCTGAACAGTTCTATTTCATCTTTCACACCAAAATTCCCCATTTTTTTCTCTGGAAACAGAATCCAGTAATGTGGAGCAAACTAAGATGAGATACAACATGAATTGTCACCAATTATGGTTTGGCTTACTACTGTACATCTCCTTTGTGGCAGTTGTAGCTTGCTTCTTTGCAGGTCGATCAACATGATCAAAAACAGGGGCCTCAAGGCAAGGAAGCAGCCCTGGCCTATTAAGATGCAAGTCTGGACAGTCATCTGGACCTGCCCATGCCAGGGGAGTCGCTGCTGCAAAAGAAAAAAAAATAAAAAAAAAAACAAAAAAGAAGGGAATTGTTATTAGTTTGGCACTATTATGTTTTCTCCATGCAGCAAAGATGTCATCATTAAGGTAATGGATGTTTTCTCCATGCAGCAAAAGATGCCATCATTAAGGTAATGGAGAAAGATAAAAGGTTTTCCAATTATTCCTATGCTGCCTTTTGCTGATCCAGTTCTCTAAAGAATCATTTGCATCCCACACAGAAAAAGGAAAAAAAAAAATAAAGAAATAATGACAAAAGAGGAATTGTAATGGAAATGAAATATCGGAGGCTGGTAAAATGAAATAGTCATCCATAGTAAGGAGACCTTAAATAAAACCCACTGAAAGAACATAAAAGGATAAAGGGTAAATATGACAAATAAAAAAACATAAGAACATGACTTGGAAGCATTAGAAAAACCCTTTGCCAAAAAAGTCTCACTCCCATCTAAGCCAATGAACTCTAGCTCAAATGGCATCTCCTTCTATAGCAAGTACAAGGTGGAGGGTGTCCTGGAAAAAAGAAGAAGAAGGGGTAATTACCTTTTCCCCATGAACTACTAAAAAATGCGCGATGCCCCCATGAACTACCAACTCGACCAAAATAGAGCATTCAACTACCAAAGACAACCATTTTTCCCCCTTCCGTCAGTCAAAGAAGTTAAAACAAACGCTCAACGGGTCACGTGACCGTCACACGCCGTTTTACCCTCATTTTCTTCCACTTTTCCCCCCATGAACTACCACCATCTTCCTCTTTCCTCCCCATAAACTATCACTATCTTCCAACATGCCCCCATGTAAAACGGCACATGACCCGTTGACTGTTTCTTTTAACCTCTCTACTGACGGAATGGGAAAAAATGGTTGTCTTTGGTAGTTGAATGCTCTATTTTGGTCGAGTTGGTAATTCATGGGGGCATCGCGCATTTTTTGGTAATTCATGGGGGGAAAAGGTAATTACCCAAAAAAAAAAAGAGTACCCCATCTAAACCTACTGGCTTCTTGCCCATTTAACATTCATCTCACAGAAACGTAGTTTCCAACTTTCATAGGTTGGCACCCTTGAAAACATCTTTCTACTGTTGTGGTTTTGATATCAGAAGATAATCATTTCAGAATGTCGATATACCGTATTCAGGAGAATCCCATCTTAGAGACTAGAACAACCATATGAGGATAAATTACATTAATTATTAAATGGCGATTAATAAACAAACCAGAATAAAAAGCTTCAGAGTTCTTGTAATAAGGGGACTCTGTGTACAAAGATAGTTTCGAGAGTGACATTTAATAAAAGCCTCAAATCTAAATGTGAGAGACTGCCCCCACCAGATTGAATGAAATTAAGCCACAACTTAAAACAGGTGGGGCTCTCTCTTCTTCAGCTAAATGCAGAGTTGATTATAAAAAGTGGATTTTCAATTTGTTTTCAAGCAGTAGGTAGCTTTTTCTGCATACCTTCACCAGGTTCAAGAGGTCTAGTGTCATGTGAAGCTGTCAGAAGAGGAGTACGCTTTCTCACGTAATTTTTCTGCAAAGGCTTTGGAATTTGAAATGAAAATTGTGAGAGAGTTACCCCATCTCTCGTATACTCTGGATGTTCCAGCAAGTACCTGCAAAATCAAAAGCCCCACAAAAGGCTGTTAAGGAAATAGGGAAAAACATTGGGTTCATTTGACAAAACTTTTTAGAGGGCACTTTTTTTTTTTTGGCTGTGATGTGACATAAAGATAAAAATAGTTTTAAGTATTTTGTGTTTTGAGTAGTTTGTTAATGCTTTTGCTTTTTAGCAAAAAAGCAAAAAGCTACCCTAAAAAGCGTCGTCAAATGAGCCCATTATGCTTGTGAAACTTTGACCACCCACAAGCTATTTAGTTCTTCATTTACGCATATTTTTACAAGAGTAACGCAACAGGAAAAAACTTGAATGGGTGGTACCAACATACTTTTGGATCTCCACAATTGAGCGTAGTCTCTTGCCTGATGGTGCTTCATAATATCTGTATAAATTGGACACAGCAAATTAGAATGAAGTTGATCATTGAATCTAACATTTACCTATAACTTCAAACTCCAAAATAAAAAATTTGAAAGAAAATAAAATAAAATTTGAAAGCAGAAGTCAAAGCTACAATTAGGTCCAATGATAAACCTCATATATCAAACAGAAGAGAGCAGCAGCAGCTCATCCAGTTTTCATCTATAAGAGACCCAAATATCCTCATATTAAAACTCGGAAATGGGACTGAAAAGATATTACCACATCATGATGCAACCAATGGAAGCAATCAGAAGACTTTGTATACAGTAAACATTACATGACTCGCACAAATTTCATTAAGCATCAAGAGATTACTATAAAAGCAATCACAGTGTACTCCAGCTCTGACATTCAGATATCACATTTACCAACAGATATGAAGCACATAGCCACATACCTAGTAACAACTATATACCTAACATATCCAAGGGATCACAAGCAAACAGCAATTCAAAAGGGGTCTTCTAACCTCCAGCTACTTCAAGGATAATGAATGATACATGTGCTTGAGTGCGTCTAAATGTGTGGGTTGGGTGTTTGGGGGAGGGAGGGGGTGCAGAAGAGAAGAAGGGGAGATCTCTTCAGCTTAGAAAAAGTGTCCTAGAACAGTACAGTGAGACATGAGAAGCACCCTTCAGGGAAAATTTGCTTATAAGTCATTGCAGAGAATTCATTCAGATTTTCTCCTCATAATTCCACAACAACGTCGAAATTTCTTTGAGCCTTGATATAACCCCAGCAGGAATGCAGACTTTTTATAGTTAAGGTCAAAAAATAAAATTCCAAACAAAAGGTGAGACAAGTAAAAAAGAGAGAAATCTGTAAAAGATTAAATTACCTACACATTATAGATGTAATCAAATAGGAAGGAACACATACATGTCCGCAAACTTGGTGCTTCCTTCACCTCTAATCCGTAGAAGCCGTTGCCACCCAGGAGGAGGCTGCGCAATATTAGGCTTATCAATTGCCCAGAGCCTGCTGCCATCTTGAGAAATGTCCGCCGGATCATCACATGATATATCAGGCCGCCACTCACGAGCTGTTTCACAGTAAAAAGGCCGTTCCAGAATATGTTCACGTATTTCTTCATATTTTTCTTTTGTTGGGATGAGCCTCCATTTAAAACATTTGGCACACTGGACAGTGAAAGCCCCAACAGATGGCAAAACTCTGGAAGATGAATTTTGAGCCAAGCATCTTCGGAATGGTAGAGGGTGGGACTGAATAGGGTCGGGAACAGGTTCAATTGCACCTGTACCATTAGCTGAAGGGTCATAAAGCACCAACTGCTTAGAGGCATTCTCATTAGATTGGCCATCTTCATCCTCTGTCTCAAGAGACCCATCCTCTGAAGAAGAGGATGGAGAAGAAGAGACGTCTATGGGTCCCTGAAGAGTATCATTTTCTTCCTTTTTGACCCTAGGGGAAAACTTTTCAGGGGATGACCGCATCTGACAAGATCCCAAAACCCTGTCACAGAAAGCACCACCGAAACAAAGCATACACAAAATTCAATAGAAGAACTTTACACCAATTACACGTGTAGAAATATATCACCATGTTAATCTGAACCATTCCATATCCATTACTTTTAAAAAACACAAACAACACCATGCTACAATGGCATAAGTCGCAGGGCAGCAACAATCACCACCACCAACACAACTCATTCACAAACAAATTTATCTCTTTGCACGCATCTAGTGACACTGATTTCCTCACTACAAATCGAGCAATACTCCACATAAAAGCAGTTATCATCCTATACTAAGTGCTGCAAATGAAAGAGAATAATAACATGAATTAAAACACCATAAAAAAAGGAAAAATTATACTCTACCACCCCAAAATGTTATTCCATTTGCAATCGGCCCACCAAACTATCAATTGACTCGATTAGCACGTCAACTTAAAAGAATTCTTGCAATATGCCCCCAATGTCTAAGGCCCCATTCACTAAACCCCTTCCCCCTCCCCTCCCCTCCCCTCCTCATCGTCAGTTTGTGTCAGTACGGAATCTATGGATAGCAGAGAAGTTTGAAAAAGAATCCAACATTTTATTTTATTCCAATTTTAACCCAAATCTTTCATTATGAAAAACAAAAAAAGTTGGGAATAAACTGAAAAGTTGGGGGTAAAATAGGAATAGAATAAAATGTTGACTTCTTCCAAAAGCTAACATTTCAGTCTATTCCAATTTTACCCCCAACTTTTTAATATGAAGAACAAAAAAAAGGTAATAAACTGAAATGTTGGGGGTAAAATAGAAATAGAATAAAATAGTTGGCTTCTCAAGAAGCCAACTATTTCAGTTTCCTGATTACCCGTACTGACAGGGGGAAAAGGGGGTGGGGAGGGGAGGGGGAAGGGGTTTAATAAACAGGGCCTAAATCAGCCACTAAATGCAACAGAAATTGCTAACCCAGTCGTCTGGGCCAACAAAGCTTGCAAAATTACCAAATTTCCCATTATGGGATTGCAGGTGCCGTTGAAACACCTAATCCCAATCCAAATCTATCTTTTGAACCATAGGGCTAAGCACTGACTCAGTCGGAGTCGGAAAGGCGAACAATGGGGCGTCTGCCTAACCACCGGCTTTGTCCATCTTTTCTAAGCTTATGTACAACATGTTTAAGATTGGAAACTCTACTAATAGCATATTCCCTTTAAGAGCTAGCACGGGCGTTGAGGTATCCCCTTTTTTGACATACACGAATGGGGCCAATCAGGAAGTAGGAAGAGTCGAAAATATTAGACCAGATATATCTTTATCTTCTGATAAAGATAAATCTGTCAAGAATTAGTTCTCTTATGTTTCTACTACTACAAGTTGTATGGCTTTAGGTTTCTACATTATCTTATGTTTCTACTACTATAAGTTGTATAGTTTTAGGTCTCTTATCTACTGGTTGTACAATCCTTATCTACTGGTTGTACAGTCCTACTAAAGGACTTCTCTATGGTTTCACGATAGCTTTGTACAGTCCTATCCAAGGACTAACTCTCTTCTTATAAATACAGTCTTTGCCCTACGGTTGAAATAGGCAGAATTATCCAATAAATCTCTAAATTCTACATGGTATCAGAGCCATCTCAAGACTAACGTCTATGGCAATTCCATTTGAAACCGAATCCTCCACCCAAACCTCACCCCCTCTTTCGTCCTATACCCCTTCCGCAACCACAGTCCCTCTTCAGAATATTCATCACCATATCTCGGAAAAACTAAACCAAGACAACTACATCCTATGGCACTTTCTGATGGTCCCATTCCTAGAGGGCCAAAATCTCTTCATTTATGTCGATGGAACACATCCACGACCTCCTCAGCTTGTTCCAGACTCAACGTCCGGCCTTGTTGCAAATCCAGCCTCTCGACTCTGGTATCATCAAGACAAAATGATCTTTAGCGCCATCATCTCCACTCTCTCAGTTAAAGCTCTACCCCATGTCATTGGTCTTACCGCTTCTCGGGAGGTATGGCTAACTTTAGAAACTCTTTTCTCCGCTCAATCTCAGTCCCAAATAATGCAACTCAAGCAACAATTAGCTACCTTAAAGAAAGGTGCTCTTACGATCTCCGCTTATTATCAAAAAGCGCAGGGATTCTCACATCTCTTGGCTGCAGTTGGCAAACCCATTGAAGCTTCGGAACTTGTCTTCGCTATACTTGCTGGTCTTGGTCCAGAATTTGATTCTCTTGTCACCTCTGTGACCACACTACAGGATTCCATCTCCCTCAATGAACTCTATGGGTTTAGGCTCTCTTATGAGATGCGTTTGGTGCAACACAAATCAACCATTGATTTGAACATCTCCACTGCCAACACTGCCCAAAGCCAGAGCCAGTCATATTCCCGAAACAACTGTGGATACAACACTGGCCCACACACCAACAATTATTTCCGCGGTAGAGGCCGTGGTCGTGGCAGAGGACCACCTCATCAATTTTCTTCATCCGGGAACTCCCCCTCTTAGCGACCAACATGTCAAGTATGCCACAAACAAGGCCACACAACAGCCACATGCTGGTTCAGGTATGAGCAAAGCAACCAGAATGACTCCTCTTCGATGCATGTCAAATGGCCTCAGCAACTCCTGCTCTTGACTCCTCCTGGTATTCGGATACTGGCTCCAATGTTCACCTCACAAATGACCTATCAAATCTCAACTTGAATGCTGCTGAATACACTAGACCTGACACGATTCGAGTCGAAAACGGGCAAGGTTTGAAAATCTTACATTCTGGTCGTGGTATATTGCCTACACCCTCACACAATTTTCATTTATATTCACTCTTCCATGTTCCTCAAATCCAAAAGAATCTCATATCTGTAAACCAGTTTGCTCGTGACAATCACGTTTTCATTGAATTTCATCCTAAGTTTTTCTGTGTTAAGGACCTTCACACCCGCCAGTTGCTCCTCCAAGGCCCGAGTAGATCCGGCCTCTATCCATAGCCTTCCTCTCATGCTCCTTCCAAGAACTTTGTTGCCTATTTCGGTGAAAAAGTCCCCTTGGACCAATGGCATCTCCGGATGGGTCATCCAGCTTCTACAATTATCAATCAAATTATCCAGTCCAATAAACTGCCCATGACTTCCTCCAAGTTATCTTCTGTTTGTTCATCATGTCGGTAGGGCAAGAGTCATCGTCTTCACTTTAGTTATAGTCCTTCTATTTCTAGTAATCCTTTGCAATTACTTTTCATTCATGTATGGGGCCCCGCTCCTATCACCTTTGTAAACAATAATCGTTTCTATCTAAGTATTGTGGATGATTTTAGTAAATATACTTGGTTCTATCCTCTCAAATTAAAATATGATGTTTGTGCTACTTTTCTCCGTTTCAAGCAACTTGTTGAAACATATTTTGGTACCAAAATTATCTCTGTTCAAAGTGACGATGGAGGTGAATTTCGTCCTCTTCAAACATCTCTCACTACCATGGGAGTGTCCTATTGTCTTAGTTGTCCACATACACATCATCAAATGGGGTCTGTTGAAAGAAAACATCGACATATTGTTGAAAGTGGTCTCTCCCTTCTTGCTACTGCCTCTGTACCTTTCACTTTTTGGGACTTGGCTTTTGAGACTACAGTCTATCTCATAAATCGACTCCCTTCCAAAGTTACCAAGCACAAATCTCCCTTTGAATCCTTATTCAAAATCTCACATGATTACAAGTTCCTAAAAGTCTTTGGCTGTGAGTGTTGGCCTTTCCTTCGCCCGTATAATTCCACCAAACTTGCCTTCCGGTCTCAATCGTGTGTCTTCATTGGGTATAGCAAGAATCATCTTGGATACAAGTGTCTCCATATTCCATCTAGTAGAGTCTACATTGCTCGGCATCAGGGGCGGAGCCAGGTTTTAGACTTTGGGGGGGCCAAATTGATAAAAAATAATTTGGGGAGGCCAAAATTACAAATTTTTTAAAGAATAGGAGTAAAAATTATATTTTTTCTTTTTTTTTTTAGATTTTTTTTTTTTTTTTTTGGGGGAGCCCTTTGGCTTGGGGGGGCCCAAGCCCCCCCAAGCCATAGTGTGGCTCCGCCCCTGCTCGGCATGTCATTTTTAATGAGCAAAACTTTCCCTTCTCCAAATCCATTCCAAACCAATCTTCTAATCCCCCTCCCATTCATCCCAGTATCTGTGTCCCTCTTATTCAACCATCAAACACCCAAGGTAATGCCACCAGCAGCTCCTCTCTCGAGCCAAATTCGCCTTGTATCCCCTCATCCTTACCCTCCACAACCACAAACACAGACACTTCACATACCAATGCTCTAGTTCCTTTTGATTCTCCTCTTGCTTCCCAACCACTTCCCAACCAAGAGTGCATGGCATGACTACCCGATCATCGAATCAGATTTTTAAACCTACAAAATTTACATGGCCGAATTCGATATCCACCTCCTCAAGCACTCATGGCAGTAATTCAGGAACAGGAAATTGAGCCAACTTGCTACACTTAAGCATCCAAGCATACTGAATGGCGCAAGGCAATGAATGAGGAGTTTGATGCCCTCCTTAAAAATGGTACTTGATCCCTTGTTTCACCTTCTCCATCTATGAACATTGTCGAGTGTAAATGGGTGTTCAGAATCAAGAAAAAGGCTAATGGTACAATTGAGCGGTACAAGGCTCGTTTAGTAGCTAAAGGGTTCCATCAACAACCCGGAATTGATTTTTCTGAAACTTATATCCCCGTTATTAAACCTATAACTATTAGAACAGTGCTCTCCATTGATGTTTCTGCAGGTTGGGCTATTCATCAAGTTGATGTAAGCAATGCTTTCCTCCATGACAACCTCCAAGAAACCGTGTATATGGTACAACCGCCCGGTTTCCAGCATCCTTCACATCCTATGGCAGTTTGCAAATTACACAAAACATTGTATGGCTTAAAACAAGTACCAAGGGCATGGTTTTCAAGACTAAGTACACAGCTTCTAGAATTACATTTCACAAGCTCCAAGGCCGACTCGTCCCTTTTTGTCTACAATGCTCATGGGATTAAAATCTTTGTCTTGATTTATGTTGATGATATAATCATCACAAGTTCACACAAAGATGCAATCTCTAGACTTATTTCTGATCTAAACTCATCATTTGCTCTCAAAGATCTTGGATCTCTACATTTCTTTTTAGGTGTTGAAGCTACTTGGTCCTCGGATGGTCTTCATCTCTCTCAACAAAGATACATCCTTGATATTCTAAAGAAGACCAATATGCATCTTGCAAAACCGATTGCCACTCCAATGTCCTCCTCCACAATTCTAAGCAAGTTTGAAGGTTCTACAATTACAGATCCTACTCTCTATCGCAGTACTATTGGATCACTTCAATACTTGTCTCTCACTCGACCGGACATTGCCTTTGCTGTTAATAAGGTATCTCCGTTTATGCAAGATCCTAGAGACCCTCATTGGTCTGCTGTCAAGCATATCTGCGCTACTTAAAGGCTACAGTTGACTACACTTTTTGCATCCACAAACTCTCCTCGCATCAGCTTGTTGCATTCTCGGATGTTGATTGGGCTGGTTGCCCAGATGACAGGAAATCAACGTCTGGATATTGTGTGTTTCTCGGTAAAAACTTGATTTCATGGAGTTCCAAGAAGTAGCCCACTATGTCACGTTCAAGCACGGAGTCCGAGTATAAAGCCCTTGCAAATGCTTCTGCTGAATTGATTTGGATCCAGTCCCTTCTCCGAGAACTTTGTGTTTCTCTTCCACGAGCACCACTCCTATATTGTGATAACATTGGAGCAACTTATCTCACTTCCAATCCAATCTATCATGCGCGTACAAAGCACGTTGAGATAGACTATCATTTTGTTTGAAATCAAGTTGCAGACAAGTATCTAGAGGTCAAGTTTATCTCTGGCAAAGATCAGCTTGCTGATGTCCTAACAAAGGCTCTTCCTTCCAGCCGGTTTCTTCAGCTTAGTTTCAACCTCAACGTCAGACTTCCTACGTCGAGTTTGAGGGGGCGTATTAGACCAGATATATCTTTATCTTCTGATAAAGATAAATCTGTCAAGAATTAATTCTCTTATGTTTCTACTACTACAAGTTGTATAGCTTTAGGTTTCTACATTATCTTATGTTTCTACTACTATAAGTTGTATAGTTTTAGGTCTCTTATCCACTGGTTGTACAATCCTTATCTACTGGTTGTACAATCCTTATCTACTGGTTGTACAGTCCTACTAAAGGACTTCTCTATGGTTTCACGATAGCTTTGTACAGTCCTATCCAAGGACTAACTCTCTTCTTATAAATACAGTTTCTGCCCTACGGTTGAAGTAGGTAGAATTATCCAATAAATCTCTAAATTTTACAGAAAAACCTCCGATCCCATCTGACCCTGCCTCCTAAATGTCAAGAGTCGGAGTCAGAATTGGGCAAAAGAGTTGGAAATGGTCTCCTAGGCAAGAGCACAGATCTTGTTCTTCGACAAAGAACAAATATTCTCTTCATCTTCGAATGAAGAACAGATATGTTCTTCGTCTTCATCTTTTTAGGAACAGGCCTTAAGTATGAAGATTGGAGAAGACCTTCGAACACAACTTATATAAGAAAAAGTTGAGAGAAGAGAAACTGCAGGCTGAGGTAGTAGCTGCGGTCTAGAGAGCTAGAGAGAGATGAAAAGTGAGGGATAAGGTTAGGGAAATTAGAATATATGCTCACCTAAAATGACACTTTTTAAAGTATATTTAAAAGTCAGGTTGGGCCGGGTCAGAATCGGAAATCCTGCCATATTCCAATTCGAACTCTGATTTTTTCGAAAATATTTAAAAAATCATGCCGTAATCTGACCTGAGAACCGTTAGAAGTCAACCTATGCGGGTCAAAACCGGGTCAGATTTTGAAAAATCAGTTCTTTACCCACCCCTATTCAACCTCGCACCCTGATCTACAATCCCTACACACATATGGCAGCACTGCCACTGAACGAGCACTCTGTCGTGAGTCAACTAGCAACCCCTACACGGCCATCACCGAAACTTCAATCACAAGCAAGCAAGAATTGAAGCAAAAACAAGAGAAAGTGAAAATGCACACTCCCACCTATGATTACAGAAACCAAACAAACCTTTAGATAATTTTCTCAAATTAATTGCAGAACCCAAAATTAGCTTCAATTTAACCCTTCAAATTAGCCTCTCAAAACACACCAAAACTCACAAACAAGCAAACCCAATTTTTTCTTCAATCCAACCCTTCAAATCAATCATTCCAAACAAATTCATAAACCCAAAAATTCACCTCCAATCCCAAAACCTCTTCAAAGTGCATGACTTGAACCTTATCCATACCCAATAACCTCCTCCATAGCTGCAATTCATTCGGCACCTGCTGCTGCCACCCCTGTGTGAAGCTCGATTCCTTTGACATGCCAACGACTGCTGCATGATGCCTATGAGCCATCAGTCCGAGTCCAAGAAAATGCCATAGAGTAGCTGAAGGAGTTGTGGAGCATTTGGTCACACTTGAAGTCATGATAGTATTGGATGTTAAGGGGAACTTGGCATTTATAGGTATTGGTTTTACGATCTTAGGGTTGAGTATGAGTGAGAGGCTGATGATGAGGCTGTAGATTATTGGGCACATAGTGCAATGTTTGTTTCATATGGCCCAAGTAATTGTGGAGTATAAGAAGCAACACAGGCCACATTCGGTCGGATTGGAGGTAAGTACGAGTTGGGAAAGTACTGGAGATTCGAATTCCAATTCCAAGTTTGGGAGTTGTGGGGATGATTATGGAATAAAACGACATTAGACTGAGGAAGATCATTTCTAAGCCTCAGAATGCTTTCATCAAGGATAGGTAGATTCTTGACTCTATCCTTATAGCCAACAAGTGCTAGGATCAGATATGGGGAACCAGGTGTGTTGTGCAAGTTGGATATTGAGAAGACCTATGACCATGTCAATTGGGACTTTTTATTGTATTTGCTAAGGAGGTGCGGATTTAGAAAGAAATGGTGTAATTGGATAGCTTTTTGTATCTCTTAGATGTGCTTTTTTGTATTGGTGAATGACACTCTGTCGGGATTCTTTAGTAGTTCCCGTGGCTTGAGACAGGGAGATCCATTGTCCCCCTTTCTATTTCTTATTGTCATGGAGGCGTTAAGTAAAAAGATTTCTGCTATAGAGAATGGGGGTTATTATCAAGCTTCTCGGTGGGATCTAGGAGTGGAAGTACCCTCAACATTTTTCATCTTTTGTTTTGCGGATGACACCTTATTTTTTTGTGAGGCAAATCCAAATCATCTACGTAGCTTGCGTAGTTTGTTTTTATGCTTTGAAGTGGTTTCAGGTTTGATGATTAATATGGCTAAATTAGAGTTGGTCCTTGTTGGAGATGTCACTAATGTTGAAGGTATGGGTAACATCTTGGGCTGTAGGGTTTTTCCTTTGCCTATGAAATACTTAGACCTTCACCTAGGAGCTTTGTTTAAGGCCAAATCTATTTGGGATGACATTATTGAGAAAATAGAACACTGCTTGGCTGGATGGAAGATGATGTACCTGTTGAAAGAGTTACCTTGATCAAAAGCACTTAATCTAATCTGACTACTTACTTCATGTCTCTTTTTTCTCTTTCGGTTGGTGATGTCAATCGCATAGAGAAGTTGCAGCAGGATTTTTTGTGGGATCGTATTAGTGAAGAGTTGAAATTCCACTTGGTTAGCTAGCTTAAGATGTGTACTCCAATTTCTGAAGGAGGGTTGGGGGTGCAGAATTTACTTTTGTTTAACCTAGCTCTTTTGGGAAAGTGGCTTTGCCACTATGCTCATGAGAGGGAGGCCTTATGGAGTGTGCTTGTGGATTCTAAATATGGCAGCTCGTGGGGTGGGTGATATTTTAATGAGGTCCATGGGTTGTATGGGGTAGGGCTTTGGAAAAATAGCAGGAGGGACTGGAGAAAGCTTTCTAACCATACTAGATTTGTGGTGGGTGACAAATCCAAAATTAGATTCTGGCATGATGTGTAGTGTGGGGATCAAGTCCTCAATATAGCTTTTTCGGTCTTGCTCAGTATGACCAATGTAGTGTGGGGATCAAGTCCTCAATATAGCTTTCTTGGTCTTGTTTAGTATGGCCCGATTTAAGGAAGCTCCTGTGGCAGACTATTTGGATCTCTCAAGTGCCTCTCATCAATGGAATGTTAACTTTCTTATAGGAGCTCAATTGGGAGGTCACGTGCTCCCCAATCGATTGGGCTATCTCTTAACTCGTTCTTCAATTTGTTGTATTCCTTAAGATTGAGACTGGGTGGTGAAGACAAGCTATGTTGGGTACCTTCCAAGAGAGGGTTGTTCGATGTTAGATCATACTACAATGTCCTTGTTCCTCATGATAATACTCATTTCCTTTGGAAGAGTATTTGACGGAATAAGGCCCCATTAAGAGTGACGTTCTTTGCTTGGTCGGCTGCATTTGGGAAGGTCCTTACCATAGACAACCTTAGGAAGATGCATATTATTCTGGTTGATTGGTGCTGGATGTGTAAAAAGAGTGGGGAGTCAGTGGATCACCTTCTGCTCCATTGTGAGATTGCTAGTGCTCTTTAGAACGCTATCTTCAATAGTGTAGGGCTCGCTTGGGTTATGCCTAGTTGAGTGGTAGACCTCTTTGCATGTTCGAGAGGGCGTGTTGATAGGCCTCATTTTGATGTAATATGGAAAATGATACTGTCTTACCTTATGTGGTGTCTCTAGAAGAAAAGAAATTATCGGAATTTTGAGGATCGTGAGTAGACATCGGTGGAATTAAATGCTTTGTTCTTTAAGACACTTTACCATTGGCTTGTTGTCTATGATTTTAATATTTCTAACTTTTAAGCTTTTCTAGATCTCGCCTCTTCTTTTAATTAGGTGTTTCTCTTCTATACATCTTGTGTTACCTAGGATGCGCTTTTTAATAATACTTGCAATTACTTATAAAAAAAAATAAAAAATTTCTAACTTTGATATTGTTATTATTATTTTTCTTTTTTTGAAATAGTGACTCATTTCATGAGGCTTGTCAAGAGTGATTCGGTCATTTCATACTTTTAAGGGGTGCTACGAACATATCAGAAGAATTAACAAAGGTACTCCAGACATTTTGTGAGGTTTATAGGGGCAAAATTATGTCATCTCCAAAGACTTCTCTGGGGTAACTTGATCATTTCATAAGCTTGATTAGTCCAGGCAGCATGTGCCACTCACCTATTGCAATTGTCATCGCATTTAACAAATGATTTAGACGGTGGGGTGCATTGCAATAATTCTTTCAAATTGGAGCATCAATTGAGTTAATTGATAGTTTAGAGGGGGATGCAAATGAGGTGATAGTTTGGGTGGTAAGGTGAAGTCTTCCCATAAAGAAAAAATATCAACAAAAAGAACAAGATTTAAAAGATATTCTGTGGAAATGAATCAAGCTAGAACATATATATGTTTCAACTACAATAACGAATCTAATTATGTTATATGCATTTCCAACCACCAACCAACCAAAGACAGCATATATTAATCAAGAGAGAAAGAAACGAATTTCAGAGAACCAAAGTAAAAAGGAAACCAACAGAAGGAAGAAAAAAAGAAAAAGAAAAAGAAATCGATTGCACCAAACCACATTTTCCTTCCCTTTACAATGTGATTTTCAGAACACGAAAAAGAGCCTACCAAATCTCCAAAAGAACAAAGTTTTTTCTTCCCAAAATGCCCAAAAGAAAACACACCCACAAACACAAACACGATAATATGCGCTACGAATCATTAACGATCTCTTTGGTTGCCTAGGAAACAAGATAAAGGATATATAACAAAACAGACAAAACCAAAATCCGATCTACCACTCCAAACATAAACCCAGAAACAAAACAACCAAGTGCATGAGAAAACAAGCAAAGAGAGGGAGAGAGAGAGAGAGGGTGTTACAGAGATCAGGAACAGAGAATCAGGGCTGTTAGAGCGATGAAATGCGCAGATCGTAGGGTCAGCGTAAAGATTTGGAGATGAAATGCTTTGCCGGGCTCCTACTGTCCTAGAAGGATGACGCTTACGAACTCGTCTGCCAAATATGGAGTATTTGTCTTTTTTGTTTCTATTTTAATCTTCGTATATTACGGTTTTGCCACTGCATTTTTGGGTCCCATAATAATGCCCACTTGCTTGTGTCTTTATGTAATAAATGTCTTCATGTCGTTAGAGTAGAGTTCAGTAATTGGGTTGCCTAATTTTGTCCAATTGCTTTTATATTGGAATCATCGGAAGGGTAATGCTATACATTTAAAATATGTTAGGTTATTTTTAAAAAATGGGACATATGAATCCCCTCTCGTCTCTCTCAGCCGGCCCTAGAGAATCTGTTGAGAGTTTTGTTCGTGGGGTGGGGGGGGGGGGGGGGGGGAGGTTCCACGCCTCCCTCCCCAGTGGTGTTTTCCCCCTCCCGACTCGCCATTTTAGGTTGGGGATGGTTTTGTGTTCCTCCCTAGCTAGTGCCATTGGAGTGTTTGTTTCCTCCAGCCATTAGGGCTGTGGAGTTTTTTGTTCCTCTGGATTAGATCTGATAGTGGTTGTTTTTCCCAGACAGAAGACTAAATGGGATTTGGATTGGGAAGTGATTTTTTGGTGTGTTTTTTCGGCAGAGTCTCTGACCTGATCTTTATCTATTTGGGTTTTCTTTCTTTGGTGTCAAATCTGTTCACTTCGACGGATTCTTCCAAGACACGCGCCTCACCGCAGTGGTTGCCGGCTTCTTCTGGTCCAGCAGCCTCCAGCCACGGCCGTGTCGGTCCTTCACGCTCGGCGCGTGGCCTACACGCGACAAGGAAGTCTCTCCCTGGTCTGGCACGTGTGAGTCACGGCTTGTCTTCCAAGGTGAGGTTAGGGGTTTTTCAGTGGATCCGAGGTCTTCTGGTGGATTTCTGATGCTGAGGAGGTCTTCGGTGGCAGCGCGTGTGGTACACGCACCATCGCCGGCGACGGCGCCACCCGACGCTGGTCCCGATTTGTGTTTCTGTTTTATGGTGTTTTATTTCGTTTTTTAGTGTTCTTTTCACAGTTTGCCTCTGTGATGCTTAAAAGCTAATGGACTATTTGTTGGCCTAGGTGTTAAATCTGTCATCTTCTATTTGTGATGTGTGCTTAAATGTAAAGAGTGGCTCATTGTTGTCCCTGTAACGATTTTGTATTGTTCAGGTTGCTGTTTCAAGTCAGAATTATCTGGCTTAGGGTATTGGGGGTCTTAAACCTCTTGTTTGTGTCCTTGCCCTGGGACTTTATACAGTAATATATGATAGCATATGCTCTCTGTTCAAAAAAAAAAAAATGTTAGGTTATTGAAAGGGATGTGTTAGTTGCACAATATAAATGTAGACAACATCTACACAACAAGATATATTGATGGGACTCATGCATGTGGGTCTTATGTGGGTCCTACTAATGTGTTTTGTTGTATACCTTTATGTTGTGCAAATTTTTTTTTTCTTATTCATATATCACACTGCTATTCTACTATGTTGATGTGGCATTGTCAATTCGGATTAGGATTTTTTACAATTTTAAAGAAACTTTAGATTGTCAAATTATGTGAATTCATGTTTTTTTTTTTTTTTTTTTTTTTTACATCAAACGACATGAAAAATGCTACATGTAACATATTAAAGATATGACATGTTACTGAGGCAACCAAAAAAAAAAAAAATCGTTCCATAAGGCTTTTTATTCACTTTTGAAATGACATTTCATCTTTACTAAACCAAAAGATAGCTTTTTACTAAAAGCTTTTCTACGATATAAATGGTAAAAATCTGATAAAAATATATTCAATTCTCATTGTTAACATGTCACATTTTTAATAAGTAGCATTTCTCATGTCGTTCGATGTAAAAAACAGCATGAATTAACATAATTTGAGAATTTACAATTTTAAAGATCAAAATGTACAAATATATTGGGATTATTTGAAAAGGAAAATGATTTTTGTACAATCAAAAGTGCACAACTTTTACACAACCAGGACACATTGGTGGGACCCATGCATGTGAGTCTCACCATGCATAGGTCCCACCAATGTGTATTGATTATGTAAAAATTGTGCACTTTTGGTTGTGCAACTAACACATCCCATTTGCAAATATTAAAAGATCTTGATACTCTAAAGTTTTTTAATAAAGATTTACTACCGAATTCACACTAAAAATGAAAATTTGTGTACTAAACTGTGTTTTTCTCTTTATTTTTGGTGGAGTTATGTTTTTGGGATTACAAGAAATTTAGAGGTTCTATTTCATGATTCAGATTAGATTTTATAGATGAAAAATGTTTGGTTTCATTCTTTTGCACATTTTATGTTCATTGCCATACAAGATATGTGAAAATTTATCATTGAATCCGTGGGGCCACATGTGAATTCTACATATTGAATAGTAGACTTGCGAAAAAGAAGTACAAGAGATTGACATTAAACGCATCTTTTTAATATAGTTAATAGGTTGACACGTCATTTCACATTACACATTTTAGTAAATGACGTGGTACAATGTATGTCATAAATATTACAAAATAAAATCCAAATGGCAAATATATATATTTTTTAATTTTAATTTTAATTTTTTTTTTCATTTCACTATAAATGAAAAGGATTTGTTTGGGTTTTTTGCATCCACCGAAATGTCCGCAGCCGGTTGGGGTTTTTGGTGACTATGTTTGCCTGTTTTGATGACATTTGTTGTTTCGTCATTTAAATGAAAAAAGATTATAACCGTATCATATCTCGTTTTATAAATAAACTTTTTGCTAATATTAACCCCGACACGGGTGGAGAAAAAAAAAACAAACCGTTCGAAATTTTCTATTCTGCTATTTATTGCAAACCAACCTCTGAACCCAGCTTTCAGATTCTCAAGCTCATATATATTTTTTTTGTTTTCTGTCCATCTCTTCTTGTTCCTCTGTTCTACAATGGGGTCTAGGAATTCGAAGTTCAACCCAGGAGAGGAGAAATATGGAAAACAGGATGAGAAAGATGGTAGTGGTACAGATAAAGAAGAAGAGAATGAGGTCAGAGTGGTTGAGAAGGCCATGGTTATTGTATTTGTCTTATTCCTAATTTCTATTTTATTTTATTTATCTTTTTAATTCCTTGGGTGGTACATAGTATTTCTTTTAGTTGTAATTATTTTTAATTATAAATATCTCACTTAAATTTGTCACCTTAAGCCAATCTATCGAGCCGGCCGGCCTGTTTGATTGCCTGCATTACCATATGATATGCAGTTTCAATGCCCTATGATTGTGTTATATTACCGTTTCTTATAGAATTGCATTTTCTTCAATGCTCTCTATGTTATCTAATCCATCAAATGGAAAAACATGCAAAATAGAAATCAAATGGGATCGGTTCATTTATTAAATCAACAAAGCTTAAACAAAAAATTCAAGCTCACATAAATTTAGGCTCGACTTGTATAGGTTCGTATAACCTAATTTGTATTATTTTTAACTTTGTAATGAGAACATGTTAAGTATTTAAAAAATTAGTAATTAATGTAATATGTATAAGTTGAATTATTTCATAAAATGTCTGGATCCTCTCACTACAGGCCGTAAGAAGTGTTTTAAACACCAAAACAGAAAAAACAGGTAGCTTTAACCCTAATAAAAAATAAACGCGTAGCTTTACCCTTATCCAAACTCCAACAACCATGTGAAGGCAGTTGAAGAAAAAGCACTATAAAAGGAGTTGAAGATTTGTGTTAAAAATAAACAAAATTCCTAGTTTTGACACTAATGTTCTGTTTATTTCGACGTAAAATGATTTATGAAAAATAATTTCGGTATTTTTCGGTGTTTGGTAGGGGCGAAAATAATGGTCAACTAGAAAATGATTTCCGTTTAACAAAAAATGCTTAATAAATTTTGGAAAATGATAGACGCAGTCGACTCTCTTTTAAACAACGCAGTCGACCTTTACGTTCAAGCAGTTGACTATCGTCGGATTCCGACAAGCCAAATCCCGACACTGGTTGGTGCCGGAATCCGACGACATCCGACAACCATCGCCGGATTCCGGCCAGACTGGCCAAAATCTGGCCGGAGCGGCCGGAACTCCGACTATCTGGCCCGATCCCCAACCATCTGGGCGGGATCCTGGATAGATCCGGTCGTTCTGGCCGAATCTCAGGCCAGTCCGGCTGGATCTATGGTCATCTGGCCGGAATACTGGCCGAATTCGGCCTGGATCTGACCAGAACGGCCGGATCCGAGCTGGCTGGAATCTGGCCAAGACGGCCAGCTTCTAGTCAACTGGCCGGGATCCGAACGTTTTGTGCTAGAATCCGATAAAGATTGCCAGAATCCGGCACAAATGGCTAAATTCCGGCCATTTTTGCCTGAATTTGAACGTGCCAAATATAAAAAAATATTTTTGTATTATTTTATATTAACATTTTTTATTTTGTGAATAAAATTTAATTTTTTTAAATTAATCTGATTAAATTAAAATATAAAAAATATTTGTAATTTTTCGTCGGCGTCAAATACCGAAAAATGATTTCGACAAAAAATATATATTTTTTTTGAAAAATGATTTCCCTAAAAATATTTTACGACGAAAACTATTTTACACCGAAACAAACGGAACATATGAAAAAGTTTCTGACTTGAATGATACCTCCCGGAAGTGTAAATTGCCAAGCAAAAACAGCATTAAAAAAACTCTAGAATATTGTAATTCAAGTTAAAAGAAAAAAAAAATCACTGAAGATCCCTGTCAAAAAATAAATGGTAAAAAATGCCTCCAGTAAAAAATACTAACTGAAGTTCTCTCAGAATTTACCCATGAAAACAAACCACTCGCTCAATTGGAGGCATTTTTTTCTCAGTAACACCATATTCTGCATATTCTGCAGATACTAATTTAATATTCTGTGAGAATGAAATCAACTTTAACATAAATTCAAAAGTTGATGCTCTACTTTCTCAGTAACTTCCTCTCAGACATCAAAGAGAGCATTAAAGTAGTCAGCATTGTTTAGGACACTAAATAAATGAAAGTGAAAATTCGGTCTTTAGAAACTGAAAGAGATCATAGAAAAAGTTTCATATTTCCTTATTCTTCCTAAATTTTCTCAAGAACCAAGCAAAAAAGAAAAAAGAAAATACAAATCAGATAATAATAATAAACAGGATCAGTTCTTATTTTCTTTTGCTGGGCAGGCAAAGGACTTTGCACAAACCCACCAGGAAAGTAATCAAGATTATCTCACCAAAATTATAGCTGAATATCAATGCTTCATTGACTAAATCTTTCAAATTACCAGATTAGTAAACACAACTCCACTCTTGAGAAACCAAATAATTTATTAACAGAAAGAAAATGTAAATAGCAAATAACTGCAGTGCTAATTCATTTCCACTCACCGAGAGGCAAGTTCTTTAACTTCCTTGAAGAACTTCCCCCACCAACAGAAAACCCCATATAGCTAATTTCCTAAGATTTCTCCAGAACCAAACAGAGGTCAACAGTGATTCTAACTCCATAAGAAAACAATAGCTAGAGCTTTCCGTATGGTGATTCTTCAACTTCAACTGTAAGAATTAGCAGTAAACATCCATCATAGCAGGAAGCATCATCAATGACAAACCACTCAATCAGGGTATGGTTGTAATCAGCCAGGACAAACACTCACGAAAAGAAAAAGAAAATTCTCTGGATTTGTTTTTTCGTTCTCTCAATAACCAAACAGAAGATAAACACAACTCCAACCGCAGAAAATAATAAAAAAAAAAAAAAAATCATCAAAACAAGATTTTAATCATATTAGGTTATTTTATCGCATAAATTATAAACATAATCAATAATTAGAATTTAGATGCAGATAGTAAGGCAATATCAAAATGCATTAAAATAAAGATTTAATATTCAAAACTAGCTTCCTTTTATTTCCTATTCCCTAGATTTTCTCGGCATCCAAACATTACATAAAAATACACAAACTTCATTAACATAACATAAAACCCAAACTCAAATCACGTAGATTCGACAAATAGGCGCCGACCCATGACAGAGGAGCCCGAATCCTGATCTGGGTATTGCAGAAAGTACAGGAGCAAAGATCAGACGGGGCTGAGGAGCTGGGAGAGGTGGGGCTTGGGCTCAGAGTTCATGCCTATAATGATGACCAAAGGAATGAAGCCGTAGTGGGTGATGACCTTGGCCTTCTTCACGGTCCAGGTGCTCCACTCCTTGAGGCTCTGTGCCGTGGATTTCTCCTCCGCCGAGCCCTTGGACCCCTTGCTGCTCGCCTTGCCCTTGCTCTTCAGTGAAACCCTAGACGCCATTGATTTTTTTCTTCTCACGGTTTCTCTCTTGTCGAGTTGTCGGGTGGTATTTGATTTGGCAGAAACTTAAAACCCTATAGAGATTTATTATGGGTCTCACTAACGTGACCATTGGATCTAACCAGGGTAGTCACAGCCATAGATCTTACTTGTTTAATAAAATAAAAAATGGGTTCCACCTAAGGGAAAAATCTACTCATTTTCATTATTATTAATTTTTTTTTTTGAGAAAGATATAAATACCATCCTAGTGTAAGTTTAGTCCATAAATTTCAATATTGACACTTCAAATCATAAACATGTATAAATGATCAATATTTTCCAAATTAAATTTTCAATATCCTTGGTTCAAATTATAAATATTGGTAAATTTTTAATATTTTCTAAAATAGATTTTTAGGCTCTGTTATGTTTCAACATAAAATGTTTTCTATATAAAAATACTTTCAACCAAATCATTTTGATTTCTCTAAAAATATTTTTCAGCATTTAGTTCTTACGAAAAATGAGCGATGGCGAAAAACAGTCGGACACCACCATGGCAGATTCTGGCAACCTCTAGTGACTGGTGGTGGGTTCTAATGAACTTCGGTAGAAGTTCAGCAGCTTCCGGCAAACTCCAACAATTTCCGGCGATCTCAAACTCGAAATATGGCTTAAGGTTTTAAAAAATAGAAACCATTTTACAAAAAATTTAAAAAGGTTTTTTTGGTAAACCGAAAATATTTTCAGTTTGACCACAATTTTCGATCGTATCAAACACCAAACAATAAAAATAACGTTTTTCAAATTACATTTTGCATCGAAACAAACTAAACCTACCGATTGGTTTAGTAAAGTGCAAACATATGCCATGTAAATTACCTATACTAATTCTTCATGTTTTGAAAATACTCATAATAATAATCATAAGAGTAATGATTCTTACACAATTTTTATACAACTCTAACAAATTTTTTTTATGATCAACCATTTGATCTATTTTCGTATATGTGGGTCTTAAATATTCAATAATTGATCTTAAAAAAAGTTGTTAGAGTTGTGTAAGAATTATAAAAAAAACATTACTTTAATCATGATCATAATTTTTCAAGTGAAATCCACTTTATAGTCTACTACTGCATATGGAAAGAGAAATAAAAGGGTTAAATATATTTTAGCTCTCCAAACTACCACAATTTATCCGGATGACCCCCTAACTATCAATGCTTAGATTTTGGTCCCCCAAATTACCATTTTCTAATTTTTTTTGCCCCATCCATCTATTTATGCCGTCAATTCTAATAGAAATTTGCTAAAAACTCGAAAATACCCCTCCCTTAACCGTGAGAATTTCAAAATGTAGGAGAGGTATTTTCGGATTTCTGTTTAGAATTGACGGCATAAATGAACGGATGAGGCTAAAAAATCAGAAAGTAGTAGTTTGGGGGACATAATCTATGCATTGGTAGTTTGAAGGGCCATCCAGAGAAAATGTGGTAATTTGGAGGCTAAAATATATTTATCCCGAAATAAAATGATCAGTGAAAAAGAGATTGAGAATTTAATTAAAAAAAGAAAAAGAGAAACTCGAGGGATAGACTGATTCCTGCAGCCAAACGGGCTGGATATAGGCGAAGAAAAAGTTGAGAGAGAGAGAGAGAGAGGGAGAGTGTAGTTAAGCAGTTGCAGGTGGAGAGGATTGGTAGAGAAGAGCAAAGAAAGAGAGAAGATGGGGGGAGGAATGGAGACGAACAAGAACAGGTTCATAGAGGAGTGGGGCGCAGCCCGAGAGAACCTCGAGCTCAACTTCCGATGGACTCGACGCAACTTTGCCCTCGTCGGCATATTCGGCCTCGTCGTCCCCATCCTCGTCTACAAGGGCATCGTTCGTGAATTCGTAAGATTTCCCCCCTAATCAACTCAAACTCATTTCATTTCACGCTCACGTTTTGTTTTCGTATCTCTCCGTCGGATCTGTTGCTAGTGCCCCTGATGATTGTAGTTGTAATTTTCTTGAAATCTTAGAGTGAGAATCTAATCGAATCCCTCTGCTTGCATCTGAGTTGTTGTTGTTGATGATAATGATGATTCGAATTGTGCGAGTTGACCTTGTAGCTACGATTGTGGTATTTGATCGTATTTTTGTTGGAATCTAGGGGTGAGAATCTTATACGATTTCCACATTCAGACCATTTCTGAAAAAATGAACGCTCAAATTTTGATCAAAAATAACCTGTGTGGCAAGCCTCAGTCATTTACATATATTTATCACAAGAGTGCTGATTTCATAAACTTCAATTGTTTTCTTGCTCCATTTTTTTTCTTCTTATTTGATCTCATGAATTCAAAAGTTGAGAGATATTCATTTGTTACAGGTTCTTTATGCTATGTGATTTATTCATACTAAAATTTGAGTATTGAAACTTTGTTCAACAACGTTACTCTAGCAGTGTGTTACAGTAAGGCTGTTGTTATGTGTGTCGGTTCAGTAACACATTGGTGGTGAGAGATGCTGATTATTATTGGAAAACATCGTGTTCTACAGTTGAGGTTCTAGTTTATAGATACATGTAATGGAGTTGATATGGTAAAATCTTGAGCTGTAACTTTCCATGGGTGAGATAATTCAGGGACGAGGTTGATGCAAATAACAGGTCGCTTGATGACAGTATAATGAGCCTTGTTATAAAATAGTTTTTTATTTTTTTTAAACTAGTTTTTCCACCTGATACACATTCCTACATCTGGGTCTGTTTGTTTTTATCAAGTGACATACTCTTGTTTGCTACACAGTCTTTCAAGAACAACTAGAGCGGCATCAAAATCACCGTCATTCATTTATCAACATTGTTTTTCTTGATGATGAAGGAAGAATCTTGAAAAAGAAAAGAAAAGAAAAGAAAAGAAAAGAGCCAAATTACTCCCTTGACTTCATGATTGATTTTGTTTTCTCCAATGAGAAGAAAAGCAATTATGATTCTCTTGGAAGTTCTTATTGAAGATTTCTGTCTCCTATGAGTGATTGTTATAGTTGTAGGTTCATGGGAATAAGGCTGGCAGTTAGCGGTTAGTAGGTGGTTATTAACCACCCGCCTTTTCACCCCTTGCTAGCGCGTTATTGGGTTGTGACATGGACATTCCAAGAGGCCTTGCATATTGGTGTCAGACGCCTAATGACATGAACACAGCTCAGACAGCCAGATACATGCCAGACATGTGTTTGAAAACTTAAAAGAAAAGGGTTTTGAAAATTATACAGGGGTTTTGACATGGCAGGAAACTTATGGGATACACTTTAGGGTGAAAAAAACAAATGATTACTGAAAGGTGGGGTCTTGGAACGGATTTTAACAACTTTTGGGCCAAACTTGAAAAAGGAAAAGATAGATAAGATCAAATCTCTAAGATTTGATCATTTGCAGTTCTTCCTCTCTCTCCATTGCCCTCTTTCTCTTGCCTTTCCCTTTAAGAAAGGATTATAAATTGCTAAAATGTGTGTATGTGTGTGTGCGTCAGAGAGAGAGTTTAAACAGTTTGCCTGCTAAATTAAATTAAACATATTGCATGCTAAATTAAACATATTTCTTTTTTAGTGATAGGGGCCAGGAGTTTTTGAGTTAGTTTCTTGCATAATTTTCCTCTTTTTTTTTGTGCTACTTCTTATATCCTTTCCTAACTTTTTCTACATACTAAGAGGCACAATTTTGGAAATAATTGATTCTATCATTGCTTCTAATTAACTTTACACATGTAGTTAAACTATTTAATCTTTTAAAATGAAAACTAATTTAAAATATACCTGAAAATAATAGTTAATTGATTAATTAATTGGCACCTCCCCTTTGTGTCATATCCTAGTTTTCAAAAATTTATCTATCACCGTATTCATGTCATGTCTTATACATGTCCCACGCCGTTATAGGTGCTTCTTAGGAAAAAACCTTGCTCTTCTCTTAAACTTAAATGAAGAGAAGTTTAGGTATGCACAAGATGATTTAATGGTTGACAAACCTGCTACACTTTATAATATGAGTTCATAAGTTTCTAAGCCAATGCAAAAGGTTTATGAGAATGATGTGAGAGGTCCATTACTGGTGCCAAGTGCAAGTCTAGTGTATTGTTAGAGTCTCGGGCTACCAATCACAAGTGCATGGATCAAGTCTTGAGGTGACCAGTTCAAACAAAATAGCTAGAGGATAGGTCCGTATCCAAGTCATCGCACTGAGACCATGCTTTGGTGGGATCAATACTGGGTAATGACCTATTAATGTGAGAGGTGTAGAATTGGTGCCTTGTAATATTTGGGGGAGGTATAGTGGGACTGTGGGAGGAATTGAGTACAAGATCTTTTTATTTTGTTTCATGAGAAAGATGTGAGAAGTCTTATACTCTAGAAGCATGATGTATTATTATTTTGAGTTATATAATATGCCTTCTACTCACTGCTTTATAATGAAAGTTTGTGTAATTTTAGTAGTGGTGGGGAAAGATCATTAGTTTCTACTTCTCGGGGCATGGAATTATCTTTATATATGGTATATTATATTCGCTCCAATATTGATGGATACTAATTAGATGGTCAACTTTGTTTATTATTGCACATGCAAATTACAATCGTGTATCTTTGACATCTTGAAATTGCTTTTACTTTTTGTTTGTTTCTTTTCTGATTCAGTAAGCAATTTGCCTCTATTTTGTGTTTGCTTTATGTATTCATGTCCCATGTCATGTTTATCCTGATCTACTTTTTACCAGCAAATTTTACCAAGAAGCTTGTAAAATGTGATTTTGCCCCTGTAATTTTTTTTAATATATGGCTATATTTTAACCGTAGATCTGTACTAAGAAAGTTATGCTGTTGAACTTTCTTCTCAGCAGATATGAATTGATTCCAAGAGTAATTCGGAAGCAAATTTTGATCTTCGTCTGATAACTTAACTGTAATGCATGCATTCAAGGCTGTCTTTTTCAATCTTCTCTCCTAACTATTTGAAAAAATAACTACTTGGTCTAGTATTTAATTTTGCTTCTTGTTTTAGTAGGATTCAAAATATGCTAACATTTTGTCAACTGTGGTTACAGCATATGCAAGACGAGGATGCAGGCAGACCCTACAGGAAGTTTCTTTGAGACTTCAGGAATGCTTCATAATAATTGTGGGAGTAGAAGAACTAGGTTTCTCTATTGGACCACATAAATGATAATTTTCATAATCGGGGAAAGTACTTGCTGTTCTTTGATACTCTCTAGCATGTGGTGTTCAGTCAGTTTTCATTGTACTTTGCTGTCAAGAATACTGAATATTTGATGACCAAGTTCTGCCTTTTGTGATCAGTTCACTCTCTTTGGTTGCCCTTTTGCAGTTGAAATACCTATTTTCAAACTGCTGAATGCTAATCTTATATGTTCAGGAACAAGTTTGATTCATTTAGATGTGAAGTTTGAAATAGGTATTCTATACAGCTAGTCTATATGTCTCACATTCATCAGCAGTTTTACTTTTTCACATAAAGTTTACAACTTGCCCGGGTCTATGTCCATAATACCTGGCAACTGGATCACTGACCAAAATCTGACTAGATTAGTTTTAGCTTTTAGGAATAACGGTGATTTAACCTATTACCAGACTAGACGTCATGAGTTTTAACTCTGACTATAGTTTATTCTTTTTTTTAGTTAAATATTTGAAGTGGTACGCCCTACTTGAGAGAAAATTTGATTCCGCATATAAGGACTATCAAAGTATTAATTAAATAATTAAAGGAAAATTGTACCATTGATCTTTATGAGTGTTTTAAATTACAAATCACTCATTGTGGTATAAAAAATAATTGTAAGGTCTTTGTGGTAAGTGAAAATTACAAATTATTCCTTGAAGTCGTTTTCTATCCATAAATTTAACAGAAATCGTTAGGTTGTCACGTCAATTCAATAAAAACGTGATATGTGTCATTCTCAATAAAAAAAAAATTAAAAAAAATTAAAAAAATTAATATATTATTCAAATTTTATTTTTTATTTTTTAAAAAATAATGAAAAAGAACGGTTTTGGCAACAACCTCTTGGGTGGCTCACCGCCTCCCTTATGGGCTGGACCCCCAGCCCCCAGTCCCATCTAGGGTAGCCTGCAAGCCACCGCCATAGGCCAAGGGTGGCTCACCACCAACCCCATGCTCTGGGGTGGCGGCGAGCAACCCTAAAGAAGGAGCCGGCCACCTCTGGGGTGATTCGTAGGCCGCCCTCAGTGGGAGCCACCCTTCAAACCCTCATTTTTCTTTTTAAATAAAATTTGAAATTTGAAAATTTTAATATATTTTTTTTATTGAGAGCGACATGTTGCGTTTTTATTTGACTGACGTGGCAACATAATGATTTTTTGTTAAGTTTGTGGACGAAAAATGACTTAAGGAAGTAATTTGTAATTTTCGCCTACCACAAAGACTTTATAATTATTTTTTATATCATAGGGAGTGATTTATAATTTAGGCTAATCACATGGATTAATGATGTAATTTTTTCAATAATTAAATTCACAATTTTCTATTTACTTAAAATTTTGAGATAAATAATAACATATCACTCTATCAGACTTAGGGTGCGTTTGAGATTGTGATTTCGTAAACAAAATGTGTGATTTTAAACTAAATCTCAAAAAATGAACCATTTGGGAATTGCGTTTTTTAAAAATTACGATTTAAAAACGAAGAAAACTGTTTTTTTTTTTTTTTTTTTTTCAAATCGTAGGCAATTGAATGTTTTTTTAAAAATACAGAATTTTAAAGGCTAACCTGCAATTTTAACGGTCAAACTACGATTTTATCAAACACTTAACTGCATTTTTAAAAATCATTTAATCAAATTAAACATTTTAAAATTACTATTTTTATATCTCACTTTTTAAAATAGTAAATTCAAACAGACATTAGTACTTTAGAGAACTGAAAAACAGGCAGGCGCACGCGTGAAGAGAGAGATTTTATATTTTATGAAAAGATCGCTTAAATGTGAAAAAGAAAGAGAAATGATCCTATACCTGATACCCCTATGAATTTTGGTCATTGACAAATAAGGACCCAAACTTCAGATTTCATATTTTGATAATTAATTAAATATCTAAGTTTGGGCCATTTTACATAGAGGTCCTTCCGTATTGTTCTCCATTTAACTGAAGAAGTGACAATTATCCTCTTTTCCATTTAACTAGGATGCGTTTGAGAGCAGAATGAGTAATTCATTTTTTATAATGGAATTTTTTATTAGGAATGAAAAAATGTTGAATTGAATAATATTGGTGTTAGAGTATATGATAAAGTTTTAAGGCTTCGTTTAGTTTGCAGAATAGACCCATTGAATGGAATTACTATTCCTATTGTTTGGTAAGAGTCTATTTATTGGAATAATTATTCTTATTGGATAACTATTCTCTTACGAAGAAGAATACATATTCCTCTAAAAAATGAGAGAAATAGTTATTCCAATGGAAATAGACTACATTTAAAAAAAAAAAAAAAAAAACACTCTTATTTTTTATTTTCTTTCATTTTTTTTTTTTTAAAAAAGAAGAAGGAAAAAAGAGTGAAAAAACCAAAAACCCAAACCCCCTTTACAATGGCTGGCCGACCACCCCAACGGCTAGCCACATATGGCGGCGGGAGTGGTGTGACCACTCCCAAGGTCTCTCGAGGGTGGCTGATGAGTATTTGGGGGTGGCCACGGCCACCCACCAATTTTCAATTTTTTTTTAATATTTAATTTGAGTTTTTTTTTTTTTTTTTAAAAAAAAAAAAAAATAATAATATGGGTACTGATTTTAGTAATTTCCTTCCTCCTAAGTGTTTTTCTCTCTAAAAACCTAGGGGGTGAAGCTGTTAGCCTTTAGTCCTTGTTTTTGGGGCTTGAAGTTATTGGTGGAGATTTTAGGGGGAGTTTTGTTGCATACGGGAACGGGCTAGCAATGGAGGAAGAGTTAACGAAGAGGTGGGGGAAGTTTTCTCTTAACAATGATGAGAATGCAGGGGTGTCGCTAGATGTGGCTGAGATTGAACCTATGGTTCATCGTTGAAAAGTCTGTTTGGTGGGCAAGATTTTGGCGGAACGCATTGTCCCAAAGGAATAGGGCTCCTCTAATCAAGATTTGGCAACCGGTGGGATCAGTTTTGTTCCAAGTTATCGGCGATAATCTTTTTATTGCAGAGTTCACTGAAGAAGGTCATAAGATCCGAATAATGGAGGGTAGTCCTTGGATCTTTGATGGGAGTTTAATTTCCTTGGCTGATTTTGACGAGTTAACACTACCAGCGGCCATGACTTTTGACCATGTCTCCTTTTGGGTTCGCATGTATAACTTGCCATTGGCGTGCATGGGGAAGGAGGTTGGGAGAAAAATCGGAGCCTTTATTGGTGTGGTGGAGGATGTTGATGTGCAGGACAATGAGCTAGGGTGGGGTGAGTATATCAGGGTTAAAATCCCGGAGGAGTCGACAAAACCATTGGCGAGAGGCTGAATGTTATATGTTATAAACGGATTTGGATAGCTTTCAAATATGAAAAGCTATCCAAATATTGCTACCAGTGTGGGGTAATTTTGCATGGCCAGCAGGGTAGCAATAGTGAAGGGAAACGACGGGACTCAATTCCAAATATTGAATTGCCGTTCGGACCGTGGTTTAGAGTTGTCTTTCCTATTTGACGTGGTTTTCCAAGGTCTGGGAAAGAATGGGAAGGTGCCTATAATGGCTTTTTCCAGTCGAGGCGGTCCCCCCACGATCCAGGAACCCTAATTACAAAGACCTCGAGTGAGTACAAAAATGGTGTTGGTGGTATGCACTTAGGTAGCGGCTGGCGTCCAAGGGAGCAGGTGTCTGATAGCAATGGTCAGTCGGGTAGCCCGAAACCAGCTTCTCTGTCAAATGGTAGCCAGGATGACGGTGCTAACGTAAGCCCTAACCCTAGCTTTGGGACGATGAAGACTGTTACACCTCTTTTGGAAACCCACCGTGAAGTGCGGGATGGCATTTATGAGGAGGATTCGGTAATGAAGAAGGGGAAAGAAACAGAAGAGTTCGCGGAAGGTACGTATGTAATGATTGTGCAATTCCTATAACTTAGGAACATGCCAATTATAACGCACGAGTGGATTTTCATGTGTCAGATTTGTTGAAGGGTATGAAGGGGAATTTACCTCAAAAATATGTAAGGAGCTGGGACGAGACATTGGGCCGGATGGTTTGGCAAAATTTGGATCCACAGGAGGTCCAGTTGGTGAAAGGACCCAATTCAAACTCCTACTTTCAATGTGTCTCAGAGCATGTTATCTCAAAAAGTCTAGAGACTTCTAAAGGATTATCTCCAATAGTGATGTCAAGCTCCTCTACAGAGATGCCCATCCAGTATGTTCCCTCTAGTCCTCATGGACAACAAACCGGGGTGGAACGTTTGACTAGAACCAACTAGAAGAAACGTGCTAGGTCCCGTAGTTCCTCTGCTCTAGGAGCAGGCTTTGACGGAAAATGTGTTATGGAGGGAGATGATGGGGGAGGCCCAGAGTTGCCCATTCTAAGAAGCTCCGAGAAGATAATGGCCCGGTTCAGGGTGGAAAGGCGGTGGCTGGCATCCAGCCCCGCCGGCATAAATGAGTATCTTGAGTTGGAACTGCCAGGGGCTTGGCAACCCCCAAGCAGTTCAGGTGCTTTGCCGTTTGGTGAAGGAAAAGTTGCCCAATTTAGTTTTTCTCATGGAAACCAAATTGACTCAGAGGAAAGCTGGTTTTTTTAAGGTACGTTTTGGGTTTTGATAATTACTTTGTTGTTAATTGTAAGGGACGTAGTGGAGGGCTTATCCTCCTATGGAAGAATAACATCCAAGTCTCAATCCAGAATTATAGTTGTAGACATGTTAATGCTGAGGTTTGTTTCAGCAACAATGGGTCTTGTTGGAAGTTCACAGGTTTTTACGGGCACCTTGAGGCTATCAAACGTCCGAAAGCTTTGTCCCTGTTGCGTCATCTGGCAAGACTTGCACCATGGCCTTGGTTGGTAGTTGGAGATTTCAATGAGATCACAGGGCCGGGGGAAAAAACATCTTGCTCAGTTCACCCAAGCAGACAGATGAATGATTTTCGAATCACTTTATCTAACTGTCAACTGGGGGACTTGGGTTTCTCGGGGCAAAAATTTACATGGAATAATGGTCGTTCAGGGGCAGGGAACACTCTGGAACGGCTTGACAGGGCAGTAGCCAATCCAGGTTGGTGCAATCTTTTTGATGTTGTGGAGGTGCAGGTGCTTCCCTGCTGTTCTTTGGACCACAACCCACCATTTGTTTCTTTTTCTAATTCAGCGGAGGTTCAGTGGACAAAGCGGAGACAATTCTGGATTGAAGCTGCCTGTGTGAAAAATTAGCATCCAAAGACCATTATTAAAAAAGAATGGCAGATAAAGGTCCCAAAAAGGGATTTTTGGGATACAGTAAATCGGAAGTTATCAAGATGCAGGAAGTCCCTCCAAGTTTGGGTTCGAAAATCAGCTAAAAAGGAGGAGCACAAAATACAAGGAAAAATGCAGGAGCTACATTCTCTCCAACAATTGTCAAATCCGGAGCTGTGTGTTCAGGAAATGGAGCTCCAAAATGATATTCAATCTCTGCTGGAACAGGAAGATGTAAAGTGGAGGCAAAGGGAGAAAATCAATTGGCTAAAAGAAGGGGACATAAACGCTAAATTCTTCCGTGCGTGTGCAAACCAGAGAAGTAGGGGCAACCGCATATCCTAGATTATGGAGAACGATGGCCATATGTAGGGCTGAGCATGGGGCGGGGGGCGGGGATGGGGGTTTTTTGCCCCCGCCCCACAGAGGTGCGGGTTCCCCAAAGAGAACCCGCACCCCGCAAATTTCCCCATGCACCCGCACGGGGAGGGTAGGGATGGGGCGGGGTTGCGGGGCGGGGATCCCCGCGGGTTATGCCTCAAAAAATTGGACAAAAAAAAATATAACCAAAAATTGCAACGGGAATAATAGAACAAGATGCATTTTTAGGGTGGAGTAATTAGAGAGAACTCGTCCTATACCTCTTGCTACATTACCAAATTTTGCTCTGTTTGTCAATACTGCAGTTGCAGTGCTACTGTTCACTCTCATTCATAGCATTGGCCCTTGGGTGAGAGATTAAACTATCCACATCGGTCTTGTTATCAACAGAATCATAAGGAAGAATCTCACCGCCATGAATTGGAAGGTACTCAAACGCATCTTCTTTTCAAAACATTAGGATCCAAATCACGACCAAAAGCACAAACATACTATAAATTTATATAAAGATCAAGAAAAATAGAAAAAGCAAAAATTGGCAGTAACTCTAAAAATAACAAACTCTGAGAGGGAGGGAGGGAGGGAGCATGTACGGACTGAGGCGGCGACGACAGGCGGGCTGGTGAGGGCGTGAGGCGGCGACGACAGGCGGGCTGGTGAGGGCGTGAGGCGATGACGACAGACAACCATGCGTGGGGGCTGGTGAGGGCGTGACTGCTGGCTACTGCGGCGCTTAGAGTTAGGGAGTTAGAAACTTAGAGAATGTGAAGTTAGGGTTAGGTTAGAGAGGTGAAAGGGAAAAAGGGCTGAATGGTGTAAAGGGCCAGTGGCCCAGTGCTTTAGGCCTTTAGCCTTTTCTGCCCCCCACCCCCTTTTCTCCTTTTTTTTTTCAAAATCTGCGAGGCGGGGCGGGGACCCGCAAAATTTCAAAGGCCCCCCCCCTCGCAACCCGCCCCGCACCGCACGGGGGGGCCAAAAAATGCCCCTAAACCCGCACCATAGGTGCGGGTTTTAGGCTTTGCGGGGCGGGTTCTGCGGGGGGGTGCGGGTTCTGCGGGTATTTGCTCACTCCTAGCCATATGTGTACTTCTCAGAGGGCTGTGGAGGATGCTTTTGTGGGTTATTTTCATAGTATTTTCACGGCAGGGGATAATTTGCGGGTGGCAGCTTGTATTCGACATGTGGAATGGAAGGTAACCCCTTCAATGAATAATGAGTTATTAGCTGAATTTACTATGGAAGACATTGGCCAAGCGCTGCAACAAATGGCTCCGCTTAACGCCCCTGGCCCGGACGATTTCCCTGCTGTTTTTTATCAACAAAACTGGTCTACTGTAACGACCCACCCCCAATGACACAATATTGTCCGCTTTTAGCTCCCCCGAACCAGACTTCCCAGGAGGTTACCCATCCTGGGATTACTCTCGCAGAAGCACGCTTAACTGCGGAGTTCTGATAGGTTCATAGCCATCACGGCTTTAAAACGCGTTGTGTCATAAATGATGCATTTATACATATAAGCACAGCCTCATTCACAGACGATGTGAGACGTCACAATCACCCTCTCTTTGGACCCAGCGTCCCTGTTGGCGTCCCTGTTGGCGTCCCTCATTGGCTTGTGCACGCTCCCCCCATCTCAGGCTGGGCAATGACTCTGATACCATTTGTAACGACCCACCCCCAATGACACAATATTGTTCGCTTTTGGCTCCCCCGAACCAGACTTCCCAAGAGGTCACCCATCCTAGGATTACTCTTGTAGAAGCACGCTTAACTACGGAGTTTTGATAGGTTCATGGCCATCACGGCTTTAAAACGCGTTGTGTCATAAATGGTGCATTTATACATATAAGCACATCCTCATTCTCAGGCGATGTGGGACGTCACATCCACTGTCAATAAGGAGGTTAGTGCTGTTGTTCTTCATTTCTTGAACATTGGAGAGATGGACCCGAGTATTAATCTTCCAAAAGTGAATTCCCTTGCATGTGTAACTGATTTTCGTCCGATTAGTTTATGTAATGTTTTATACAAACTTATCTCTAAAATCCTTGCTAATAGGTTGAAAGCAGTTTTACCCTATATCATTTATAGCACACAAGTGCTTTTATTCCTAGTAGGTTAATCACTGACAATATACTAGCTGCTTTTGAAACAATGCACTAAATGTAGACAAGGATGCGGGGCAAGGTGGGATTCATAGGGCTCAAACTTGATATGAGCAAAGCATATGATCATGTGGAATGGTGTTTTCTTGAAGCAATTATGACAAAGTTGGGATTCTTTCCCAGGTGGATAAAATTGATAATGACCTATGTGATATTCGGTGATAGTTAATGGAAACCCGGTGGGGAATATTCAGCCTACGCGAGGCGCTAAGTTCCCTCCTCAATCATGCTGAGCAAGTGGGCACTATTACAGGGGTTCCAATATCTCCAAAGAGTCCTAAACTCAATCATTTATTCTTTGCAGACGATAGTCTGATTTTTTGCAAAGCCAATTTTGTGGAATGGAGGAGGGTGCTGGGTATTTTGGATACATATGAGGAGGGGTCGGGTCAGAAATTAAACTTCCAGAAAACAACAATGTCTTTTAGTATAAATACAAGTGCAGAAAAGAGGCAGGAAATCCTCAACTTATCAGGGCTCTCCGAGCAACCCGATACAATACTTATTTAGGATTACCATCTTTGATTGATAAATCCAAACTGCAAGCTTTCAATTCAATAAAGTCAAGAGTTGAGAAGAAGCTGAGCAACTGGAAGATTAAATTCTTATCTCAAGCTAGGAAGTAAATTTTGCTTAAAGCTGTGGTCCAGGCCATTCCAACATATAGTATGAGTGTGTTTCTTCTCCCTCAAACCCTTTATAGAGATCTTAATTGTATGATGCAGGATTTCTGGTGGAGTAACATGGCAAAGTTCTCAAAAATTCACTGGATGAGTTGGGAGAAAATGGGGACTGCAAAATCTGCGGGAGGGCTCGGGTTTAGAGATCTCTCTATTTTCAATAAGGCTTTTTTGGCAAAACTGTTATGGAGGTTCCAGCAAAATCCGGACTCCCTTGTTGCTCAAATCTACAAGGCAAAATATTTTCCTGGAGGCACAATTTTGGGAGCTACCATTGGTACCAAGCCCTCCTATGCTTGGAGGAGTATGCTAGCTGCCAGTGAACTTTTGAGACAGGGTTTGGTGTGGAGTGTGGGGAATGGGTTAAGTATTCCAATTTGGGGGGCTAGATGGTTGCCTACACCTACTTCTTTTTTAGTGCAAACAGCCCCGAGGATGCTACCCTTTAATTCTATTGTATCTTGCCTTATTGATTTGGATACTAAACGGTGGAATTTGGACTTATTATCGGTTCTTTTCAATGAAGAGGAAGCTCGGGTTATATCAAATATTCCAATCAGCCCGTCTCTCCATCCTGACAGGTTGGTGTGGCAGGGAACTTCTAATGGCCTATTCTTAGTGCGCAGTGCATATCACCTAGGGAAAGAACTCCATCAGCGATCGTTGGGAGCATGCTCAAACTCTGGTAAGGAGGCAGATAGTTGGCGTGTGATCTGGAATCTTAAAGTCCCAAACACTGTGAAGGTCTTCATGTCGCGTGCATGTCATGATATTCTGCCAACTAGGGTCAATCTGTTTAAAAGGAAGGTGGTGGAGACTTCCTTGTGCCTTTGCTGCAAGTTGGGGGAAGAAACAACAATTCATGCTCTGTGGTCGTGCCCAACCTCAAGGGATGTTTGGGGATGTGGGCCGAAAATCTTTCAAAAGTCCTATTCCTAAGGAGCTACTTTCATGAAAATAATTGAGGGTTTTATGGGCAGGTTCAAGGGTGAAGACATGGATTTAATGGCTGTTTTGGCTAGAAGAATATGGTTGAGAAGAAATACTTTAGTATTTGAAGGTTTGTTCACACCTCCTGGAAAGGTATTTTCTTGTGCTGTTGAGAATTTACAGGAATTTACCTTATGTCAGCATGAGAGGCAGCTTGGGATCTCCATTCAGGAAGAAGTTAGGCCCTCTGCAACCAAGGTATGGCAGCCCCCTCCATTGGATTTGATAAAGGTTAATTGGGACGCAGTAACTAATATAAAAAATGGTTGTGTTGGCATTGGCATTGTTGCTAGGGACTGTGGGGGCCATTTCTTGGGAGCAAAAAGTATGTATTTTCCTATGGCAGTAGATGTGAAGACAATAGAAGCGATGGCGGCCATTCATGCAGTCTTGTTTTGTAGGAAGGTGGGTTTTCTTGATGTGATTTTTGAAGGAGATGCTCTACAAGTAGTCTGAGAAATGAATTCAAAACCCCTTTATGCTAGCCGAATAGGCCATTATATATGCAGAGAATTTTCAACAGGAATGTGTCGGATTGAGATATTCCACTTTTGCACACGCTTATAAGGAAGCTAATGGGGTAGCTCATGCCCTTGCACGACATGCGATTTTTCTTAAGCTTGATAATGTTTGGTTAGAGGATATTCCTCCTTTTATTTTGGTTATTGTAACTAGGGAATTGGTGGTCCCTAGACCCTAATTCGGGGTTAGTTTTTTCAATGAAATAGTATCCTGATTTGTTAAAAAAAAAAAAACTAAAGAATAGGAATAACCATTCAATTCCACTCTCTTTTATTCCTGGTAATAACTATTCCTAAGCCTATAACACTTGGAATAGCCATTCCTATCGCCCAAGTAGGAATATCTATTCCAAAGTTATTTCATTCTACCTTCTTCTATTTTTAATAAAAGCTATTAATTTTCTTAATGGAATAGTCATTCTACGTACAAAACCTAACCTTAAGATTTTGTGTTTAAAAGAATTTGATTTTTAGATCCTAGCGTGATGTTGGGTATAAGGACGCAAGCCTTGGTTATTGAAAGAAATCCTAAAGATCTGCCCTTCAAGGATTTTTTTTTTTTTTTAAAAAAAAAAAAAAAAGAAGTCAATTTTATTAGGATAAAATACTATTTATTATTCTCTTATTCTTTTTCCGTTATTCTCTAATGAGAATGGCTAATGTCAGTCCTTATACCTAGGGCCGGCTCGATACATTTTGATGTCTAAGACGACAAGGTTAAGTGATGCATTTTTTTTAAAAAAAAAAATTAATATTATATTTTTATTTAAAAATTGATTTTCTTACTTTTTGGGATGCAAAATTGTTGTCTTTTTAAATTCTGATTAAAATTTTGGCTGTTCAATACTCATTACAAGGCCCAAAAAAAGAGTAATTCTTTTAATACATTAAATGTCCATCAAGTGTCTATCAAAAAATGAGGTGACTTTTAAAATCACAATTGGATAAAAATCATCTTTTGATCAATTACACGCCCAATGGTGATTTTAAAAGCTATCTCATTTTTTGATGGACACTTGATGTACTAATAGAATTACTCCCCAAAAAAATCTCTACCCACAACATAATTTAATAGGAAAATGATAAATGTACATCATATGTACAACAAGGGTACAACACCCCTCTCACATGGGGTGGGCTCCACACATTATGGGGCCCACCCATGTGAGAGAGGTGTTGTACACTTGTTGTACATGTGGTGTACGGGAATCACCTCTCAATTTAATATTGAGAAATGCTTGGCTATACACTCTCATCCCACTCCTATCACACCCTTATTATTATTGTTTGAAAAATGATAGATTTACAACATCACCACAACAACTACACAACACCTCCTCACATGGGGGTGAGACCCTGTGTGTAGGGTCCACCCCTATGTGAGGAGGTGTTGTGCAGTTGTTGTGGTGGCGTTGTGTAGGAATCAAATCTCTTATTGTTTTCATTCTTTACATTATTTCCAAGAATAGAACGTATAAAGTTAGAAAAAAGATTTTATTTAAGAATGTCTTTAATATTAATATTATTTGATTATCTTATTTAATACTATCAATTTTTTAAGACTTATTTCACAAAATTGGCTCACCAACATTTTTTTTCACCAATTGTTGTCTCTTTAAAATAGATTCTTTTTTTTTTTTCACCAAATTTGTGGCTGCTGAGGACTCATTTTAGACCATTTCAGCAAATTAATTACCAAAATAGTCAAAAAGCTATTTTAATGAGTGTACTACAAATGCTCTTATAAACAATATATAATCATGAGCACAACAAATATACTTACTGTATAAGAATGGCTGGAGTAAAAAGGTAAATTTTTTTGGAGGATTGCCTAAATTTATGGTGAGCAAATAGAGCTATAATTGCCTTTTGGTTTTCTTTACAATCATTCATTTTTTTCCCATACTTCTTAAACTTGGAATATATGTAGCCAATATAGATGAGTGACAATAAAGAAAGTTTAAAAACTTAATTCATGACCGTAGGAGGGTTGAGGGCAAACGAATGAGTGAGAATTTTAAATATGAGTTGGATGGAGCCTCCAGCTGAACTAAATAAAGCAAGTTCTGATGTGAGTAATTAAAATTAATTTTATACAAAAGTAAAAGAAAACATGCTGAGCCTACTTGATGCTGAAGTGAGTTTTATAAAAAGAAATAAAAAGAAAAAAAAAATTGCCTAGCCTACTTTGCGTGAGTAGGCCAAAAAAGGCTGTTGCAAATGGGTGGAACTCTTTATTTAAAGAAGTTTCTATATTTTGTGCCATAAACTAATATTATTGTCCAATATGGATGATCTATACTAATCGTGATCATGACGAAAAGCTCAAAGCATGAAAAATTCATTTCATTACCGAGTGAAGCTTTATCATACTGTTATAGACATGCAACTACGTGAACTTAAAAGACGTTTTGATGAGGTGAATTCCAAATTGTTATTTTGTGTTGCGTGCTTAAGTGAAGATGACTCATTTGCTACTTTTGACAAAAAGAAATTAATTCAACTTGCTCAATTTTATCCGAATAATTTTTCAGCAGTTCAATATTAATTGTCATGTTAATTTGATAACCAACTTGAAACATAAATCAATAAAATGCGTTTTAGTGAAGAATTTGTTACACTCAAAAAGATTAGAGAACTTAATGAGAAGATGGTAGAGATGAAAAAGAATATTGTGTATCCATTGGTTTATTCATTAGTGACATTGTTGTTGGTTCTGCGGCTTTAACCGGTTACAACAGCTACTGTTGAAAGTGTCTTTTCAACTATAAATATTGTTAAGAAAATCGTTTACGTAACTCAGTATGAGAATTGTGAATAAATGATTATTTGGTTACGTACATTGAGAATGATATATTTAAGAATAACAACAATGAAGAAATCATGCAGCGATTTCAAAATATGAAAACTCGTCAATGGCAACTGAATAAATTAACGCTAGACATGACAAAAGTAATTGCAAGTTACACATTTATATGTTTTGAACGATAATTAATTGATTTTTTTTTTGAATTTTTTTATTTATTTCACTAGTTATATATTTTTTTTAATATTTTTAATTAATTTTTGTTCAACTCGTTTTTTTAATCTTGCCCCCATGCGAGCCAAAATCCTAGCTCCGTCATTGTTAAGGGCCTCTCCTAAATCCGTCATTTATTTATTTCAAATCTTCTATGTTGTTAACTATATGTGTGTTATAATCCCAATCATCTTTCTTAGTTTGGATGTAGTTGAGCTATGAACAAAAGTTGGATGTTAAAGCGTCGATAGTCACAAGATTATTTTGATGGTGTGATTGATTTTTCATTTGGACAACCATTAATGGTGATTATTTAATTTGTGCTTTGGAATGTTGTAATTTTTCTTATATATTTTAGTCATTGATGCCATTTTGGGCAATAAGAGATTATTGTGACTAGATAACAACTTTTGTTGTAATGAATTTTTTATGAAATGATTAATACTTTATTTGGTTGGAAAACATGTTTTGGTAATGGCTATGCATGATGCCTTGTTGATGTGCCATAATCAGTACAAATAAAAGCAATTGGCAAAAAAAAAAAAAGGTTTATTAGTCATCAACGACGACAAGCTAATTGCCGTTGATAAGGAGTTATCGGCAACGACAAACTGGCCGTTGATGGTAAGGAGTTATCAGCGACGACTAATTAACTATGCAACGACTAGCTTGTCCATTGGTAAATAACTGGACATCTCCAATTAGTGAAATGAACAATAAAGATTCTACAATAGCATTTTTACACAACGAAGTCGTGGAAGTCCCTTTGAAAGAAAATATAATTAAAGCTATGAAAATTAAAGGAAAAACAACGAAATAATAAAACAGACACAAAAATTTTTCGTGGTTCGTTCTATAATCTATGTTCATAAGATAAAGCCTTAAGCCAGATTTTACATTGTTACTCGATCTTATTCACTTAATGAATTTATCATATTAAAGTTCTCTATTTATAAGAAGGTGGCCATAATACAAAATAATATAAGGGATCAAATCAAATTAGATTTAAATGTATTAAAATCATATTTGATTTAATTATTATCAACTACAAACAATGCTGAAATCAAATCCATAATATAAAATTAAATCTTATAATATATTTTAACATCTTTAACACATACGTACTCTTATGTGTCCGTATCCATTCTCACCCACCAAACCTGCAAATTAATATGGAAACACCCACTACTAAGATTAACCAAAATAGATTTTTTCACAACTCTCTAATGGTTTGATATTTTTATTTATTGTATAATTTACTAATTTACTCTTGATGAACATGATAACATTGAAGAATGGGGAAATTCGTACATCTCATATTTTCTTACACTAGTCTTGATCAATATTAAAACCTTTGCTATAGACTAATTAAAAAAAAAAAACCTAACTTGACAATTAAAGAGCTGTTCGAGACACCTCAATATGGTAAGGCAAAACCCAATTGTGGAGAGAAGAGAAACTCAAAATTCTCTTGGTCCACTCTTACCTTCTTAGAAGCTTTCCTTTCTAATCTCCAAATTTGAAAGAAAAACTAGCCGTTGCAAAATCTCTCCAAGCTATAGCTCATTGTTTACATTACAAATACTGTCTTTTTTCTCTTGTTTAGACAAAATAAGTCACCAAAATCTCCATTAGATTTTCTTCTACGAGAGAAAAATATTGAGGAAATCTTTCTTTGGTTAATTAGATTCTTTCTAGGATTTGAACCATGATCTCTGCTCGTTGTGCAGCTTGCAAGTATTTGAGAAGAAGATGCCATTCCGATTGCATTTTCTCTCTTTATTTCCCTCCCAACGATCCTCAAAGATTTGCTTCCGTTCACAAAATCTATGGTGCTAGTAATGTTGCAAAGATCCTCCGGGTAAAATATTTTTCTTACTTCATTTTATTAAATATATATACTTTTATCATGAACTCATTACACTATATATATATGTTGATTAATTACTGTTTGTCTTTAATTAAATTCAGCAACTCCCACTCACTCTCCGAGCTCAGGCAGCGGAAACATTGTATTTCGAGGCAAAATGTCGTATTGAAGATCCTGTTTATGGGTGTGTTGGCATTATCTCTCAATTATATCAACAACTACACAACGGAGAAAGCGAGCTGGCTAAGACCCAAGCTGAGATTGCCTTCCTCAATTGTAATCCACAAGTTCAGCCAATTGATGAAGCCAATTCCAGCAACTTCAACAATTTATTGCCCCAGCAATATTGTCCTCCTTCCACTCCAAATTCTTGGTTTAATTAGATTTTTTTCGAGGACATAATTTCCTATGAACTGGGATGTACGTAGGAATTCTTTCAACTCAAGTGTCAAAACTGCTTTGCGTCTGTTGAACATGTGAGAAACACATTTTTTTTTTAAAATGAAAAACACTTTTAAGAATATATGACACTTATAAAAAGATTGGGTTGAAAGAATTTCTTACCACCTAATTTTTAAGAAATTTCTGTCAATTTTTCAAATTCCAATTTAACACGATGCAAATAAATGATTTGTCTTTTCCCTGATTGATCAGCAAATAATTTATTCTATATTTCTATGGATATCAACTGCATATAGCTTTGTCTTGCATTCTAAGCTTTCATGGACTATTATTCCAAGAGACGTGAAACAAAAAAAAAAAAAAAAAAATGCATGGAGCCCCCTCAAGGTTAACAAAGAAGACAAAAAACAATTAATTTAGGATATATTCTGGTGGTAGTTTAAGTTGTTCAGGCTAGGGTTCAAGTACTGCAACATTTTATATATTGTGAGTTGAGTAATGCTTATACTCCACGCGTGGTTAAACAGTAATCACATTGGTGATGTGGCATGACCCGAGTTAGCCAGTGAGAGTTCGAGAGTGGTCTGGATTGAATCACTGCAGGTTGGCCACTATTGGTGTGTGGAGGCTAGGACAGCGATTGGGACCGCAGACCTTGGCCCAACTCTGGCGAGCTCCACCAGCACGTTTAGCCAGCTGCATGCTTTAATTTCTTGAAACACTCCTTTCCTTTCTGATCATCTTAATTTCTATCATAGGATTTAAAAAGAGTTGAGTCCATCAATAGGTCATGTGTCCTTTCGGAGTTAGAAAAATATATTTCTAGCTTTTTTTTTCTTTTCATTTTTTTTTGGGGGGGGGGGGGGGGGGTTTAATTGGGGGTTAATTTATTTGTAGTTAAGTGTCCCTTCAAAAAATTGTACCATTTCTTTTGGGGACCTTTTGGTTTTGGTGGGGATGGGCAATATATCATGCCTAACTAAAATTTCTTTGTTATGTAGTAACTCGATTGTCCATAAATGTCTTTTTTTTTTTTTTTTTTTTTTTTTTTTTTTTTTTTTCTTTTTATATAAAGTAGAAAAGAAAAAAAGAAAAGAAAAGAAAAGAATATATAATCACCCGGACAGCTTTGACCGTGCGGGTTGTCTTGATTTTGCAATCAAGGAAATTTCCCAATCTCTTGTGATGAGAAACAAGGACGTTTTTTGGGCGGCAGCTGCACTATAAGATTGGGAAAAATTCACTTATAATTCTTGATTTTTCATTATTTTTTAAAATGTAATCAAATTTTAAAAAGTGTCAATTTAAGATATTAATCTTTTAATTTTTTTTTTAATTTCAAACCCCTGTTAGAATTTTCTGTTAAATTCTATTAAAATTTTCAAAATACCCATGTGTTTATATATTTTTTTAAAAAAACTTACGAAATTTTCAAAGATTCAAGCATAGGTATTATTGCAAATTCCGTTAAATTCTGACCAATATCTAAATTTTAGCAACTTTTTACCTAAAAAAAAAAATTAAGGGTATTTTGAGAATTTTGACAATCTTAAATACAAGTTATGTAGTGCTATATATAGTATACTATATATATATACTAAATATAATTACAAATTATATTTTTTTTTTGGCTTTTATATATATATATATATACATATAAGTTTTAGGGTTTATTAGTGCTATATATATATAATGACTCATATTTTTGTTAATTTAGTGCTATATATAACTGCTAATCGGATAACCGGGAAACTAGAAATAGCCGCAACCAAATAACCAGTAGGTTTTTAGGAAACCTGTTAAAAACAAAAATAATTATATATATTACAAAAAAAGTATATATAAATAAGCGCAACTGCAACCAATTGTACACGCCTATGGCTGGGAGAGTAGTGTGGCACAGGACCCCTAAAACTTCAAGTTGAGTTGTTTTAGGGTTAAACCGACTTAAATTTGAGTCGTTTTAGTTAAAATAAAACTAACAAAAAAATGACTAAAAAACCTCAATTTCAATATATCTAATGGACATATAAAAAACCTGGGCATGCAACCTGTAAATATTATGCGTAAAAGGAAAAACTGCTGCTGAATAGGAGACATATCTCAATCTTGACATATAAATGAATCAAACTAGCTTGTTCCGAAAGAAGATTTTAACATTCAGTTTTGCAGTTTAAATATTAAAATTTTGTTTGGAAACATATTTGCAATATTTGTTATTGTGATTAGTAAGATGTAACCCTACTGCATGTATCTATGCATCCCCGCCACACCCAAAAAGTCACCCACAAAAAACTATTCAAATTTTTTATTTTATGGCCAATTGATCGATATCAGACGTATCAATATATTAGTTCAGTCGTAATAGAAGTTTTTTTTTTAGCCAGCTTTACTTAATTTCTGGAAACACTCCTAATTAAAGCCTTCTTCTTTGGTTTCTGATATTTCTCTCCAAAGATTTAAAGTTGTGACTAACAAGACTTGAGTCCATCAATAGGGTCATGCATCCTTTCGGGTTAATTTATTTGTAGTTAAGTGTCCCTTTAAATTATATAAAATTACATTTCTTTTCGGGACCTTTTGGTTTTGGTGGAGGTGGGCAAGAATAAATAGCCCCCCAATTTTTTTTTTTTTTGAATAATCACCTCAAAAAATTCGTACAATCGGATTGCTGCTTGCGCTTCTACACATGATTTTCGGTAAATCAGTAGAACTTGGCAATTATACCTTTTTATTAGTTTATATTTAAAATAATATTTTTAATTGTACCTTTTCGACCTTTACCATAAGCCAATTAATTAACCAAACATCATAATTAATCTAAAGCAAAAGTCAAAATCTTGAAACAGCACTTCGTAAAAGAAAGAAAATATTAGACGCGCGTAAAATTAAAACAAATTTCACCCCAAACTATCGTTTTCATTTATAATTTAATCCAACTCACTGCATATAAATATTAATGCTGCATGCATGCTTGAAGCCTGAACTACCACGTACACTCAGTACATATTCGACAATGTCTTCCTTGAAACTCTCCTCCCTTCTCTATCTTCTAAGCTTTATTCTTCTTTTCAAAGCTGCATTTGGTGACCTCCCTCTCCATCACAGGTGTTCAAGCCCTTAAAAGTTTACCACTAATGGCCCTTTTGACAAAAACCTACGACAGCTCGCAGGGAATCTTTCAAACGAAACACCAACCAATGCAGGTTTCAGTCTTGGGTCCAGGGGTCAGGGGTCAGGGCCCGTATGAAGTATATGGACTTGCTCTTTGTCGCCTTAATGTCTCATATGCAGACTGCCGGAGCTGTGTTGCTAATGCAAGCAAAGAGATTCAGAACCGTTGCTCAAATAGCAAAGGTGCAACCATATAGTATGAGAAATGCTTATTTAAGTATGGAAATGAGAATTTCTTTGGCCATCTTGATTTACATGGCCTGGGTATTTGTTCCCCGAATAATTTAAGCCAGTACTCCATTATATCATTTAACGAAACCGAAGTAAATTTGTGGAGCCAACTTGCCGATGAAACTCTTGGATCGCAAAATTTGTATGCAGTCGGAAGTTCAGAGCTCAACGGATCAGATAAAGTAGTACTGTATGGTTTTACTCAATGCACGAGGGACATTTCTAGCTCTAATTGTGGGGTTTGTCTGCGTCTTGTATTCACGAAACTTTCCGAATTTTGTGATGGGAATTGAAAGACGGCCGGAGGACGCATTTCGGTCGGGAGTTGCAGCGTAAGATATGAGATGTACGAATTTCTCAATGCTTAATTGAGTGTTATGATCATAATCAAGAGTATAAGAATATCTTTAAGTATTATCACTTGTAAGGGAATGTACTATTGCCCAATATTTTAATTATGAATCATCTACAGTATAACCATTCTCATTTACGTACTATTTAATTAATGAAATTTCCAACATATCCCAATCGTCTATATATATTGTGTACCATATCCATTAATTGTACGTCTCCTCATCTCTCATCCAATCCTCGCCACATAAAGAAAATGAAGAGTGCGACTTGATGAGAAGGCATATATATATAGGACTTGATGAGAAGGCATAGGATGGAATTGCCATATTAAGTCACCATCTAGCTAACATATCAAATCACTCGATGTATCTCGTCCATGTCTCATACTATTTGATCGATCACACCAAATCAAACATCTTTAATCCCTCATGAATTTACAGCTCAAAGGAATACTTGACCTTGTACTATATCTAATATTCTCATAATTATATAAAATAAAGGTGTGCTTCAAAAAATCTACCCTAGATACTCATGTTAATTAATTTAAACCTGACCGCTTTCCTAAACATGGTCCACGGGGCCGAAATAATCATGGTCCTAAAATAAGATACTAAAGTAGCGACGCCAAGTATCCACTTCATGACATAGTTCTAGGTTTAAATGGCATAAAAAAATAAATAAAATAAAATAAAAAAACCCATCATTTTGGTTTTAGGACGGGTTGGGCAGAAGATTCATGTTCGCTGCCGTGTCCGAGCGGTCTGCGGACAGGACTTCCAGTAAGTCCTAGTTTTTATGTGTATCTGGACGGACAATTTATGGTCCAAACAACCTTACTCGAGAGCAGCAGCATGTACACGCGTGTCCGGACATCCACTTGTGTATCCAGACAAGCTTGTATTGAAGTTGTTGGAGAGAGTTTCCCTAGCTCACTTCTCCCATCTCTCCTTTCTCTCTCTGTCTCTCTCTCATAGGGTTTGCCTATAAACCCTAGAGTTTAGCATTTTGAAGCTTTCAAACTCAAATCTGATATTAGAAACATGATTCTCGGGATAAAATCTACGTTTGTACCGATTAGTTTGAGGTAAATCCGAAAATCCTAGTTCCTTTAGATTTAGATCTGATTTTTGAGAGTTTGAATTTTATCTCTCAATTTTATTTAGGTATTAAATACTTTGAAGTGTTCTAGGCAATTTCCAAGCGTTAGGTTTCATTTTTGGTGAGAAATTAAGGTAAGACCCAAAACTCTAGATTTGTCTACGGGTTGTAAATTAGCAATTTGTGACTTTGTGTGTCTAACTCTAAGATAATCTTATGGGTTATGTTTTTAGTTAATGGGTTGTCAAATAGAACCTTAGAAATTTATGGTTTTTCAAAGGGTCTTAGTTCTTGAGCAATTCAAGAACTATATATATATATTAACGTTTTTCTCCTAGTGGAAGACTAGGCTTTAGATACATTAATAGGATTAAAAAAATAAAAAAGTTTCAAAGCATCCTAAGATCATTGTCTAATACCTCTAATGTATTGTAAAACCAATTTGAAAGAAAACACAAAGCTAAAATAAAAATAAAGTGGAATAATAGAAAAGAGACAAGAGATTTTACGTGGTTTGGTCTATGACCTACGCCCACAAGATAAAGCCTAAAAATGCTACATTTTACTCTTATTTCTCTCGATGAATTTACAATATAAATAATCCTTATTTATAGGGATATAAGGAGAGTACAAAAATATATGAAAGAATATCAAATCAAATCAGAATTGAATGTATTCAATTCTGATTTGATTATAATCAATTACAATCAAATCATACAATTTCGTATATTCTCCTACCATATCTAATCACAATTATATGGAAAATATATTATCTAACATTCCCCATCAAACTCAAGGTGGAAACTTGTGAAATCTTGAGTTTGCTTCTTGAACATAGAATTGAAGGAGGTGATGGTGCCAGAATTGGAAGCATCGGCGGCTCTTGAACATCGGCAACTTTTGGGCTAAAACAGGCCAACCATAGACCTTACAACTATATATAGTATATAAGGTTAGGGTTTATTAGTATATATATATATATGTGTGTGTGTGTGTATATATAAAACTCATATTTTTGTTAATTTAGTACTATATATAGTATATAGGGTTAGAGTTATAGATATATTACTAAAAGTAATGGGGCCGGGTAGGGGTGTACAACCGCCAATTAATAACCGCTAATCAGATAACCGGGAAACTAGAAATAGCCGCAACTTGATAACCGATAGGGTTTTAGGAAACCAGTTAAAAATAAAAAATGATTATATATAGTACAAATAAAAATATATAAATAAGTGCAACCACAACCGGTTGTACACGATTAGGGCTGAGGGAGTAGTGTGGCATAGGACCCCTAAGACTCCAAATTGAGTCGTTTTAGGTTAAACCGACTTCAATTTGATTTGTTTTAGTTAAAATAAAACTAACCAAAAACGACTAAAAAACCTCAATTTCAATCTTATGGACATAGACCTGGGCAAGCTGTAAATATTATGCGTAAAAGGAAAAACTGCTGCTGAATATATACGAGACATATATATCTCAATCTTGACATATAAATGAATCAAACTTGTTCCAAAATAAGATTTAAAGATTCAGTTTTGTCAGTTTAAATATTAAAATTTTGTTTGGAAACATATTTGCAATTGTTATTGTGATTAGTAGGATGTAACCCGGCCTACTGTATATATCCATGCATCCCCACCACGCCCAAAAAGTCACCCCCAAAAAACTATTCAAATTTTTTATTTTATGGCCAATTGATCAGATCGAGGTATCAATTAGTTCAGTCGTAATAGAAGTTTTTTTATTTATTTAGCCAGCTTTACTTAATTTCTGGAAACACTCCTAAATTTAGCTTCTTCTTTGGTTTCTGATATTTCTCTCCAAAGATTCAAAGTTGTGACTCACAAGACTTGAGAGTCCATCAATAGGGTCATGCGTCCTTTCGGAGTTAGCAATATATACACTTCTAGGTTTTTTTCTTTTTTTTTTTTTGTTTGGGCGGGGGTTTAATTTATTTGTAGTTAAGTGTCCTTTTAATTAATTATAAAAAATTACATTTCTTTCGGGACGTACCTTTTGGTTTTGGTGGAGGTCGGCAAGTATAGAGTAGAAAAAAAAAAAAAAAAACCTTTGGAATAATCACTTTATCAAATTTGTACCATCTTATTCCGGTACGTTGTGAACTATATGTTCTTCGATTTGTTTGATGCCTAAATTAGCTTACGAGAGAAAAGTATGCTAAATACATAAAATAATCAATCTTTCGTTTATAGTATATATGGGTCTATTTATAGACAAAGAGGTGGAGTTCAGCCTGAATTAGAATTCCTGCTCCTACTTGATTTATGAGTGCTTATCAGAGTCTGATTTGGACTTGGATTCCTTACCAAACTTGGAGTGTGATTCTTTCCTAATTAGTTTTGTAGTATGATTCTAATCCCGAATTTTCAGGACTTAAAATTGAATTGGAAGTCCTATCACAATTCAACTTGAAGTATGATTATTGACCAGATTCTTCGACGAGTCATAATTGGACATGGATTGTGACTTCTAATCCAAATTTAATCGGATGACTGATACCTGAGTTCTCAAATATGCTTGTCCTGAGCTTTGGCTAGCTGAGTTGACTCTCGGTCTTAGGATGTTTGCATTCCTGGGATCCAATCAGGATATACCTCCTGTCGCGTTTTCTCAGAAATAGCTGCTTAGTGTCTATCTGCCAAAATAGAAATACCTAGAAGTCCTGTTGTTTTTACTTTACGGCCGACAATTCTTCTTGGGCTAGTACTGACCCGAGAGCCCATGATTCTTTAGATGGGTTGATATGAGTGGAATTATTTCCAACATTCTTCTATACGTCATTTTTTGTTATTGTGATTAGGTAAAATTGAATTCTAGGTTTGTAAGACTCGTCTACTCCATCTACCTCTTTACAACTATATATTTAGAGAAATGATCAATTATTGTACAACTCTTAACATAATTTTTGTCCAACTTTGATTACATATATGACAGTTTTTTTTTTTTTTTTATCAAAAAAAAATGATGAAACCACTGTTGAGAAAAATACGTACTATGTATTTTTTTTTTTTTAATGGACCTATCAATTAAAAAACCCTTTGCAGTGAAGTAAACCAATTGGCCATAAATGTCCTTTAATTTTTCCTTCTATACGAAGAAGGAACAATCCCAAAAGAAAAAATAAAAAACTGAATAATCACCTCAAAAAATTCGTACGATCGGATTGCTGCTTCTTCACGTGATTTTTGTAAATTAGTAGAACTTGGTAATTATATCTTTTTATTCGTTTATAATTAAAATAATGTTTTTAATTGTACCATTTCGACCTTTACCATAAGCCAATAAACCAAACATCATAATTAATCTAAAGCTAAAGTCAATTTCTCGAAACAGCTCTTCGTAAAAGAAAGAAAATATTAGATGTAAAATTAAAACAAATTTCAACCCAAACTATTGTTTTTCATTTATAATTTAATGCAACTCACTGCATATAAAATGTTGCACGCATGCATGCTTGAAGCCTGAACTACCATACCCACATATATTCGACAATGTCTTCCTTGAAACTTGCCTCCCTTCTCTATCTTCTAAGCTTTATTCTTCTTTTCAAAGTTGCATTTTGTGACCTCCCTCTCCGTCACAGGTGTTCAAGCCCTGAGAAGTTTACCACTAATGACCCTTTTGACCAAAACCTACAACAGCTCGCAGGGAATCTTTCAAACGAAACACCAACCAATGCAGGCTTCAGTCTTGGCTCCAGGGGTCAGGGCCCGTATGAAGTATATGGACTTGCTCTTTGTCGCTTTAATGTCTCCTATGCAGACTGCCGGAGCTGTGTTGCTAATGCAAGCAAAGAGATTCTCAACCGTTGCCCAAATAGCAAAGGTGCAACCATATGGTATGAGAAATGCTTGTTTAAGTATGGAAATGAGAATTTCTTTGGCCAACTTGACTTACATGGCGTGGCTTTTTGTTCCCCGAATAATTTAAGCCAGTCCATTATATCATTTAACGAAACCAAAGTAAATTTGTGGAGCCAACTTGCCGATGAAACTCTTGTATCACAAAATTTGTATGCAGTCGGAAGTTCAGAGCTCAACGGATCAGATAAAGTACTATATGGTTTTACTCAGTGCACGAGGGACATTACTAGCGCTAATTGTGAGGTTTGTCTTCGTTTTGTATTCACGAAACTTTCCGAATATTGTGATGGGCAAGACGGAGGACGCATTTCGGTCGTGAGTTGCAGCGTAAGATATGAGATGTACGAATTTCTCAATGCTTAATTGAGTGTTATGATCATAATCAAGAGTATAAGAAAAATCTTTTAGTATTATCACTTGTAAGGGAATGGACTATTGCCCAATTTAATTATGAATCACAGTATAACCATTCTCATTTACGTACTATTTAATGAAATTTCCAACATATCCCAATCGTCTATGTTTATTGGGTACCGGCCATATATATCCATTGATTGTCTCCTCATCTCTCATCCAATCCTCGCCACATAAAGAAAATGAAGCGTGCGACTTGATGAGAAGGCATAGGATGGAATTGCTATATATATTAAGTCACAATCTAGCTAACATAGCAAATCACTCGATATATCTCGTCCATGCCTCATACTAGTTGATCACACCAAATCAAACATCTTTAATCTCTCATTAATTTACTGCTCAAATGAATACTCAACCTTGTACTATATCTAATATTCTCATAATTATATCAAAAACAAAAAGGACATAATAGCCTAGGCTATGAGCCAGAAACTAAAGGTTTGCTTCAAAAAATCTGCGTACGTACCCTAGATACTCATGCCTTTTCATTTAAACTTGACCGCTTTCCTAAACATGGTCCACGGGTCCGAATTAATCATGGTCCTAGAATAAGATACTATAGTAGCGATGTCAAGTATCCACTTCATGACATATTTCTAGGTTTAAATGGCATTAAAAAAAAAAACCATCATTTTGGTTTTAGGACAGGTTGTGCAGAAGATTCATGTTCGCTGCCGTGTTCGTACGGCCTGTGGATGGGACTTCTAGTAAGTCCTAGTTTTTATGCGTGTCTGGACAAACAATTTATGGTCCAAACAGACTTACTCGAGAGCGGCAGCATGCACACGCGTGGTCGGACAGCCCACTTGCCTTTTCGGAAAGGCTTATATTGAAGTTGTTGGAGCGAGTTTCACACACACACACACACACATGGTTTGCCTATAAACCCTAGATTAATTTTAGCATTTTGAACCTTTCGAACTCAAATCCGACACCAGAAATGTGATCCTCGGTGTAGAATCTACGTTTGCATCGATTAGTTTGAGGTAAATCCAAAAATCCTAGTTCCATTTAGATTTAGTGTTGATTTTTGAAAGTTTGAACTTTATCTCTCAATTTTCTTTAGGTATTAAATACTTTGAAGTGTTCTAGACAATCTCCAAGTGTTAGGTTTCAACTTTTGGTGAGAAATTAAAGTAAGACACAAAACCCTAAATTTTTCTGTGTTGTAAATTAGCAATTTGTGTGTCTAACCCTAAGATAATCTTATGGGTTATTGTTTTTAGTTATTGAGTTGTCAAATGGAACCTTATAAATTTATGGTTAATTTTTCAAAAGGTCTTAGTTCTTGAGCAATTCAAGAACTATGCAGGAATTTAGAGTTAAAAAATATTATGTGTTGGTTTTAATGTGTCATGCAATGTGATAATGCAATTTTGCATTATAAGGTTTCGTTGGGATCATTCTTTAAGCCAATTACTGAGCAGTTAAAGTGAGTATTTTACTTGCTAATTAAGAATATATGTTATGTTCTAAGATTAGAAAATGTTATGATTTTATTTCTCATATTATGTTATGAGAAAATGTTATGTTTTACGTATGTAAAATGGATATTCTAAAAGATTTTGTTGATATGGATCAGCTTTAAGATAAGGACATCGGGTTTCATGTTGTAAGTTAATCGGAAATTTTCATATTTATGGATGTATTAATCTTGATCACATTCCAAAAGAGGTAACATCCATTTCTTTAGGTTGGATTCTTGGACATTTAGTGAGACATTCATCATTCACTGAAGCATCAATATATGTTGCGAATGGTCTATCTAAAGGTGTATTTAACCTCTAAATGACTCGCATCTTTTTTTTCTTAAAGAATGAATCAATTATTTTGGCTTGCCCATGTTTCTCTAAGCTTGAAGAAAAAAATATGGATCAAGAATTAAATTTGGCTCGTTACGTTGGGTGAAAAAAAAGGCGTGGTCTCTTTATTCTTTATCTCTTTGGGGTCTTCAGTCAGACATCTTTGAGCTAGTTACAAGCCATAGGATTTGGTTTAATGCATTTAGTTGGAGATTTTGTGTAGCTTGGCTTGTAGCTTGTTAGTTGTTTCTGACAGCAGCCCAACAAAGACATATATTAGCGCCTGCATGTTATCTTATTATTTAGTATATGAATCTTGGTACGTATTTATGAAGTTTGACAGATTTACTTTTTGATGCACACATATTGTGTTATAAAATTGTTCATTTCTATTTTGAATTGTGCTACAACTTGAAAAAGCGTCGGTAACGTACAAAACAAGCGCCAGAAATAAGCGTCGGTACACGGCTGGTTTTCTGTAGATATATATATTAACGTTTTTCTCCTAGTGGAAGACTGGGCTTTAGATACATTAATAGGATTAAAAAACAAAAAAGTTTCAAAGCATCCTGAGATCATTGTCTAATACCTCTAATGTATTGCATGTAGAACCGGCCAATTATCACCCGATTGCGCAAGATCAACACGTACGTGCCATCAAATTAATTGTGTAATTCTGTATTGTAATCATTCGCAGGCCGTGTCCATTGCAAGAGATTTTGAAGTTGGAGGTACATTTTTCTCACATAATTAATTGTGAGGCAAAAACACGGCTCTCATATGCTTCGATCTTCCCTTTCCGCATCCTACTTTGCTTCAATCATTTAGCTACTCTACCCCTAAATTTAGTTGCCGGCCAGTAAAGGAACTCTTCTATATTCAGGGGAACTCCATGAACTCATCATGTTATGTCCCATCGCGCTCATACACATTGCTAATAATTTCTTGTTTATTAACTCTTCGATGTGTTCCTTTGCGTGTCACAGTAAGAAAGAAAACCTAGGCTCTGATGCCAACTAATGCAGTACTGCATGTGCCGTAAAGGGTTGCTGAATAGCCTGAATCTACAAGCACACAACTCACTTTTCATTTACAGGACCATGAAAAAATCAAAGGATTGTAGGAAAATTGGAGAAAAATCACTCATAGTACGTGTCTCTTATTGAAAATTAATAATAAAGTACTGAAGTTTAGCGGCCAATCCCTCCTTTTTAGGCTTAAATTGAAGTAAAGTAGACAAAAAAAAATATTACAAAACTACCCTGTCGCAATCTCGTTCGAACGTGACAGCAAATCTTACTATAGTTCGAATGACAATATTACAATTGACGCTCCTCGAAACAATGTCGTTCAAACGGTGTACGATCGCTCGAATTACGTGCAATCAAGCTAGCGATCAGAGCTTTATGACCCAAACGATATCCCACAGTGTTAGCCTCGTTCAAACGCGAGATGATATGTCATTCGAATGCTGCCCTTTTTTTCTCAAAATTCTTAATGTAATTATGGGCTATTCGATCTACATCACCAGGAATTATGGACATAGACCTGGACAAGTTGTAAACTGTTGGTATAATTTCTGGTTGGTAACGTGTCAACATATGAATGGTCTCTGTGTGGTTGGGTGTTCGACCAAAGCTTCCGAGCTTTGTTTGTTGTAACTTGCAAAACAATAAATGTTTGTCAGAAATTGGCTGGCAATGCTTCCTTTGATGGTAAAGTCGGTGAAAATTTATTGAGAATGAGAGTAAATGTTATCAGATAAGTTAGGTGATATCAGATTTATGGCTTCTATTTATATCATTCATCTTTCATTAATCTGCACATGTGAGCTTTCTCAATCTCCAGTCTACTGTTCACTCAGCGTGGATAAACAGTGATTCAAGCATGACATAAATTACTGCCATTTATGACCCTCTGACCTTTTGGCATGATGAACCGGCCTAAAGAACGGCACGTGATCCTGCCACCCATCCCGTCTCTTGACTTGATTTGACCTTCTAATCTCTTGTCTAATAAATGCGCACTCAAAGATCTTAATAAATGCAGGAATCTTCAATCTCGAACTCTCCATAACCGTTAATGAGATCTATAATCTTATGCGGTTCTATGCCGAGGTGCCCTCGACATAATCTTGGAGTTCCGAAAATTAAGACAAATATTCTAATCATTTGGTGTCAGCTTCTCCCCGAGGAGCCGTTTCACTATCCGAGCAAGATCTCACCTTCAATTCTAGGCCAACCTGCTGGGCCTTGTGGGGCTGGACCACTTCGTCTACCCGTTTTCTGCTTGGGAAAGTATAATTACCCATATTATGTGTAAAAGTAAAACTGCTGCTGAATAAGAGATATATTTCAATCTTGAAATATAAGTGAATCAAACTAGCTTGTTCCAAAATAAGATTTTAACATTCAGGTTTAAATATTAAAATTTTGTTTGCAAACATACTTGCAGTTGTTATTGTGATTAGTAAGATGTAACCCTATTGTATCCATGCATCCCCACCACACCCAAAAAGTCGAATTAGGATCCTCTCCAGTTGTACTTCAACTAGAGAGGAGCTGGTCTCTTATGTTGAGGGGTATTTTGATAATTTCACATCAACATAAAGGACTGGCTCCTCTCCGGTTCCCAAAAAGTCACCCCCAAAAAACTACTCAAATTTTTTATTGATCAAAGGTATCAATTAGTTCAGTAGTAATAGAAGTTTTTTTTTATTTAGCCAGCTTTACTTAATTTATGGAAACACTCCTAAAGCCTTCTTCTTTGGTTCTGATATTTCTCTCCAAAGATTTAAAGTTGTGACTAACAAGACTTGAGTCCATCACTAGGGTCATGCGTCCTTTCGGAGTTAGCAAATATACTTCTAGCCTTTTTTTTTTTTTTTTTTTTTGGGGGGGTGGGGGGGGGGTGGGGGGTTTAATTTATTTGTAGTTAAGTGTCCCTTTAAATTATAATTAAAAAATTACATTTCTTTTGGGGACCTTTTGGTTTTGGTGGAGGTGGGCAAGAATAAAGTAGGAAAAAAAAAACTTTTGAATAATCACTTATCAAATTCGTACCATCTTATTCTTTGTTGGGACAGTTTTCGGTACAATGTGAACTATACGTTTTTCAATGTTCTTTATACTTCTTAAGAAGGGTCTCGCTCCGATGCTTAAATTAGCTTCTAAGATAAAAGTATACTAAATGCATAAAATAATCCGTCTTTCGTTTCTACTTGAGTATGGGTCTATTTATAGGCGAAGATGTGGAGTTCAACCTGAATTAGGATTCCTGCTCCTACTTGATATATAAGTGCTTATCAGAGTAATTTAGACTCGGATTTCTTACCAAACCTGGAGTGTGATTATTTCCTAATTCGTTTTATAGTATGATTCTAATCTCGGATTTTCGGGAATTAGAATTGACCCGGGAGTCTTATTCCAATTCAACTTGGAGTAGGACTGTTGACCGGATTCTTCGAGGAGTCCTAATTGAACATGGATTGTAACTTCTAATCCGAATTTCCTGCGATGATTGATACTTGAGTTCCTGGGACATGCTTATCCTGGATCTTGGCTAGCTAAGTTGACTCTTGGTCCCGAGGTGTCTGCATTCCCGAGACCCAATTAGGATATACCTCCTATCGCGTATTCTCAAGAATAGCTGCTTAATGTCTATCTTCCAGGATATGACTACCCAGGAGTTGTGCTATCTCGACTTTACGGCCACCAATTCTCCTTGGGCCAGTACTGACCCAAATGCCCATGATTCTTTAGATCGGTTGGTTTAAGTGGAATTATTTTCAACATTCTTCTATACGTCATTTTTTGTTATTTTTGATTAGGTAAAAATTGAATCCTAGGTTCTTAAGACTCGTCTACTCGATCTACCTCTTTCCACTTTATATCTAGAGAAATGATTATTGTACAACTCTTGATACAATGTTTGTTCAACTTTGACTACATGGCTGTTATTATTTTTTTTGGGTTAAATACAATTCAACCCCCTGAAGTTGTCGGCCATTTTCAATTTAACTACCAAAGTTTAAAAAATTACAATGTACCCCCTCAAAGTTTCAAAAAATTTCAATTCAAGCACTCCATCTGGTTTGACTGTCAAGCCGAACGGAATTTTGACCACTTTAAAATGACGTCGTTTTGCCATTTTGGGGACACCCAATAGAAAGCTGACACGTGTCCATTAAAAATAAAAAATTATAAAATCTAATAAAAATAAATAAAACAAAGATATTTATTTAAAAAAGAAAAAAAGAAGGAAAATACTAAGGGGGTGGCTGCCCAACTGGCAGCCACCCCTTTGGGGTAGCCTGGCCACCCCCAGCCACTGGGGGTGGCCCGAAGGCTGGGGGTGGCGTGCGGCCACCCTCGGCAACCTCTGGGGGTGGCTGCGGCCTCCCCCAGGGGCTAGGGGTGGCATTCGGGCCACCCCTAGATGGGTTCTAAGGGTGGCCCAAAGGCCACCCCCGACCACCACTGGGGGTGGTGCGCGGCCACCCCCATTGGCTGGGGGTGGCTGAAGGTTTTTTTTTTTTTAAAAAAATAAATTTGTAAACAATTATTTTAAAAAATTTGTAATTTACCCACAAAGTTTCTAAAAATTTTAATTCACCCCCTAAAAGGGCAAAACAACGTCGTTTTGCCCTCACCAAAACAACGTTGTTTTGGAGTGGTCAAAATTCTGTCTGGTTTGACGGTCAAATCAGACGGAGTGCCTAAATTAAAATTTTTTGCAATTTTGGGGGGTACATTGTAATTTTTTAAACTTTGGTAACCAAATTGAAAATGACCGACAACTTCAGGGGGGTGAATTGTATTTAACCCTATTTTTTTTCTTCGAAAAATGATAAAACCACTATGAGAAAAAATGCTATGTCTTTTTTATTTTATTTTATGGACCTATCAATTAAAAAACCCTTTGTAGTGAAGTAAACCGATTGGCATAAATGTCCTTTAATTTTCTTTCTATACGAAGAAGGAACAAATCCCAAAAGAATTAATAAAAAAACTGAATAATCACTTCAAAAAATTTGGTAAATCAGTAGAACTTAGTAATTATATCTTTTTATTCGTTTATAATTGAAATAATGTTTTTAATTGTACCTTTTCGACCTTTAACATAAGCCAATTAACCAAACATCATAATTAATCTAAAGCAAAAGTCAATTTCTCGAAACAGCTCTTCGCAAAAGAAAGAAAATATTAGATGTAAAATTAAAACAAATTTCAACGAAAACTATCATTTTCATTTATAATTTAATCCAACTCACTGCATATAAATTGTTGCATGCATGCTTGAAGCCAGAACTACCACACCCACATATATTCGACAATGTCTTCCTTGAAACTTGCCTCCCTTCTCCATCTTCTAAGCTTTATTCTTCTTTCCAAAGCTGCATTTGGTGACGACCCTCTCCTTCACATTTGTTCAAGCCCTGAGAACTTTACCACTAATGACCCTTTTGACACAAACCTACAACAGCTCGCAGGGAATCTTTCAAATGAAACACCAACCAATGCAGGTTTCAGTCTTGGCTCCAGGGGTCAGGGCCCGTATGAAGTATATGGACTTGCTCTTTGTCAAGTTAATGTTCCATATGCAGACTGCTGGAGCTGTGTTGCTACTGCAAGCAAAGAGATTCAGAACCATTGCCCAAATAGCAAAGGTGCAACCATATGGTATGAGAAATGCTTATTTAAGTATCGAAATGAGAATTTCTTTGGCCATCTTGACTTACATGGCGTGGGTCTTTGTTCCCCGAATAGTGTAAGCGAGTCCATTATATCATTTAACGAAACCAAAGTAAATTTGTGGAGCCAACTTGCCAAGGAGACTCTTCGATCGCAAAATTTGTATGCAGTCGGAAGTTCAGAGCTCAACGGAGGATCAGATAAACTGTATGGTTTTACTCAGTGCACGAGGGACATTTCTAGCTTGGATTGTGGGGTTTGTCTTCGTTTTGTATTCAAGAAACTTTCCCAATATTGTGACGGGAAAGACGGAGGACGCATTTCGAGCGGGAGTTGCAGCGTAAGATATGAGATGTACGAATTTCTCAATGCTTGAGTGTTATGATCATAATCAAGAGTATGAGAAAATCTTTAAGTATTATCACTTGTAAGGGAATGGACTATTGCCCAATTTAATTATGAATCATCTACAGTTCTCATTTAGTACTATTTAATGAAATTTCCAACATCTCCCAATCGTCTATATTGGGTACCATGTCAATTAATTGTTTCCTCATCGAGCTCTCATTCATCCAATCCTCTTCTCGTACAGAAAATGAAGCGTGTGATTTGATGAGAAGTTCTAACGGATGATTGAAATTAAAAAAAATTTATATATAAAAAAAAAAAAAAAATTTCCATTGTTGCGAAGTAAACCGATTGGCCGTAAATGTCCTTTCTCTTTTTATCAAATTCATGCAATCGGATTGCTTTCTACACGTGATTTTTTGGTAAGATATTGGATAAATCAGTCGAACCCTTGATTAAACATTTTCATTCGTTTATAAGTATAATACTTTAATTTTAAATTGTATTTTTTTCAACCTTTACCAAAAGCCAGTTAACCAGAAAATCATAATCATAAGCCGGTAAACTATTTCGTTAACACATTTAAGCAAAAAGTCAAATTTCTCAAAACGGCTCTTTGTAAAAGAAAGAAAATTAAAACAAACCCCAAATGGTAGCTCAATTAACTGGAGACCACGCCTCATGAAACGGAGACCACTAATTCGAATCTCCCTCCCCCTCTTGTGTGGTGTGAACATGTTTTAAAAAAAAAAATTAAAACAAATTTCAACCCAAACTATTGTTTTTATTTATAATTTAATCAAACTCACAACATATGAAATGTAGCATGCATGCTTGAAGCCTAAACAAACACACCCGGATATTCAATGTCTTTGTCGAAATTTCCGTCACTAATAACGATTCTATCTATCATTTTTGTTGAAGCCCTAATAAATATTAATGCTTATTAAAGTATCGAAATGAGGATTTTGTTAGGCAGATTTGTTAGGAAATTAATCTATTTTTCAAGATCCGAGAGAGCGAAAAATAAGAAGAAAGCGTAATGAAAGACTTACAGAAAATCACACAAGAACTCAAGATTTACGTAGTTCACCACTAAGGGCTACGTCCACAGAGTTGTAGCAAATTTCACTATAATTGAGAAATAATACAAGAGACTTTTACAATCTAGAGAAGTTGATTAAACTACTCAACTCTCAAACCACTTATAGAAAATCTCTTTAAAAAACTTAAAAAAGACCTCTCAATGTTTATACAACTTTTTCATAACAACAGAGTCTCAAAATAGGTCTATAAATAGAAAAATCGAAATTTCCAGGTGGTTGTGTCCAGTTGCCCTCGCGGCATGTCTGGACGCGACTAGGGTTCTGTAGCTTCATGCCCCGCATTTCTGGACACGCCAACGCGTTGCCTAGACATTCCTCAAAACTGGCGCTTTTTGGAACTCCTGTCTGGACGGGCCCTTCTGCCTATCTGGACGAGCTTGGCAAAAAATCACTTCCTGGGGTATATGTCTGGACAGGGTGTGCTGCCTGTCTGAACCAGACTCCACAACCCAACAATCTCCCACTTGAAGACTGGTCTGTCCACCAACTTCATGCTCTGCATCCCTCCATGCCTTAGGCACTGTTGCTGCAACTTTTCCCCTTGTCCTCGACCTCGAAGACTAACTGAAGTTGTGCACAGCTTCAGTTTCTCAATAGTTATACCTTTTTGTCAATATGTCTGTCGGATTCTCCTTTCCCTGTACTGCGAATCCCTGTAGTTGGCGCATGTAACCATCCTCCTCCAACTCATCATGAAGGAATGTTGTCTTCACATCTAGTTGCTCAAGATGTAGATCTTCTGCTGCCACAATTCTCGTCACTATTCTGATTGTTGTCAACTACACCATTGGTGAGATTATGTCTGTATAATTAGCACATTCCTTCTGCTGAAAACCCTTGACAACCAATCTTGCCTCGTAACCCGTGATATCAGCATGTTCACCCTTTATTCTGTACACCCACTTGTTATGCAAAGCCTTCTTTTCTCTTGCTAGCTCTGTCAACTCCCTTATTTGGTTAATCATCAATGAGATCGTCTCATTCTTCATGACTAACTCTCACTTGATTGAATTTTGAACTTGCAAGGCTTCATCATAAGTCTCTTATGCGCACCTCCTCACTTAGAATCAAATCCTGAATATCCTCATGCTTGAGTTTACTCTTTCCTGCAAAATTACTCACAGCCATTCTCATGGCCTTCCAACGCAGAGAATGACAAGGTTTAAGGAATGCATAAAGTGTGAAAAAATTCAATGTACGAGACAATGTCTCTAGATGTTTAAACAAGATGGAATTCTGCGTACTTAATGTTGAGTGCGGTTGAGAAGTACCAAAAACTTTTACTCAACTTGGAGAGGAAGATGGTAATCCTTTTGTTGTTCCTAGCTATGATGAGTGGGAAAATGTTAGGGAATTTGTGAAATTTTTGAAACCTTTTTATGAAGCCACATTGAAGTTTTCTAGTGCAACTCATGTCACCTCCAATTCATATTTCATTCAACTTTGTATTATTATAAAGACATTATCTGATGGGTGTATGAGTTGTAATCATATCCTTACGTACTTAATGTTGAGTGCGGCTGAGAACTACCAAAAAGCTTTTACTCGACTTGGAGAGGAAGATGGTAATCATTTTGTTGTTCCTAGCTATGATGAGTGGGAAAATGCTAGGGAATTTGTGAAGTTTTTGAAACCTTTTTATGAAGCCACATTGAAGTTTTTTAGTGCAACTCATGTCACTTCCAACTCATATTTCATTCAACTTTGTATTTGTCACGCCCCCGTTTTGGGATATAAGGGAAACGTGAGTTTGAGTAATAAAATCATATAAATGGAAGCGTGCATTTACAACATATAAATTTTAAATCTCCTACTATATTTATACTTTTCTATTAATAATTCATTACAACACCTTGAATTCTCCAAAAGAAACATACTATACAAAGTAAAGCTTTGGTCGGTCCGCAATGATCTAATGCTCTTCGCGAGATCTTTGCCAATACCAAGAAATGACATCATCTTATTGGGTCATCTGGAAAGGGTTGAGGGAAAAATGGGTGAGTTCGACAACTCAGTAAGGAAAATACAACACCAGGGGAATAAAACATATTATAAATCTTTATGCCGTAATCTTTAATCAAGCATAATGACAGATTTATTCTAGCTCACTGAAAAGAATTAATTATAAATGTGATGAATTGCATAATGTAAAAATTGATTTACAACCTGATCCATTTGTATGTTGATTTTATTTTATTTTATATGAATTAAGTGTTTTTGAGTATATTAAAAATTACGATGATGTTTAAAAGTATGAATATGATATGTAATTTTCGACAGAATATAAGTTGGAGATTCAAATTATAAAAATTGTCTAAGAAATGACATACTAGACTGTTTATGTTTTATAAGAAAACACATATTAAAGCATGATTCATAAAATGAAATGTATTGTTTTAGGACAGGTGGCATAGCATATGAACAATTAAATAGAATTTGAAGAATATGAATAATGGTATAAGAATGACAGTTTATGTAGATTAACAAGATGAACAATTAAACAGATTTTCTAATGATTCAGTAAATTCTTTTTATCAGTTTTTCCTTTAATCATTTCTCTGTGGTTTAACCCCTTGCAGACTCTAAACCGCTGTTACCCGTGAGCGGAGCACGTTGGCTTTTGTCACACAGACCTATGGACTCAGCCTGTCGTCACAGGGGAGAGTCATTCCGAGTTGGGGATCTTCCCTAGGTGAAGGCCAACCTCGGCTGGTAGCACACACCAACACATGATGTGTTTGCCATGCTACCCTATACGGTACCGACCTAACTGTAATAGTGCCTCAGGGGAAAAACAATTACTGCACATGAACGTTTTTCTGTAATACTGTAGGCTCTGCTTTATCTGTATACTTTATTTCAAAACTGTAAGAGCCGCTTTCATAACTGTTGTCATGTGCAGAATTTAACTTTAGAATCTCATTTCTTTCAAAACTTTATTCATGAATAGAGTCATATACTTTGGAATGCTCTATAGTCATAACTTTCAAATTCTCTCTTTTCATCATTGTAAGTATGCATAATTCATAACTTTGAAATGCTTTTAATCATGTTTGTAATTATGCATAAATCATAACTTTAGTAGTCTCTTAATCATATCTATGAGTATGCATAATTCATAATTTTGAAATGCTCTTAGTTTTAACTATAATTATGCATAGATCATAATTCTTAAAAATGCTCTTAATCATATCTGTGATTTATGCCCGAAATTCTTAAACAATATCATATGAGTAATAAAGCTTGGCATTAAAATCACATGAGCAACGCTTTGTAAAATTCCCCAACACTTTTTCAAAACATTTATAATAAAATCTTGTTGGGGGTTTTTCGGTGTTGTATCCCCTTACCTGGACTTTCCATTAGCATCGGGATCGAGCTTTTACCTAATAAATTGAAAGAAGAAGCTTAGAAGAATATTCTAAAATTTGTAACCTAAAACTTAATTAAAATATACATAACACGTAATCAAAGATCTCCAAATTGTACGGTCGGTCAACATCCATAGTTTCACATTATTTCTTAGTGACTAAACTACCAACAAGCGTGACTCACTCAACCCCCTATCACAGTAAATCTTCCAAAAATGGCAACCCCCTTGAATACATAATCCTTAGTCCGAGAGTCCACGACTAATATTATACTAACTCGTGTCAAAATCATTTGCTAATGTCATTCTTCCAACTATGAACTCAATATCCAAAATCACCCTAAACACTACTCAGTTATTTCAATAAAACATGATAATCTCCAAATTAGCCTACATCTATTACATACCCTCAACAGAAATCACAGCAAAACAACATACCCAATTCCCATAATTAATTCAGTTAAAACTAGGGAATAAACCTAGCTCCAAAAGTTAACAGGTCACCAATACAATCGAACAAACACCTTACAAAATCTATACCCAATTTCAGAATATAGACCAATCACTCTCAGCTCACACACATATAACCGGAATAGGAAACACATTAACGTAGTAAAATTATGGACTATACAACTAATCAAAACTCAAATCCTCAACATGATAAACACATAATCATTCTACAAAAATACTAAAAATAGGGGAATAATATTATAATCGGTTATACAACTAAACAGGGAATCCAAATCCACAAATTATCAACTAAAATCCACTTACAAATCGGCTAACCAAAACAGCACATATATACATGTTCTACCCAAAAATTCCATCAACAATTGATTATACCCCAAATCAGATTACCCGTCAACAATTGACACAAACCTAACCCATAAATCCAAGAACATAAATATTCATGGCCAACACCCATAGAAATCCACAAAACAGAAAATACCAAACAATGATATCTCCCACCAATTATTCAATCTCCACATAATTAACAAGAAATTACTCTAATTTAAAGAATAACTCACATTAAGACACAAGAAACTCATAAGAGTTTACCTAGAGAATTTCCCTTTGAAGCTAAAGAAAAACCACCGGAAAAACGCACCCCTGCCTCACCGGATAATCATCACTGGAAGTCGCCAGTATCGCACCTCCAAGCTGCCGGAAATCGATTCCCAGAACACCAGAAATCGCCGGCGTTGACCACAATCGATCGGGTCTTATTCGGGTTTGAGATGGGTCGGTCGGGTTTTGCACTTACGGGTCACGGGTTGCACGGTCATGGGTCGTCCGGGTTGCTGGGCAGTCCACTACCGACGAAAAACCACCGGAAAGTAGCCCCCAAACGCCGGAAATCGCGTCTCAGGCCGCCGGACAGGGAGGATCGGGCGTCAGGGCTCTCAGGTCCGGCGGGTTGCGGGTCGCACGGACATCACGACTTCACGGTCGGAGCTCTTCCCTCTCCGGATTTCAGTCCCAGCCGCACCGCCGATCATGGAGGATCGGAGCTCCCTGGGTTCGGCTCCCTCTCTCCCGATCTCTTGGTATCTCTGCCCTCTCTCTCCGATCTTTCTCTCTATCTCCCGAGTCTCTCTCTCTCAACATCTCTCTCTCTATTCCCTCAAGTCTCTCCCTAAATCTCTGGCTCTCACTCCCTCTATCTCTCTAACTCTCTCTGTTTCAGTGTATTCGGGCGAGAAAAGAAGAACGGGGAGAAGAAACAAAGAAGGAAGAAAATGAAGAAAAGAAGAGAAGAAGAAAATTATAAAAAAAAAACCAACTTGCCGTGCAAGTTGCTTCCTCTTTCTTTCTTTTTTCTTTTTTTTCTACAACTTACTTATTAGGGGTAATTACCTTTTCCCCCCATGAACTACCAAAAAATGCGCGATGCCCCCATGAACTACCAACTCGACCAAAATAGAGCATTCAACTACCAAAGATAACTATTTTCCCCCCTTCCGTCAGTCACACGCCGTTTTACCCTCATTTTCTTCCTCTTTTCCCCCTATGAACTACCACCATCTTCCTCTTTTCCCCTCATGAACTACCATCATCTTCCAACATGCCCCTATATAAAACGGCACATGACCCGTTGACCGTTTGTTTTAACCCCTTTGACTGACGGAAGGGGGGAAAATGGTTGTCTTTGGTAGTTGAATGCTCTATTTTGGTCGAGTTGGTAGTTCATGGGGGAAAAAAGGTAATTACCCCTACTTATTAAGTTATATATATATTATTATTATTATAAAAAAATTGGGATATTACAGTATTATTATAAAGACATTATTTGATGGGTGTATACGTTGTAATCCTATCCTTAATGCAGTGAGTTGGGATATGAAAAAAAGGTATGAAAAGTATTGAGGGACTATGGAAAATGTTAACTTATTATTATATGTCGCTCATGTTCTTGACCTGCGTACCAAGTTGAAGGCGTTACAATATTACTTGGAAAAATGCAGTGGCCCTGAGTGGGCAAAACAAATCGAGACAAATGTGAAAGACTTCTTGAACCGTTTGTGAGAGCAATACAATAAGTTATATGGGGCGTTTGTCTAACTTTGATGTAGGCGTGGAAAGTTCAATTGTTACTTCTATAGATGTTAGTGTTGATGATGATGATGATGATACACTTACAGAGACGAAATATATGAAGGGTTTCATCTAATACCTTGAGGAAGAGAACAACTTGGAGTGTATATCGGAGGTGAACCGTTATTTTTTGGATGGGTGTAAAGCATCAACAAATGAATTTGACATCTTACTTTGGTGGAGGGTTAATGCACCCAAATATCTTATCCTCGCAGAGATAGCCCATGATATATTGGTCATTCCTATTTCTACAGTTGCATCTGAGTCTGCATTCAGCAACGGAGGACGTACATTGGATCCCTTTAGAAGTTCATTGTCTCCATTGACAGTTGATGCCTTAATTTGCACACAAGACTGGTTAAAGAGCAATGAAGACTTAGAGAATGAAAATATTATTGAAATATTTGATGAGCATGGTAAATATTTATAAATTCAGTTTACTTTTCATTATTATTAATTCATTTTAGTTATTTATTCATTTAACTAATTCTTCTTCTTCTTTTTTTTCCTTCTATTGTAGTTATAGTCTTATAGATGATTGAGAGCAGAGCTACAAAAAGCCAGAAACTGGACCATGCTGGGATATGTTTAATATTTGTTTATGAACTTTTGGTTATGAACTTTTTTAATGTGTATAGACTTTTGGGTTTGAACTTTTTTAATATGTTTATGGACTTTTGGTTATGAACTTTTTTAGTATGTTTATGGACTTTATGGACTTTTGGGTTTGAACTTTTTTAATATGTTTATGAACTTTTGGGTTTTTAATAAGTAATTATGTATGGATGTGGAGTTTTCAAGTTCAAATCTGCAATTGATGAGTCTCAAGATGGCACAAATGAGAATATTTTTTTTTCTTTGTTATAGTAATTGAAATTTATTGATTGAATTAGGTCCAATACCTAAAAAAAATGGGCTAAAACGTTTAAATTAGCCCAAAAAAGTTTAAATAAAGTTTAAAAAAGTAGGTCCAATACTAAAAATAAGCCCAAAAAAGTAATTTTTTTTTTTAAAAAAATATAGATATCACTCGGCCCGGATAACCGGTTTTACTCAGGTAGCCAGGTAAAATCCGGTTAACTGGGTTAACTGGGGTACCCGGGTCCAGGTTTGGGGCCGGTTGTTGAAAACCAATAACCGGAGGCCTTGGAATCGATTTTCTATTATTACCCAATAATCAGAAACCGGCTTCGAGTTTACATCCCTATCCCAAAAAAAAAAATACAGTGATAATTCTGGTTTGAATGAAAATTTATGGTTCTGTATCCGATGTGATAATTCTCATATACTATTTAGGAATTTGATTCATACACAACACCATCACAACAACCACACAACAACCCCTCACATGAGGGTGGGCCCCAATGTGTAGGGTCCACCCTCATGTGATGGGTTGTTGTGTTGGTGTTGTAAATTTAACATTTTCCTACTATTTAATAAAATTGTCTTTATTCCTTAATATGCTTCACACGTCTTGATAGATGCGTGCACGCGTGGATTAATAACATCAATGGAGTAGATGTCATGTTGTCAGAAATTGTAAAATACGAATCCGGCTTCCATGCAGTGAGAAAAATTAACAGCAATCTGCTGTGCTGTAGTTATTTAGACGGTGGGGATTTAGTTTTGCCTTTCTAAATGAAACGTCGTCGTGGGTAAAACGAATAAAAAAAATCTCTCGCTTCTCTCTTTCTTCTCTTCTATTTTCTCTCTTCCTTAATCTCGATTCCTCAAACAAAAACGCACTCCACAACTGAAATTGAGAAAAATCAGTCTATTATTTTGGGATCAACTCCAAAACAATGTCAGCCCAAAGAAATTATCAGTCGGTCAACAATTGAAAAATCATGGTTTCTGAGTCTCAGATGTTTGCGCCACAAACTCAAACATGAATAAACCCATCCTCAAAGGGATCAAAAACCCACATATCGGAAAACCCATATCAAATAAAAATAAAAGCTACCGGCCTCAAATGTATGAACTTCTAGTGAGAGAGCACCGGGCCTTGGAGGAATGTCTTGGTGTCATCTTGACTGGGTCTGAAAGGGGGTTTTGATTTGTGGGGATTTCCTGAACGGCTTTGAACGTCAGCACTATTCTTGTTGGTGGTGGCCGGGGGATTTGATTGAAATCTCTAAAACTTTCATTGTTATTTGTTGCTCTCTCTCTCTCTCTCTCTCTCTCTCTCCAGGAACTGTGTATGGAACCAAGATAAAGGAAGAGAAAAAATAAAAAATAAAAGAAAAGAGGAAGGAAGAGAGAGAGAGAGGAGCGAGAGTTTTTTTTTTTTTTTTAATTGTTCATTTTACCCACGACGTTGTTTCATTTAGAAGCCAAAACCAAATCTCAACCGTCCAAATAACTACAGCAGATTGCTGTTAATTTTTCTCACTGCATGGAAGCCGGATTCGTAAAATACAACATATACTGTTGCCTTTGGGTACCACAATTTACAGAGAATTTAGAGGCCCAACCACCGCAAATCATTTTCATATTGACATTCATTGTTATCACCAAACCGTGTGTTTGGTAAAAAAATTTGACGTGAATTTTTTATGTTATTAGTAGTAAATCGTGATCGATATGATATAAAATACAATATATATATATATATATATATATATGAATTTTTATAAAGAAAAGTGAAAATTTTTTGTTAATTTTTAAGTCTTTTTTAATTTTTGTTATTTTTTAATTAAAAAATAACACGTGGCAGGAGTATTATATGCATATTTTAACAAAATAAATATTTTTGAAACGTTTTAATAGTTTGGAGGGCCAGAGTCCAAGCGTTGATAATTCGTAGGGCTATTTATAAAACGACTGACAATATAGACTGCTAAATTGTAATTTTTTCATGAAATATATATTTTTATTGAGGTAAGTACTTTAACAATGTTTTTAGGTAAATGCTTCCCCACCCATCCACCTTAATTCAAAGGATATGACAAAGGGCAATGCTACGGAGCAGGCATGGGCCTATGAATTTCACGTGAAGAAGGGACAAGAAATACGACAACATATATTATAAAGTAAGATGCTGCTTTTCTCAAATTTCATGACTGAAATTATTGGACCTCACAAGCTTCCAAATGGAATAATTATTACGACTTGACAAGAATTAAGAGTGCGTTTAAAATTGCGATTTCGTAGATAACAAGTGTGATTTTAAAACAAATTGTAGAACATAAATTATTTGGAAATTGCGTTTTTAAAAATTGCAGGTAAGATTGTGATTTTTTTAAAACGCATAATTTTAAAGGCTAATTTGCGATTTTAAAGGCTAAACTGCGATTTCGCCAAACGCTTAACTGCATTTTTAAAAATCTTTTTTTTTTTTTTTCAAATCCATATTTTAAAATTGTTATTTTAAATCGCAAACTCAAACGAACCCTAATTATTGCTTATTTAATTCGTTTGGGAAATATTTTTTCTTATTAAAGAGGCTACAAAAATGGAATTGTTTATGGAAATATGCTATATACTAAATATTTACCTAAATTTTATCTCATTATATTGACGTGCGGTAGGATTTAGTAGTTATTGGATCGAATAATGATTCAATGCCACCTAAATATACAACTTTTCACTACCTTGCCTATGTGGCAAGGTGGTCCCCCACTATTTTTTGAGTTTTTTTATTTTTTAAAAATAAATTAAGGTGGGGGACCACCTTGCCACATAGACAAGGTGGTGAAAAGTTGTATATTTAGGTGGTAGTGAATCATTACTCTATTCGATCAGCTCTTGGTTAAAAAAAATTCTAATGACTATTGGACCATATCACGTTAGCACAGTGTGATAAAAATGGAATAAAAATATAATATATAACATTACTCTTATTTGTACCGAAAGGGTTTTACAAAGAGAAAATTATTAACTGCTAGCTACATACTGTCTAAAGTAGTTACAATTAACAATTTTAGGGGTAGACAGAAGGGATTAATAACCGTTAATTGGTTTATAATATATATATATATATATATATATAATATAATTAAAAATAATAATAATATCCCAAGGTTAATGACTACAATGAATCAAATGATCACTACTCTCTGTATCTTCTTTTGACAGATCTCAAGCCGAATATCATTGTAAAATTTATGGACAGTGATATTCACAATGTTGATTCAAGAAAAGGCTTCTGATGATGAATATTATTATTATTATTATTTTAGAATCTTTTGAGTTTAATAGAGAGAAGATATCAGGATGATGTTTTGGTTTTTTTTTCCTAATAATATGACATTTTATTTTTTTTACTTATATCATGAACTTTTGTTTTTGTCGTGCATAGAAGTTTCCTATATACATATGGCTGATGTGTTATTGTGTATTAAATAGGAAATGGGTACGAAGGTCTTAAAAAGAGGTTTGAATATGGCTCAAAACACTAAAATAAGCCGGTTACTTGATAGGCAGTTACCAGTTGTAGTTTGGTCTTCAATAATCGCATAACCACTAGTTAGTGGTTAATCGCTTACTGGCCCTAGTGGAGCGATTGTGTTTACTTAAAAGTGATAACCGTCTAAAACGATTGTGATTGCGGTTAAGACTATATAACTGCAACCGCAACGCAACTACTTGTACCCCTAAATTAAGTGATTGAATTATAAAGATTGTCAATATTTCTTTTTTTTTTTTTTTTTTGCAGCATGTTAATTTCATATTGATTCATTTATTATATGAAATTAGATTTTATAAATAATTTTAAGAGAAAATTACATTTAAGCCTCCCAAACTACCAGTAGTTTTTGAAGTAGCTACAAACTATTAACCCTTGGACTCTGACTCCCCAAACTATCAAAAAGTGCCAAAAAGATCCCATTTGTCAAAATATTTCCATAATATCCTTGTCACGTATCATTTTTCAATTAAAAATAATAATAAAAGTTAAAACAATTTAAAAAACATAAAAAAATTTAAATATAATAAATAAATAAAAGAGGTGATCAGCCCACCCCATTTTGGCCAATGGCAATGGCCGGCCACCCTCTTTTTTGCCAAGGGGGTGGCTTGGTTTATGGGTGGTCAAAACCACTCCCAAGAGGCTAACCACCCCCATTTTGGCCTGAGAGTGGGTTTGGCCACCCCAAGGGCCAAAAACTCTAATCTTCTTTTTTTTTTTTTTTTTTTTTTTTTTTTTTTTTTTACCCTTAGGGCCAAGGCTCTTGGGGATGGTCAAACCACTTTCATTTTGCTTATTGGGGGTAGTCGAACCACCTCCAAGGGTTATGGGGGTGGTTCGGCCACCCCAAACCGGCCTTGGAGCTACCTCAGCCACCCCTTTGGTCAAAATGGGGGTGGCTATATTTATTTATTTATATTTCTTTTTCTTTAATTTTTAAATTGTTTTAAATTTTATTGGTTTTTAATTGAAAAAATAACACATGGCAGTGGTATTACAGAAATATTTTGACAAATGGAGTATTTTTGGCATTTTTTAGTAGTTTGAGAAAGGGGCGAGAGTTCAAGTATTAGTAATTTAGAGGGTTACTTTCAAAACGGCCAGTAGTTTTCCGAGTTTAAATTTTTTTTTAAAAAATTTAAATAAATTGAATTAATCAATGTATAGTGATAGAGAAGTGTAGCTAGCGTGATTGCATTGGTTGTGTAGATTTTCTATTTTAAATGAATAAATTAAGTAAAATTATAACTTTACTAGTATTTTAGTAATAAAGACACTTTCCTGTGCGTTATAACAAACGTAAAAGACAAACCCAACTTTTTGTATATTGTCACCTTGCCACTTCATTTTGTATGAATTTATTTTAACAATTCATTAATATTTCCTAGCGATCTGTTAAAGAAGGAAAATTGTAAAATCAACTGTGAAAACAGACCAATAAAAACGAGGAACTTAATCAATTAATTTTTAAGAAACGTTAGAGTAATGTTTCTTGCACAATTTTTGAACAATTTTTATATAATTTTAACAATTTTTTTTTTAAAGATAAATCATTGAATATTTAGGATTCACATGTAAAAAACCAAATCTAATAGTTAATCATAAAAAAAAGGGTTAAATATCTTTTTAGTCCATGAGTTTTCACAACTTTATTTTTTAGTCTTTGAATTTCAAATTGTATCACAAATCAGGGGCGGAGCTACTCTTCTGCCCCCCCCCCCCAAGCCAAAGGGTTTCCCCCAAAAAAAAATAAAAAATCTAAAAAAAAAAATCTAAAATTTAAAATTTTACCCCTTATTTATTTATTTCTTAGTTTTGGCCCCCCCAAATTTTAAAACCTGGCTCCGCCCCTGTCACAGATGATTCATCAATTTTGAAAAAAGACCGAATTAGTACCTCGATTAAGTTTTTCATCCAAAAACTAACGGTCGGCTATGTGTCAACCTCAGAGGTTAATACGTGGCATTATATAAAAAATTAAAAATCTTTAAAAAATGAAAAAAAAAAAAAGGGGTCCTTGGCCACCATGGGGTGGCCGGCCACTCCCATTTTGGCCAAGGGAGCCACCCCCTTGGCTGGTGTGGGGTGGTCGAACCAACCCCCAGCCACCCCATGGACAAAAAAAAAAAAAAAAAAGGCAAGATTGATTTTTCCCTTGGGGCCCACAAGGGCAAAATAATAAAATAAAATAAAATAAAAATTTGGAGGGTTTGGCCCTGGGGGTGGCTGAACCACCCCCAAGGGCAAAAACCGATCTTGATTTTTTTTTTTTTTTTTTGTCAAGGGGGTGGTTCGACTACTCCAGATTGGCTAAGCCACCCCCATGGTAGTCAAGAGGGGTGGCTCAGCAACTCCCTTGTTTTTTAATTTTTTTTAATTTTTTAATATATATATTTTTAATTTTTAATTTTTTTTATATAGTACCACGTGTCCACTTCAAAAGCTGACACGTGGCGAGCCGTTAATTTTTGGACCAAAAACTTAATTGAGGTACTAATTCGATCTTTTTTCAAAATCAAAGTATCATCTGTGATGCAAATTGAAACCTAAAAATTAAAAAATGAAGTTTTCAAAACTCAAAGATCATAAGAGTATTTAACCCTACAAAAATAATAAAAATTATGCAAAAAAAACATAGCTCCTCGTACTCTTTAATGGTGGAATAAAAATAAAGAAAACCACTAAGATCTTTTCCTTTTCTGAGGAAAAAAAACAAATCATGTCTGCTCACACGTGAATGTGCCGGAAAAGATAATAGCCACCAGGCCCACCACATTGGTGCTGCACACGTTAAAAGCAAGGTGTAGGTGACTGTTTAAATCATTTTTTTTTTTAAAAAAATAAATAAATTATTTTAATGTCCCAAATAATATATGGGGTCCATGTGACATCTTATTTATAAATGTGATTAATACTTTCATCCATTTCCGTTCAAAAAGTTAAAAGGCCCGTCACGTCAAATAATCGATTGTCACATGTTTTATATGTCAACATTATTATTATTTTAAATATATATATATTTTTTTTACAAAAAATGTAATAAAATAAAGAAGTGGAAGACCACCCAAATGATTAAATGGGAATGAACGAAACTACTATTTGACAAAATGGGGGTGATTTCTAGGCCGGTCATAGGGGTGGTAGAGCCACCTAAAGGTTTTCCCCTAAAAGGCCCCCTCAAGTTTCAAAGTTATCTCAAAAGTAAATTAAAAAAATAAAATAAATTAAAATATTACCCATATACTTTTTTATTTTTTAGTTTTGCCCCCTAATTTTATTTTATTTTTAATTATTTTTTTGCAATTTAAGGGACCAAATTGCAAAAGCTCGGTCCACCCATGAGTATATAGGACATATGACAATCAATGATAGATTTGACATGGCAGCCATTAAATCTTTGGACGAAAAATGAATAGATGTATCAATTGTGTTTCTAAAAGTATTAGCAATAGTTTGTTTTATATTTTTTTTTGAATTTAGAGAACCAAACTACTTGTTACTTTCTCATTTAAATAAACATTATATTAGTTTCTTTTATTATTTTTCTATACTATTTAAATATTATTTCAGATAAATAATAGGGGAAAGAGAGATGGAAGAAATAAAAGAGAAATTCTCTTAAATTTTGTTGGAAATAATCATATTCCAAGTTGAATTGGAGTAGCTAGTAGTCTCGGTCCAGGTCCAATAAGGACTTTTTCAAGAATCAGATCAATAGTCAAACTCTTAGTTTTTTTTTTTTTTCTTTTTGAAAATAGTCAAACTCTAGTTGAATGGGATTAAGACTTTTATACCAAATCAAATACCAGACACTCCTAGTTTAAGTAGGAGTAATAAACCCAATCCAAGTTTGACTCAGCATTTTTACCTATAAATAAGCCCATACTCCACATATAAACGACAAATTGATTATTTTATGCATTGAACATACTTTTTTATCATAAGTTAGTTTAAGCATTTGAACTAAAATTTAAGGTTCATTTTGGTGCGTGATTTTTTTGTATTATATTATCTTTTTATTTTTTATTATATTCAAAATTGTAAATACCGATAATTTTTTTTTTTAAAATTATGTTAGATGATTTAGACAACCTGAAATAAAATTGAAAAAAATTAGATAAAACTAGAATAAAATTTAAATTTAAAAAACCTACTCCAATATTTTTTTTAAAAATAATCAAAAATAAAGTAGTACCCAATCATGCTTAAGTACCGAACCCTTTTCCAACTACACGTGAACTTTTACCCATTGCTTTCAATTCACTTTCACTTGTGGAATTATTAAAGAAAAACCCCAAGTTGAATTTTGTGTAAATGCTAATCATATTCCATATATATGCCTTTGGACAGTGATACATGCACTATAAGTATATTACAAGTGTACGCTTAAGGGTGGGGTCCATACTTGTGAGTCATTTTTACCGTGCATTAGAGTTGTTCACTTGTAGTGTACTTGTTGTAATTCTAACATTTTCTTATGCCTTTTAAGCATGAATGAATATCGGCTTGATGTGATAGGACAACCGAAGACTATCATATCAGTCTCCAAAAAAATTTATTAGCCATACATCTAAAAGGAGGTTAATTAAGTATACGTTAATATAATGCGAAATTTAAAATTTTATAGCCACACAAATGTAATGAAAACAATAAAGACAATCGAGAGGCGGGACATTTTGAATTAGCTTTTCAACGCCACCAAATTTGTTTCTATCAAAATTCGGAATTAACGGTTATATTTCGACAATATCAATGTTCAAAACATGCGCAAACTCGAATAATCATTTTACTGCTTAACCTTTAAATTAAAATTTACAACTAAATATGTTTTGACACGGGATTTATCAAATTTACCAGCAACCATCTTCAACATTCGATCTGATGGTTGTTGTGGCTAAATTTCTCCGATTTGCGGTCGTGACCATCAAATCTCGGATGGCGGTTGGAACTTGGGGTGGGGGTAAAGCAGAGGGTGTTGGAATTTATTGTTTTGTTGAACAACATCAGCGGCAAAGGAAAGTGAGAGTATAACGTACGTACGGATAGCATTGCTCCGGTATTACCCTGTTGGTTCGGGCAAAGAGATGCTTTACTCTTTTCTCTCAACCATCTCGTTTGGTGAAAATTGTGAGAACAACAATGGTGAGCACTACCAATACTCAAAATAATGCCTCGGCAGCGGCTGAGACGGTCGGCGGCAACGATGACATCGTAACAGAGATCCTCGTCCGTATCCCAGTAAAGCCTCTTCTCCGCTTCAAATGCGTGTCCAAGCGTTGGCTGTCCCTCATCTCCGACCCTCACTTCTCTCGACGCCACCACCACCACAACCACCGCCGCACATCTCTCTCCGGCATCTTCCTCCGCAGAAGAACCCCATCACACTTCCAGTTTGTCTCTCTTGATGGAACCCATTCTAGCCCTCCATTCACATCCCTCGACTTCATTGCCCGCAACATCAATGACCCTGCGGGTATCAAGATTATACAGTCCTGCAATGGATTGCTCTTGTGCCGTAGCGTCAACAATATACTGACAGATCAGACCCATCATTACTACGTTTGCAATCCGACCACCAAGCGCTTCTCAACGCTTCCTCGTCTTAGTATAGAAGGACCCATTACCGTATTTGGCCATTCCTTGGCTTATGATCCCTCCAAATCGGCTCATTACCAAGTGGTTTGTGTTCACAGCAGTACTGCCTCAGTGTATGTTTACCAAATCGAGATATACTCGTCCGAGACTCGTGCTTGGAGGCCTTGTGGCTCTACGTTCGTCGCGCCTTTCGACATTGTGTTCGACAGCGGCGTGTTTTGGAACGGCGCGGTTCACTGGCTTAGTCCCTCGGGCTCTGCCCTGTGTTTTGATGTTGACAAGGAGGTTCTTCTACGAACAATGCCGAGTCTTCCGGGTTCAGACGCTTGGGGAAAGAGGAGGTTCAGATATTTCGGAGAGTCTGGTGGCCATTTGCATCTCGTTGAGGTCTACGGTTCTCGCACAACCCAATTCAAAGTCTTTGAGATGGCGAGGGACTACTCTAGGTGGTTTGTGAAGTACGAGGTGGATCTTAGCTCAATTGTTGTCGCATTTCCAGAGATTGTTCGGGACTTCCTCGACCCACGTGACTCTTGTTACTATGCGTTCATTATAGTTTTTGTTGTTACCAATGAAGAGGAGGCAGAGCTCTTGTTGCACCTACCTGGTAAGATCATATCTTATAATCTTAGGGACAGGAGTTTCAAGAAGCTTTGCGAGTTAACATCCTATCATAATGAGACTAGGAGTTCGTTGCAATTTGGATGGCTCGATGCATATCAATATTTCGAAACTTTGGCTTTTGTTTGATTTGTTATGTGACTGAAAGTTGTTTCATAGTTGTCACCTTTCAAGTCATTGTGGATTTCATTTGGTGCCCATTGTTACTTGCATTTCCAAAAATGTTGAATTGCTAAGTTGTAGTTATTTATAAACTCGACTTGATCATGTAATGCTATGCTATATGTATGTATGGAAAGGACCTGTTGAATGTGGAATCATATCTAATTAGGAAATTGAATTGTTGGGCCTAATTCATTAGATTGAAAAGATAGAACGTCGTTTGGCTCCTTGGAAAAAGATTTACTTGTCTAAGAGCGGTAGGATTACCCTTATAAAGAGCACATTTTCCAACTTGCCTACTTATTTCTTGCCCCTATTCTCTCTCCTTGCGGGTGTTGCAAATTGAATAGAGAAGCGTCATTGCAATTTCCTATGGAAGAGTATTTGGCGGTCTAAGGGTCCTTTGAGAGTGGCATTTATTGCATGGTCGGCGGCCCTTGAAAAGATCCTACCTATGAACAATCTAAGGAAGCGACATGTCATTGTCGTCTATAGGTGCTACTTAGATTTTCTTGTTCTTTTTTCTCCTTGCTAGGTGTTTCTCCTGTATACTGTCTGTGTACCTGAGTAGCGTTTTTCGCTTTTCAATGATATTTCGATTACTTATAAAAAAAATTAAAATAAAAAATTCATTGGATTGCTTATTGTAAACTGTGAATTTAGATCTTCATCATTACACTTGTTAGTGATTGGAATAGGGATATAGCCATCGGGTTCTTATTTTTAGACAGTACAGATTCAAGAAAGATAGCTTGTGCTGGCTTGTCTTCAGTCCTAAACTGGATCCATATCATTGCCTGCAATCACTATGGATGTGTCTTTCATGGTTATGATAGGACTAAAGAGGGATAAGTGAGCCGAGAGAAAGACTTTTCAGAGTTTCTTTATTCTCAATCACTATTGAAGTGCTAAAATTTTCAATTGAAGCAAACTTACTTCCACAATGTCACTTCACCAAATAAATGTCAGTCACACTTAAATGGGGAAATAAGCCATCCACCTATCTATCATGGCAGCACACTCCTTAACCATGTATTCTGCTGCAAAGTGGCCTGCTCCCTGCACAAGGAAGAAGAATATATGAAACTTTGTTTAGATTTCCACTTGTAGACATTTAGATTGAGGAATCAAGTTCAGGATTTTCTTGCCTTTACAGTCACAAATGTCAAAGTGAAATACTCATTGATCAACTTCTTTGTGTATCTGCAATTCCATGAGAAAGAGAAAATGTTTCAGGCTACTGACATCTTGAGATTGGACCATGGGAGAGAGAAAGGTCGAGGGGGGGGGGGGGGGAGGTCCTAAGGAATTAGCAATTTGAGACTCACCCTGTTGTTTGACCACCTAGCGACCATACTCTCCAGCTTTCATCTGTAGACAAACCGAGAGAATTTATCCATTCTTGTGTGCCAATGTGTGGAATTGACATGTCGTGATCACCGCTGTTGGAATTAAAAGATTGTATTAGCCAGTATTGTTGGTAGCTTACATTTGCTTGCATATATTGTTGAAATTTTGCTCGCAAAAGTAAATAAAGAAAGAAGAATGTTGAAATTTTGCTGCATATATTGGGTGTTCAAAGTTTAGGCATTAGCCATACAATCATATATATTTTACTATGTGATTGATGAAGGAATAGGTAGGATTATTCAGTCCCAAGTCCTAGATGTTCTTGATGTGAATGGACTGTCTAAATATGTGCAAGAAAAAAAGGCCATCCTTGATAGATGTAAGTAGAGGTTTAGAGTCGAAATCGATTAAGAGTTTTCATGTTCAAGAAATCTATGAGACAATAGCCCTAGATATTGATAGATAAAACCATATTTGATGTACATTTTGTTGATTTTGCATATCATGGAAAAGTTTACATTGACTATTAACAAAAAAGTTCATGAAAAATGAAAACAGAGGTGCTACATTTTACCTGTATATCAAGAATCGTAGGTCAGCATTGGTAAGATTTCGATGATAGCCGACAACATTAGTGACATCCTTTGTATAAGCTAAAGTGGTGTTACAGTATTGCCAAAACGTTTTTGTCCCCTGTAAGAATATCACTAAAATATTCTAGTGATTCTAGGTTATGACTGTTGGATACCATGATATATGTGATTCACTTGCATGTACCTGTCGAACACCAAGAGCCTCTTGGACACCTTTGTTATTCGCCCAGATGTAGCACAGCATATGGTTATAACTCTGACATGAGTTGAACAAATGTGTTAATCACTTGAGCTTGTATCAATTGAAATATTATTGGGATATAGTTTTCCTCCAAACTGACTTGTGTTCATAATGCATGTGATTCTCGTCAGTTTAATAGATTGAGTTGAAAAAAATTTCTTCAACCCAGTTTAGAGAAAAACTGTGTACATGTTATTGCACACATAAAGAGAGAGAGAGAGGGAGAGAGAGTTACACGACACCAAAGCGAAGGGCTAGACACTTTCGAGAGGTATCTTTGGACCGACTCTACGTCTTCAGTTGGCGCTGGCATTGCATTGCTGCAATATGGTTCCAAAATGTGTACCAAATTTATATCATTTGTCAGCTGCAAATTCAAATGATCACCCATTATCAGTGGATATGGAAGTTGATGATGAAACAAGTCTAAATAAGGACAATTTTTGTGATCTTCTAACCTTACTAATGGCAGCAACGTCTGAGGTGCAGTCATAATTGGTAGCATCTATATTCACATAATTGCCGTTGCAACTTGTTTTGGCCGACTAGAAAGCATGAAAAATGACAGATTAGAGTTTAGTAGAACATATTCATTAGAAGTAGACAAAGAAAGATCAAAGAAGAAGAAGAGAACACCAAATTACCTTGTAGAGTTGATCTGATATGAGAGTAAGCCGATGAGCATAAGGGATTCTTGCATTCATGTCAGTGAATGAATCTGTCACTGGATTCCCAAGCACATACCCCTGATAACCATTTAACATCATTTAATCAACCAAACTTTGAAGATTCAGAATCATAATGCTTGATTTTAACCTTTTTTTTTTTTTTTTTTTTAGAAAAATGAAAACCATAGAAATTTATTGTAGGAACAAGATTTAAAGTCATCCGGTTTAAATGAGAAAGATAGTTAGATCATTTACTTTGAGGTTAAGCAATGGCACAGTTCCATCTTCGTTACCTGCAACAGCATGATGAAATGAAATACCAATTTAGACAGACAGTATTTAGAAAATTATAAGTGTTTTATTTCAATGAAAAAAAAATAAAAAAAATTGGTTCTATGGCTACTTGGGTTATTTAGTTTGAATTAACTTACAACTAAAAAAAGAAAAAAAGCTATGCTTAAAAAATAAATAAATGGGTTAAATACACTTAATAAGCACCCTGAACTATTAGCAATTTTTAAAAAACCCCCCACGTATTGACATGTGTGACATTTGGATACATCAAACTAGTATTTTGCTGTAATTAAGTCACTTTTATGTCATTATTTCAAAATTACCCTTATTTTCTTAAAAAAAACTAAAAAATAAAAAATAAAAAAAATAAATCAAATTTCATGCAAATTCTTTCTGTTCTAATCGAACCTTATTCTATGTATTTTAGCATTTAATAAAAAAATAACTTTTTATTTATTTATTTGAATTCAATTACTTTTTTTATTTTTTTTTAAAGAAAACAGAGATATGTTTAGAAGAATAACATAAAAGTGATTTAATTGCAACAAAATTGTATTTTGATGTGTCTAAATGTCACACTTGTCAGTTCTTGAGACTTTTTTGAGAATGATTGTTAGTTCGAGGGGCTTAAGTGTATTTAATCATAAATAAAGATTAATAAGAATATATTCATTCCGAACAAAATTTTCCTTCAAAATGGATTGGAAAGAAATTCCTCAAACTCAGTCTATTAAACCGATACACGTATTACCTATCACTATTTGTTGCACAATCATCGGAATAGGTACGCCGGAGTAGGAGTCGCCACCGACATAGAGTTGATTTTCCAAAAATTGAGGGTGTAAATCCAACCACTGCAAAAAAATTTTGAAATTAGCAAGACAATGAAAACACCTCAACTACTGCATGAAGTTTGAAACAGAGACATCTCTTCTCTCACACCTTTATTAGAAATTCATAGGCTTGTGCTACAAATTTATAGTCGTCCATTTCATAGCCTTCCTGGCTTTCTGAATAAGAGAACCCAGCTCCAACGGGTGCATCCAAATATATGATGTTGAGGCTCTGAAAATCATAATCACATTTCATCAAAATGGGGAAAAATAAAAAAATAAAAAATCTATCACAATAAATTTACAAAAAGCAGTTAAATTGCACACCTGCGTCCATGCCCATGGGTTATCCTGAAGTGCTGGTAGGCTTCCATTGTAGTTTCCAAGTGTGAAAGTTAAAGGACCTATATAATAGATATGTATAAATTTGGTTGTTCTTCATGAAGAAAATATTGTGTAGATTCACTAGTCATATTATATGTACTGCCACTTGGGCCTGATTGAAAACATGAATCCTCTGTAAATGTAGTCCGAACTAGTGTCGGCTAAAAATTAGGTTTGACCCTTATCAGAATTAAGCTTGGCCGCTCATTCATATTTCGGCCCGATATGAAAAACCATGATTCCGTCCCTGTTTTTCATACCCTTGTGAGTATGTGACAACCCAAGTCTAGAAATCCAACTGTAAGTCAACACAAATGTGACCTATTTTTGTGGGCTCAAAAAAGGATGACAGAAGAAAGTGAGAAGCTAATAAGGGGATGAGGGAAAAGAGAGGGAAAAAGTTCTTAATTTTTCCCTGTTTTGGTTGGGATTAATTGAAAAAGGGACACCATAATTAAATCATTTTTCTGCAATTTTTCACTTGATAAGGGAAAAAGATGAGTAAAAACATACCACTCTCAAAGAAAAACCCAGCGAGGCTAGAGCAACCAGGGCCTCCAGTGATCCAAAACAACAGAGGGTCTCTGGAAGGACTCCTTTGTGACTCAACAAAGTAGTAAAATAGCTGCACTGTCTCGTTATCGCCTACACCAATATATCTGCATTCACAATAAAAAACAATAAAACTAAAAACAAATAAAAAAAACAAATGGGAAAAACATAGTGGCTTGTGGGGTTCAAGCCGGCTTGACTCCGGCGCTAGTCACATTTGCAGTATTACTCTTCCTAACAACCAATGTGGGACTAAACTGGCATATGTTTTTAGAGCACGTAATTCTTGTATGTGAGAATCAAATGCTGTGATGATGAGATATATGAGTTTAATAGATTAAAACAACAAAATTTGAAACAATCAGTTGGTCTTAAGAGAGAACAACTCTTAACTCACCCAGTTTCAAGCGTGAAGGGTAGCTCGCCGTAGCCCGGTAGAGCGGTGACGATGGTTGAGGTGTTTGAGGCGGAGGCTGCCGCCACTGAGAAAACCAGTAGAAGAAGAAGAAGACGCAAAAGTGTTAGAAGTTGCTGTTTAGTTGGTTTCGGTGCCATAATTTCAAAATGCACCAAAAGAAATTTAAACTCTGTTTTTGGATTGAGATAAAGCTGGAGAAAGATCCCAGAAGCTGGATTTATATACTCTTCTTTAATCTCTCTTTACATCATTTTCAGAAACGATATTTATGCTACCTGTAGCTGTAAGTCTCAAATCTCTTTTGCTTTTTACAGTATTTAGCTAAAAGTCAGCGACCCCAGATGACCATACGTTGAGCGTTATGTTCCAGACATAAGGAAGAACCTTTGGTAACCATTTTTTTTTTTGGGTAATGATTGGGAGTGCTTGTCCATGGCAAAATGGTAATATAATAATATTAGATCTTTTTTGGTCTTCAAGGGTAGCTCAATCGGCTGGGGATCACGCCTCGTGAAGCGGAGGTCACTAGTTCGAATCCCGCTCCCTCCTCTTGTGTAGACATGTCAAAAAAAAAAAAAAAAAAAAAAACCTTTTTTGAACTTCTTTCTATAGCCTATTTTAGACTTTTTTCGGGCCTTTATCTTTGGGACAAAGATCCTCTCCAATTCAAATGAATTTGAAAGGATCCAATTAATTTTATTTGAGGGGTAAAATTGTCTTTTTATATTTTTTATAAACAATTTTGCCCTTTAAATAATACTAACCAGATCCTCCCCGGTTCAAATCCTCCTGTTCATTTGAACCGGAGAGGATCCAAATGCTTGTCTTTGGGTCATTTTTCACTCTCTCTTAAACAGATTCTCAGACAAACGTTTCTTGCAAGCCCTTTCCTTCTAATAATATTTCTAATCCTGCTATGACCTGCTCTTAAATTGACTGTCTTATTTTCATGAACAACATTTTATAGGCTAATGTGACGACCGGGTCCCATCACTAACATGTATATATATATAGAGAGGTTGTTATAATATGTATGGAACAAGGGTTTATCAATCTCTGGGACAATTAGCTAAAGCAGTGGATGTTGTAACGAAACTGATTGAAAAGAAGGTGGAATTGGCCATATTAAAATTACCTTTTTGGGAGGTCCATTTGATGTCCAAAAAATTGCTCGGCAACAATCCAATCAAGTGGGGGAATGTTTGGGTGGAGCTGGATTTAAATGTTGGCTAAGAAGAGTAGCTACGAACCGTGTGGACCATCCCCATAGAGGTGGTGAAGGGAGGATCCCAATTGATAGAATAAAAAAAAAAAACCCTGCACTTCGAAGAAGTAGAAAGATGAATAAATATAGTGATAATTTGATCCTTTGCGGTTTAGTAAATATGATAGAATATTGACTTGTGACAAACCACATGTGTTGGTACAATTTTCGATATGATGACATGTCGCCTTTAGATGCCCTCTCTCCACAACCTACAAGACAAAATGATTAAACATAGGAACTTGTTGGGTGTGCCGACGGGGTCTCACTCCGAAGCCTAAGCAGTATGGTGATGTGTCGCCTTTAGATGTGCTCTCTCCACAACCTACAAAACAAAAAGATTAAACATAGGAGTTTGTCGGTTGTGCCAACAGGGCCTCACTCCGAAGCCTAAGTCAGATTCTAGTAGACAAATATCAGGGAATGTGAGAGCACAGTAAAGTCATAGAGATCAGAGAATTTTGATACCTGGGGTAGTGGCATATTTATATGCACATAGTTCTGATACATTTAGAAATACTCCGATCCTAATTCAATTAGGATTCTAATCCTAGATCGTGTGGGATTATATCTTATCTATTGAAGAGTCTAGTTCGAGTAAGACTAGTCTTCAACCGAATTCAAACAAGTCCCTTATCCCATCTCTTGTGGGATAAGAGATTATCTCAGAAATTCCAGGATATAGTCTTTTTATCCCCTTTTAGGGATTATGGATCGGATCTTCCCATAATTCCTTGCGACAATTTCGGGATAAGGATTCCAGCATATTCCATCCATATCTTCTCGTAGTGCTCCTGAGAAAGTTGTTCCTGGGACCAATAATGTCCCGAGACTTATCAATTGTGCTTATCTTCGACCCTGATAACCGAGGATATTCATTAGATTCTGTAAAGAATATATGAGGCAGTTATAGCCGACCTAATCTTCATGGGCATTTCTTCGAGTCAGTTGGGCCGATTGGGCCCCCAAGCCTGACCGTGAATTTGTTTGGGCTTTGAGAATGATAGTTTTCCCAACAACATGATATTGCTATGTCAGCTATAATCAAATTTAATTATTTAGTTATTAATATGATAAGTGTCACGTGAACTTACAAAATTAGTGTGACAGTCAGAGACGGAGGGAGGGAGGGGGGGGGGGGGGGGGGGCTGGCAGGGGCCATGGCCCCCCTCAATTTCCTTGAAAAAAAAATTTTCTTAGGTTAAAAAAAAAAATCTCAAAAAAAAAATAAAATATATATATATATATATATATATATATATATATATATATATATAAGCTAAAAAATTAAAAATTTAGCCTATTGTCCCCTACCAATAATTTTTTTTTTTCCACCGGCCCCTGCCCATAAGAACTTCTGGCTCCGTCCCTGGTGACAGTTTACGTGAAACTATCACGTCAATTACAGTCAAATTTAATTAATAAGTAATTAACGTAGTAAGTGTCACATAAACTATCATTTCAAATTTTTTTTTTTTAAAAAAAGAAAAAAGAAAAAGATGTAGAACATCTAAACAGCAATGCTGCGTGCATTCTTATCGAAGAAGATTAATAAATCACTAAACAAGTGGATTTCTAGGTGGTGATTTTTTTACAAGAAAAAAATATATATAAAAATCACCACCTAGAAATTTGACTTGTTTAGTGATTTGTTAACACATTGGAATTCCTTGTCTGGTGAAGACCTGACTATGCACGTGCCATGTGGAGAAGGACAAGACATTAGCATATGCAGTAGTCCGCGGGTGGTTACTGGAAAAGATTATTAGTTAGAAAATTTTGGTGTGTATATATATATATATTGTTGACCTGCTGTTCACCTGCTGTTCCTAAAAGGAATTACCGGTCGACTGGGGCCTAAACATAATTTCGGCCTTTAAAGAAAGATCCTACAAACTCATTATTGAAAAAATTATAAAAAGATATAATAAATTAATTAATACTATGACATTTTTTTTCTTCATGTTTTTGGTAAAATCAAAAATTTTGGTCAAATTGAAAATACTTTCAGTGGACCAGGAAAATCTCATTTAAGCTGCGTAAAATGGTTTCTTTATTTTAATTTTCGTAAACCATTTTTTGAGTTTTAACTTCTTCTTGCATGTGCACTCTCTCGCAATTCATTCTCCACCGCCTTCGAAAGTCACCGGCCAAAGCCGGAAAGTCGGAGGTCATCATTGTTGCCAGTTTTTGTCGTCTCCACCGTCGTTGATTTTCCATACGAGCCAAACGTTAAAAAATGTTTTCAATTGAAATCATTTTTCAAGATAAAATATTTTACATCGAAAAAAAATGAAACCTTAGTGTCATTTCTATCTTGCCAATAACATGGTTGCGAGATGTCCCTTCTTTTACTAGGCATCCCATAATCTATCTAGATTAATATTGTAAATCCCAATGTCAACTTGTCATTGGATCATGAACTTGTACATTTGTTTGGTTAATGTTTGTTGGGAATAATTTTATTCAAACCGGCCCATCTGAAAAATCATGGGCATTCAAGTTAGTATCGATTCAAGGAGAATTGGCGACCTTAAAGCTGAGACAGCAAAACTCCCGAAAAGTCCTATTCTGGGAGATAGACACTCAAACTAGTCATCCTCGGAAAAGCTATTCTCAAGATTACATGACAAGAGGTACATCCTAATTGAGTCTGGGAAATGCAAACATTCTGAGACCGAGAGTCAACTCACTCAGACAAGGCTCGAGAACTCAAGTCTCATTCAGCCGAAGCGCGAGACAAGCATGTCTCGAAAACTTAAGTCTCATTTAGCCGAGGCCTGAGACAAGCATGTCTCGAAAATTCAGGTATCAACCTCATTTCAAAAAATTTGGATTAGAACCCTACTCGAAGTTGAATTGAGGTAGGAGTCACAATCTAGGTCCAATTAGAATTCCTTGAAGAATCTAGTCAACAGTCATATTTCCAGTAGAATTGGGATATGACTCACAATTCAAATCTAATCCCTAAAGATCCATGAATCCTTAAAGATCTAAACCATATCCTACGTCTACTGAGGAATCTAATTCAGGTTGATTCTACTTCTTAACCTATAAATAGGCCTCTATACCAGGTATTAACACAGACATATTATTTTATGCATAGAACATACTTTTCTATTAAAAACTGACTTACGTATCGAAGCAAGACACTACTAAAAGCGTGAAGAACATCGAATAACACGTCATTCACACCATACCGAAAACCATCCTAACAATGTCTTTATTAGGGATTAGGACCAGTGCAATACCCCTACCTTATTTGAACAATTTAGAGGGTAGGGCTATGTAAGTGTAGAGGAGGGTCTCACTTGTTTGGACATTTTGAACCCTACTTGCTTCACCTATTTGAACACCCCTCCAAATAAGCAGAGTCTTTTCCTGCACTCACATATTCCTACTATATTGTGGTACAATAAGGCAGGATAGGATATATTCCTAGTATATCTCTAACCCTTTATTAGACCCCCTATTTTATGAGCTGTTTTTATTATTATTATTTCAAACTCAACCGCAATTCATCAAGCATACACCATGTACTTTTTAACGCAAGAATAACAGATCTTTTATCACTTAAAAAGATAAAATAATGGCAGAAAACGAATTTGCTGGCGTTTAATTTAGTCACGTTCTCCTTTTCTTTTTCTTTTTCTAAACAAAAAGGGTAGGTGGGAGAGGGTCGGCACTTGGCACCATCATCTATAAAAGAATAAATGTGTTTTAAAAAAAAAAATTAGGTTGGAGGTTCGCTTACTTTGTGTTCAATTTTTTAAATCTAAATTAAACTATTATTTGGTATGTGAATTTCGAGACAAATAAATATATTTGAATGATTGATAGAGTTTAAATTGTATTTAAAATCATGTTTTGGTGATAGTTGTATGAGAGTATTTTTTTTTTCACGGAAAACAATTGTAAAAATAATTGGAGGTATGAAAAATTGTATAGAATGATTAGAAGTATGAAAATTAGTGTAGAATAATGATTAAAATAATTATTTTTTAATATGAATGTATTATAAAAAAATAATTATTAATATAAATAAATATGTATTTTTAATCTAATAAAAATATGAATTTTTTTAAATCCAAGAAAAATCGAACACCAACACAAACTTTCAACACGTTCTCCAAGCTTCACTCTCTCGCTCTCTCCCCTGTTTCTCTCTCTACATTTTCTCTTTCAAACAGTCAACTTGACTAGATCCGAGCGGCAATGGAGGAAGCATAGGAGCTGGTACGCGAAGGACACGAAGGAGCGGATGGCGGCGTAGAGCGCCTACACGAGGTGCTGGAGGGCTCGCGGAAGAGCCTTGAGTGAGGCAAAGATGACAGCGCTGGTGGACTGTTGCTTGGATCACCTCAAGGACAATAACTTGAAGATCTCTCAAGGGGCTCTCCGGTGACCACCTCAAGCTCCACTTCAATGAAATTGTCCCCGCTGTCATCGATTGCCTTGGCCAGAGGCGTTAATGGAGTTACGAAGTAAATTTTACACGTTTCTATAGATTTCAGTAACGCGACAAAGAATTATTACATTACTGTAATTACTCACGTGTAAAATTTAACACGTTAGTATCCCCATGTTTTTTTGTAGTGCAAGCAACCCGTCCGCGTGAAGGGAAAGATCGGTGAAGTGAATGTCCCACACGTGCTCAACAACTTGACAGATGGGTTGCTTTCTTAGCTCGTTTGCCACCAAGGACCGCCGTAGCCAGAACCTCGCCAGAAATCACACCCGGCGTCGCCGGCGCTCCAGGCATCCCATTAGCAACAACGTTGATGCCTTAATAGCGAGGGAGGAGGCCTCGGACAAAACAAAACGCGTTTGACGCTTTGAAGAAGTCATTGGCTGACTTGTGTTGGAATTAAAGAAGTGCCTTGGAATTTGGGTTAAATGGGATTATATTATATATCTGTCCTTATTTGCAAAACCCAAACACTATTGCAAATAGAATTGGAATTCTATTTGCATCCAAACATGTCATTACATTGTCTATTAAAATGATATCTATAAAACATATAATTCTCGCATACATTTTAAAAAAAAAAAGTGTGAATACATGCTCCGTTAAAATGTCACATGCCTTCAAAATAATAAAAATCATGGATATTATTTTTATAAAATTCTTTGATTGAACATGTGATTATATCTAAGCTAACGAGAAGTCAACAAAATTTCCATTAGCTAGTTCAACGCAACCCGAAAGGTATGGTACTATATGATAAATGGTCTTTTTATATTTCTTATACATTTTATTGTACACATCGTTTTTAAATTAATTATTAAAATTATAAGATCTAAATGTGGGTCCTTTAGATCAAATGATTAATTTAAAGGATTAAATACGTTTTTTGTTCCCTATTGTTCATTTCGTATCGTATATGAGTATCTCGTTTATAGTTAAGGATGAAGATAGTACATTCGCCCAAATTAACCTCCGTCCAGAAATTAACAGAAGTTCACGTTAACCCTATAAAAAGTTTACATGTGTCTTATGTCTAATTAAAAATTAAAAAAGAAAAATAAAAGGAGGGGGTGGCTGACCTTGAAAATAATCACAGATTCACATATCAAAGCTAAAGGTTGAGCAAGAGAGAGAGAGAGAGAGATTAACCTCGAAATGTGAGCTCCACAGGTCAATCACCTTAGTCTTTTGGTACGGATCATAGATATTCTTTGTTCTGGTTTGGAAAACATTTTCCAAAATCCCAACAAATATATGTTAGGCTTTCGTTTTTATCAAAGAATTGAAGAAGATAGGAAGAAAGGCAGAAAGAGAGAGCATACGTTGTGGTGGGGCTTGTATACTCGTGGAGGTTGTCGTTGCTAGAGAGCATGATGAGAGAGACCTTAGCTCCTGAGCTTTCTTGATAATACCATTCCGTCGTTTGGAGTAGTAGCTGACCTGCCTGTTCGTTTGGTTCTCGACCCGGCCTCTTGATCTCGATCTTTCCACCACCCATCTTTCCTCTTCAACCAGTCGTTGAGAGAGCTGGCTCCAAAGCGGTTTTGTGAGAGCATATAGCTGTGGAACTGCCTCCAAATGGGGGTAGCCGGCAACTCCATTTTGCCCAAAGGTTGGCTGGAGCTACCTCCCTTTTTTCTCTTTTCTTTTCAATTTTTTTTTTTAACCTTTTAAAGCCTTTTTCTTTTTTTCTTTTAAGTTTTATAATTTTTATTAGGCATAACATGTCGGCTTCTTAGAGAGTTAAAGTGGACTTCCGTTAATTTTTGGATTGAAGTATCATCTCTATCTTTAACTATAAATTAATAAGGTACATTAGACAAAAAATAAAGTAGTTAAACAACAAAGGGTTGAACGTATTTAACTATAATTTAAAAGAGAGATGTAAAAAAAAATAAAAAAAAATGTATGCATATTATATCTCTTTATTGATATAATAAGCATTGAGAAATTTAAGAGGTTCTTAGGCCTCTGTCAAACAATGAGCTAGTTGGAATAATTCTGATTTAGCCTCTTCATTGACAGCTTCCTCCTTTCAATAGAAGTACATGTAGAAATAATATTGATTACACAGAAAGGCTAGAATAACGACTAGGACTCTAACTAGAATGATAATTAGGACTCTGACATAATATTGGACTTAACCATGTTTTCTGCAGCAAAATAAATTACCAAATAAGTTGGATCAATCGCACCTAAAGAGGGAAATAAGCCATCCATCTATCTATCATGGCAGCACACTCCTTGACCATGTTTTCTGCAGCAATGTGGCCTCCTCCCTGGGCAAAGAAAAAGATTATATATATATATATATATATGAGACTTCGTTTAGATTTGAACTTGTAGACATGATTTAAGATTGAGGAACTAAGTGCCGGTAGGGGTGAAAATGCGGTTATTATATTTTTATAACTACAATTGTCTCGCCTTTGACGGTTAGCAATTATTTAAAGCTATAACCATTTTTACAATTAGGCATTTTGGGCTGATTCTTGGGGTGTTGGACCTTCATTAGACCTCTTTTTTTGGGTTTTTTTTTTCTCCCCCAATATGGTGTCATTTAAAATCATATATGAAACGACGTTGTTTGTGTGTGTATATGGGGGGGGGGGGTGCTAGGGGGTTAGTAACCACCTCCGCCTATTCCTAAAATCGCTAACAGCGGCTAGGCTAACCGCTTTGTCCTAGGTGATTAGTGGTTATTAGGCGGTTATTATTAACCAACCGCCTTTTCACTCCTAATAGTAAGTGGATGACTTTTCTTACCTTCAAGGTCGCATATATCAAAGTGAAGTTATCACTAATCAACTTCTTCGTATACCTGCAAGTCCATGAGAAAAGAGAAGAGATTTCAGGCTACTGATATCTCCAGATTGGAAAGAGTGGGGAGAGGGATTCTAAGGGATTAGCAACTTGAAACCCACCCTGCAGTTTGGCCATTAACAGACCATACTCTCCAGCTTTCATCAACGGTCAAATTGAGAGACCTTATCCATTCTTGTGTGCCAATGTTTGGAACAGTCATGTCATGATCACCACTGTTGAAGTTAAAAGATTCTGTTAGCCATATTTTAACAAGTCCTGGCCTTGATGCTATTTGTGGCCCAAATAGAAGAAGAAAAAAGAAAAAGAAAAGAGAAAGTCCTCCATGTGAAGAACTCCCTAAGATCTGTGAAAATAATGTTTTACTTGATAGATGAAAGAAGAGGTTTAGGGTCAAAAACATTTTAAGAGTTTTCATGTTCAAAAGTTGCTGAGTCTATTGCCTTAAGATATTAAGAGATGAAGCCAATTTTGATCTGCTTAATGACTAAAACATTTTGTTAATTCTGCATGTTGAAACATATAATAGGATATATGAAAGATAAAGAAAAGAGAGCGGAAGCATAGAGAGAAGAAGACTGATAAAGACCATACCGTTAGGACTACATCTTGAATATATTGGTGTGTGATAAAATTGTATTACAATGATTGATATTTATAGAGGGATTAGGAGTGGTGAACAAGAAAACTGTAACACTAAATAAGAAAGAGATTAATAAACCTAGCCTAATTGAGAATGAAAACAGAGGTGCTTAAGTATTGTGCTAAGATTTTACCTGTATATCAGACATCTTAGGTCTGCGTTGGTGAGATTTCGATGATAACCAACAACACTTGTGACTGTCGAAGTATAATCTAAGGTAGTATTACAGTATTGCCAAAAGGTTTTAGTCCCCTGCCAAAACAGAAATTTCTTCGTCATCCTATGTTTTGACCGGATATTATGACCGAGAACTGCTGTTTCGTAGGCTGCCATACGACTTGGGTGGCATGACAGTGAAAATCAGTTATTATTGATTTAAATGCTTATTTTTATTATTAGGTCAGCCCAATTATATGACAGTCGTATAACAGTCTACTAAATAACGTTACTCATTATGATATATGATACAATGCATATACCTCTCGAACACCAAGAGCTTCTTGGACACCTTTGTTATTCGCCCACACATAGCTGAGCATGTGGTTATAACTCTGATAAAAGTAGAACCATTGTGTTAGTTACTTCAATTTCTTTCAAATGAAATAACTTTGCTTGTTGATACAATATCCCACACACCCCACACATACACACAAAGTAGTTTGGCTTATTTCTAGTGTGAAAATCTAAGGAGATCCTCCCATGCAAAAATTAACAACAAAGATTGTCTCCCGCAAAAAGAAAATTGGAGTTCTACCTCTGTCTTTCTATTTTTACCGTTAATTTTTGCACAAGAGATCTCCAGTAATTCTTAGGAAATCTTCATTTACAACCTCAGATTTTTCATCACTTTTGCAATCATAACCTCAAACTTTAACAAGTTTCAATATGTTTAGGGTATTCATCTTTTAATTTTTTTCAATTTCAGCCATCTGTTAGAATTTTCTGTTAAATCTTACAAAATTTTCCAAAATACCATTCTTCTTTTTTTATGAAAAAAAAAATTACAAGGATTCAGGTGTTGGTAAAAATTTAACGGAATTTGTAAAAATACCCATGCATGAATCTTTAAAAATTTTTGTAATTATTTTATTTTATTTTTTTTAATAAAAAGTACTTTGGGAATTTTGACATAATCATTTAATGGAAAATTCTAACCGATGTTGAAATTGAAAAAAAAAATTAAAAAAAATGAAAGATTGACACTAAATTAATACTTTTCAAAGTTTGAGGTCATCAGGGATTATAAACGAAGTTTTTCCTTTACTCTTTTACTGAAAGTAAGCCAAACTTGAGAGAGAGAGAGAGAGAGAGAGAGAGAGGGGTTTACCCGACACCACAAGGCAGAGGTAGACTTTTCTGAGAGATATCTTCGGACCAGCTCTACGTTTTGATCATTTGGTTCCGGGGATCCACTCACACAATTTGGCTCCAAAATGTTTTGGATGTTTATGTCTCCTATCAGCTGCAAATTAATTAAATGATCACCCATTTGTCAGTGCTTATTAATTAATTACAAGTTTTGATGATTAAATAACTCTAAAAAAAAATAATATTATATCTCTCATCTGTGATCCTCTAACCTTGTCGATAGCATCAATGTCTGAGGAGCATTGATAATTCCCAGAATCTACATCCACATAGTTGCCGTTGCAACTCGCTTTTGCCGACTACAAATTGCGAAATGTATAGGAGTTTAATTGGAATCAAATACAATTAGTACAAGTAACAGCATATATTTCCTCATGAAGCCCAAAATTTAGTTTACTTTAGTGATGGTTCAGTACATCCAACCACTGGATCTACCTAAGAAGTATCATATGATCTAGATCAAACTACACGACCGAATTATCCTAACCGTACGTCCAAAATTGAATGGTCATGATCAAGTCGCTAGCTCTGATAGACTGCATTCATCCTATCATTACTTTAAAGCAAATACTTAAAGTGTGTGGGTCTTTTAAATACCAATTTGACTTTTTCTTTTTTTCACGTGGAACTCTCTTTATTCATTGATCTTTAATACCTTCAATTTAAAATATTTTTCAAAACACAATATATATATATATATATATACATATACATATATATATATATATATATATTTTGAATTTGTATGAATTTCTTATAAATCAATTTATAGAAAATTTGGATCATTTTTAAGAAATTACCTCGTAGAGTTGATCTGAGATGAGAGTCAGCCTATGGGCATATGGGATTCTTGCATTCGCGTCAGTGAATGAATCTGTCGCCGGACCCCCAATCACATAGCCCTGATAAAAGTTTAACAATATCACATAATCCTAATAAAATATTTAAAATATATATATAAACTTTGAAAATTGAGAATTATAATGCTTCCATGTTTTCTGAGAAAACAATAGAAAGTTAGTCAAAAGTCCATCCTCTTTGATTGAAAAAATATTGTTAGATCCCTGTACCTTTAGATTAATCAATGGCACGCTTCCAGCTTCGTTACCTGCAACACCATGATGAAAATCAAATGCCAATTTTAGAGAGACAGTGCTTTTAGGACAAGTAGAGAATTTAACAAAGTATTAGAATCAGACGTTTTAGGTTCGAATCCTAATTCCGTTAATTCACCTCTCATTTAACTAAAATATCCCATATGTCCGGCATTACCTATTAAAAATGAGTTTGAGTCACACGTGAATAAGGGTGTTAGTATTAATGATCAAATGATGAGATTTACCCCTTCTTATGAGCTTAAATTTTTAGAATAAATGGTGATTTAATTGACATAATATCAAAGCCAGAGGTCATTAGTTCACACCCTGACTTCGTTATTTCAATTAAATAATCAACATGTTGGACCTCACCTATTAAAAATGAAGTTGAGCCCATATACATGAGGGGGAGTGTTAAAATATTGATCAAATAGTTAAATTTACATCTTTCTATCAGCTTAAACTTTTGAGATAAGTGGTGATATAATACAACATGATGATACCATATATATGAACACTACCATGATATTTATCACATCAACCACTAAACAATTGAATTTGTTTGTAGATAACGTAGCAATGTTATTTGGCTTTGGATCGTAGCAGTCTACTAAAAACATGAAGATTAAAGAGAAGAGGTAATAAAGTTTTGGTTCCAATGAACTTATATAATTACCTATCACTATCTGTTGCACAATCATCGGAACAGGCTTGCCACCGAAGGACTCGCCGCCGACATATAATTGATTGTTCAGAAACTGAGAGTGTTCGCTCAGCCACTGCATATATATAAAATTTGAAATTAGTTAAAACAAATTTATAAGTTTGAAATGCCAGACACCTGCTCGATCTTAACGAATCTCTTATATATTTTTCCATTTTATCTCGCACCTTTTGAAGAAATTCGTAGACTTGTGCCACATATTTATAGTCGTCCATTTCATAGCCTTCCTGGCTTTCTGAATAAGAGAACCCAGCTCCAACGGGTGCATCCAAATATATGATGTTGAGAGTCTGAAAATCATAATCACAATAAAAAAAATGAAAAATAAAAAATAAAAAACTCTCCAATATTAATCAAGTGCCATAAAATGTGTGTGCACTTAAATACCACCTGCGTCCATGCCCATGGGTTATCGTGAAGTGTTGGTAGGCTCCCATTGTAATCTCCAAGTTTGAAAGTTAAGGGGCCTGCATAATAGTCAGGAATATATAAAATGAAAATTAAAGGATTAAATTTATTATTTTCTACTAATTTAAGTTTTTTTTTTTTTTTGAAATAATTAATAATTTAACGTGATATATTATAACAGGGATTGGATCCTCAAAAATTAGGTTTTCACAAAAATTTGGACACATTAAGAGAGTGGAGTTGTGGAGTTCACCTCCTCTAGGCAAGTAGGCTCGATATATACCCTATAATGTCTTTGAGCAGTAGGTGGGCTTGATACCCTAGACTACTTGGGGTAAGTGGGCCTCACAACCCATTTTTTAAACTATCCAAATTTTTGTGAAATTCTGATTATCTAATTGAACAGAATCCTCATCCATCAAGACAAAGATCTTGAATTTAACTCATGACTTCATAGTTTATCGCTCATTTAAGTTAAATATTTTAGGTGTTAAGTCTTATTGGTTTTTTTAAAAAAAATTGACCTCTAGCAATAGGAACTTCCTCCGACGTTAACGGACATAATCTATAAATATGTCATATGTCCTTACAAATGAAAAGTATATGCTATTTTATTTGCAAGAATAAAGTATATTTACTCTTCCAATTTTGCCCTTGCAATTAAAAAAAAATTGTATTATTCACATGCAAAAGACAGCATTTTTATAGAATAGGTCAAAGGAAAACTATGTCCTCAAGCAAATATTGGGCAAGTCATTTATAACATATGCCCATTATCCCTAAAATGAATATATATATATATATATATATATATATATATATATATATATATATATATATATATTCATTTTAGGGATAATGGGCATATATATATATATATAAACAAAAAAAGAAAAAAAGAAAAAGAAAACAAAAGGAGAAGAAGAGGAGGAGGAGGAGTATTATACCACTCTCAAAGAAAAAAGGGCCAAGACCAGAGCAACCGGGGCCTGCAGTAATCCAAATCAGGAGAGGGTCTCGCGAAGGACTCCTTTGAGATTCAACAAAATAGTAGAAAAGCTGCACCGTCTCATTCTCCCCTACACCAATATATCTACATGCGCAAAAATCCAACATATATATATTTTAATAGATCAAAAAAAAAAAAAAAAAAAAAAAAAAAAAAAAAAAAAAATAAATATATACCACACAAATCATGACATAATGTTTAATAAAAAAAAAAAAAAAAAAAAGATTTCAAACAATCTGTTGGGTCGGTCAAAGAGAACACAAAGTTTTATAAATCCTTCAAGCTAAGAAAGAGATTTACTCACCCAGTTTCAAACGTGAAGGGAAGCTCGCCGGAATAACCCGGTAGGGTGGTGACGATAGTTGAGGTGTTTGAGCTAGAGGTGGCTATGGCGAAGAAAGCAGCCGAAAGAAGAAGTAGACGTAAACCCATCCAACAAGGTTTAAGCAAAACTCCTGCTTTTGTTGCCATATTCATTTTATGACGTCTCACGAAAAGAGCAAATCTTTCTTAGGCTAATATATAATTACAGAAATATTTCAGAAGGGATTTGGTTTGGATCCTGGGACGTTGCCTATATACGTATATATATATTCTTTTGAGCATCATAGTCGGTGCTATAATGCTATTGCTAACGGTAAGTCCCCTCAGAGACTTACAAGACTACCAACCATTTGGGAAGAGGGGCAACAGTCAACGAGAAAATAAATAAAGGAATAGCAGCTGGTTCTTTCTTTTCTTTTTTTTTTTTTCTTTTTTTTTTTTATTTTTTATTTTATTTTAGGCAAATTCTTTTTTGTTTTTTTTCTTCATCAAATAAGGGAAAGGGAATACAGGGATTCTAGGCAAATTCGTTGTTCCTATTTATATATGATTTTCATATTGGACAGGCTGGACTTTTTTTTTATTAAAGAAATGTTACTTTTCATATTCGTTGTTACATTTTAGAATTTTTCATTTGACACCCCTCCACTAAAATTTAACAAAAAATTATAACGAAATGTTGAAATTGAAAAAAATTGAAAGATAAATACACTAAATTAACACTTTTTAAAGTTTAAAGATATGATTGCGAAAATGATAAATAAATTTTTTCCAATATAAAACATCATAGAACAATGTATGTTTCTCATCCACATATATCTAAGATTCTTTGCCTAATTTCAATTAAGCCATATTGTTAAATCCACCATATAATGCCACAACAAAATAGTCCTCAGAAGTGAAAGCAAGGAGAGAAAGCAGGGTCAAGGACAACGTAATTTTTTGGACTTTGTACTGGTATTGGTTTAAAATATTAGTTAAATGATTAAATTTACATATTTTTATTAGTATAAATTTTTAAGATAAGCAGTGATTTAACATGATATCAGAATTAAATATCATGAGTTCAAACCTTGTCTCAGTCATTCACCTTCTATTTCAATTAAATATTTCAAATGTTGAATCTTACCTATTAACAAGTAATTTGAGTCCACGTATAAGGAAAGTGTTAAAATATTACTTAATATAAATAGTTAAATTCACATATTTTTTTATTAATTTAATCTTTTAAAATAAAAGATGAGTTACCACTAATTACTTGTCAAAGGTTGATGCCACCTTGATCAGAGTCGAACTGGCGGTCTTGTGAGAGGTTAAATTCAAATTAGATGGGATTATTGTCACTTGTGGTTGTTTAGCGTCGTTTGTCATAGTAGGTTGGGGAGGTTGGGGATTTTGATTCAAAAAAGTCACGTGTCCCTAAATTTACGGCAACATACAAAGGCATAAAGTAGCTAGATTAAGATACATATAAGAAAGACATGAAGCCTCCTTTCGAACATTTTAGAAAGAGAGAGAGAAAACAAGTTTGTGAGTCTGGTTCTCACCGGGAGGGGTGGCCTTACGCCTCCTTCCTCCCGGTGATGATTTTTTACCTCTGGCTCTTCATGAGTCAAGGTGGTTTTTGTTACCCCCTGGTTGTTCTAGTGGAGATAGTTTTCTCCCAACCACTAGAGTTGTGGAGCTTTTGTTCCCCCTAAACAGATCCGGTGGTGGCTGTGATTCTCCAAGCTTTTGAGCTATAGAGTTTGTTTACTTGCTTTGTTTTTGTTTTCTTCCTCTTTTTAGCAGATTGGAAGGTTGGAGCTGGTTTTGAGGAGTGACCTTTGCATGTGTTTCTGATTTTTGTCAAGCTAGATCTACAACGTTTCGTTGGAGACCTTGCGACACGACTTGCTCTGCTGTGTTCGCCGTCCGCTTATGAAGCCGCCTCCTCAACCACCGGCGGTGTTGGGCCTCCACGCGCGGAGCGTGGTCCTCACGTGCCATGGGTGACCTGCGCGTGTGAGAGCCACACTCCATTTTTCCGGCTGGGTTTTGGGGGGTTTCGTGTTGGTGGGGTGTCCGACGGCAGCAGGGGAGGTTCGGGGTGGCGCGTGTGCTACACGCGCCGGTGATCGGACGGTTTTCTTCCTCCTGCAGCTTCTGGGCTTCTGTGATCTGTGCTTTTTATCATTATGTATATTCTTGTCTATTCACAGTTTACCTTTGTAATGAGCTGTAAATTACTTGGGCATTTTAAGTGGCTTGTAAGTTAGACCAGACTCTCTCTTTTTAGTTGGTACGTGCTTTAGTGTATAAAGAGGACCCAATTGTATGTTCTTGTAATTTTAGTTTGTTGCTTAGGTAGCTGCTTTAAGCTATGATTTGTTCTTAGTTTAGTGGTTAGGGATTCTGTATCTCTATTCACTACCTCGGGCCTATGGGCATGATTTGTAGCTTTTGGACCGGATGTTTGCCTTCGGGCTTGGTTTTAAATTATTAATGAAAGTTCCAGTTCTGTTCACAAAAAAAAGAAGAAGAAGAAGAAGTAGATTAAGATACTGTTAAATTATTTGTCTGAATTTGAAAGAATTCGAACAGGTAATTGTGAGAGAATATTTATGAAATTCATCTGACCGAATAAGTGGTTGAGTAGCCCAATTTTTATTTGGTCAGGTAGGTCCCTTAAATGATATTTCACAATTACTTGCTTAAATTTTCTTAAATTCAGATAAATAATTTGAGAGATCCTCATCCAAGATAAATTGCAGAACTTCACTTGGAGTGCATCCTTTGAAATCTGAAGGGCATTTGGGAATTGGGGTTCGCTTTGAATATTTTAAATAATTATGGGCATTTAAAATTGCCACCAACGAAAAAGATGAAGATAAAAGTTAGGGTAATTAAAATATTACGTGAGATGAAAGTTTATACGTAATACACATCTTCATTCTTCTTAATATACTCTTGAATAGGCCAGAAAAAATGTATTCAAATTTATCAATAAAAATTGAGTTTAAATTTGAAAAATGATGGGTTCAATTTTAAGGGTAAGAAGAAAAGTTAAATGGATAAAAAGTTTCATTTTGTGAAATTTTGGTTTTAGAAAAAGTGTTCTAATATGGGCTATGAGTTCGAACACTTTTGCTTTTTTATTTTTTAATGCGACATAAAAAAAAAAATGAATATTTTATTAGTATTTTGAATATACATTTCAATTCATGATGTGCTATAAATCCGTTGCCATAAACATTGACTTATGAATGTGTTACATTTAGACTTTATTTATGTTTATTACGTTTTGAAATCTGATTTATTTATTTTTAATGTTTGTCAGATTTGTAATTCATGTTTTTTATATTTGTTGGATTTGTAATGTTGTTGGATTTCTCCGCGAGGAAAGTACTCTTTTGATTTAATTGTTCTTATATGTAATTCTTTTATTATTATTATTATTATTTTCAATATCTTTTTCTTTTACCAACTAAAGACAAATGGTGTAAGAAGTTAAATAATGTATAAGATAAAAATTTCATGGTAAAATGGTTAACAAGTAATCTGAATAATAATGTTTAACTATAGATAATGTCTTTTTATATTTACTAAAAACCGGAATTACAACTTTAATGTCCAAAACACATTCTCTCGTATATAAATAATAATTGTATGATACGAATATAAATACAAATACTTAAAAATAATAATCACATTATATAAATTATACAAATATAAATATTGTTAATATCAAGCATCCGCATTTTTAGTACCGTAGACTATGTAGGTTTAATTTTTATACGATTCCAACCCCTCACTATCTACAAGTAGGTACAATTATTACTAGATCAAAAAAAAAAAAAAGAAAAAAAAAAAAAAAAAAAAGGTACAATTATTACAATTCTCATAAAGGCTTGTTACAATTGTCTCCTTGAGCCGCGAAACAGACAAAATGAATTAACGTCACAACAATTGTGCCTCGTCAACAGTCATGGTATTGCTCTGAGAACCGATTTCCGTACATTATTTTTACAACAAGTTTATAATCGCCCTCTTATATGAGATGGGCCTTACAGTATGTAAGACCCACCCCATATGAAAGAACTTTTGTAAACTTATTATAAAAGTGATGTATTTCTAACTTTTTCTTTCTGTATAGAATTATAACACTTTGTCAAAACGAAAAGAAGTTGTTTGTCATTCTTCTCTTTGATATCCAATACATCAATTGAAGAATTCAAGAAAGGTACAATGATGATGATGATGATGATGAACAAAAAGAGCATAGAACACCTAAATTTCTCACTCGGAATCTTCAACAAACGCTTCGACTCGAAGAAGAACGAACCCCACTGCAACTCCAACAAGAGTCAGCCTGTGATGGAAGTTTCAGGGAGCCCACCACCTTTGCAAAGGACTGTCCAGTACATGCAGGAAGACCCAGTGAGGCTACACTGTTGTGAGCCTTCAGCCCACCGAAAGAGTTCATCCCTGTTATGTAATACACAGTGTTCCTCCTCCTCCTCCTCCTAGAGTCGGCAATGGTAGTACTGGCCGTTGCAGTAATGGTGGCCGGAGACAGAGTAGGCGAGTAGCCATTAAAATTATCTGAAAAGAGGGAATTAATTATTAACACACTTGTAAAAACACGTTGGAAAAAGCAGAAAGTAATTTTAAGGAAGTGCTTAGAGTGATATATAGGAATTTGGGTCACCTTTTTTGTTAAGTTTTTTGAAGTACAAAGATAGATTGAGTGAAGCAAAAGAGAGTTCGTATGGGGACATGGATGGAATAAAATGGATAAGATGAAGATAGTATGATTGGTGGACTAGGACGGAGATTAGAGAAAATATTTTGCACTTTTAAATTTGAAGTATCTTAAAACTCCTTCCAAAATTCTTCTAATGGCCTTTTAAAAAGACGTAAATGTAATTAAAAAATTAAAAAAATTATGTTTGTCATCCGGAGTGACGTAAATATAATTTTCTTTATAATATTTAAGTCCTCTCAAAAGGACACCAAAATATAAATTTATGGTAACCATGAAAAATTAAGAAGAAATTGGGTAAGACCCTGTTTAGTAACCCCTTCCTCGTCCTCCTTCGCACTGATAGGACAGACTTTTAGAAAGAGGGTTGAAAAAATTCAGGCAACTTTTCCATGAGAGTACAAGCTTTTATCCCGTTTTATCCCTGTACACAACCTTTATATTGCACAATTTTTTTTTTCTTGTTAGGGGTAGAATGAGTAAAACAAAACCGTTTTGTTTTACCTATTTTACTCCTGTTTACGACTGTTTAAGCTGTTGAATTTTTTTCTATCGGGTCGGGGTAAAATGGAAAAAAAAGAGTGTCCTATTTTTGAAAAATGACTGAATTTTTTCAATCGTTCTATCAAAAGCTTATCCTGTCGTTCTTAAGGGGTAGATCAATTAGATGGAGACCACGTCTTACGAAGCGAAAGTCATTAGTTCGAATCTCTCTTTCTTATCGGATGAACATGTTAAAAAAAAAAAAGAAAAAAAAAAGAAAAAAAAAAGCTTATCCTGTCAGTACGCATCGGGGAAGAAAAAGGGGAAGCTGTCTGTATCGGTATCTCTGCCATTCTTCTAAAGATGTGACACCAACGTGTACGTTAATCTTCTAATAAAAAAGAAAAAAAAACGTGTAAGTTACATCTCCCTCAATATTATTGTTGGAATTACTTGTAATTCAAAGCCTCTTTTCTGGTCCCGATGTGACGATGTGGACCACATCTCGTACAGTCCACCATTTGTGGGACAAATGACCTCTAAAGAGTCATCGAACTTTCTAGCAATCAAAATATTAAATTATCATTTTTTATCTTTTTAAACTTTTAAAATAAATAATAATTTTTATGTAATTCTTTTGCTGCAAATAAAATTTTAAATCCAGATTTAGATAATAAGACACATAGACTTTGTTGTCATTTGCCTCACGTTCTAAGGTTGTGACTCCTTATTTACTTGTAAGTATAAATATTAACCTTCATAGCTTATTCTGGAATTGGTCTGAAGTCAAAAAAATTCTAGGTGTTGTCTACACGTGGCATTTATAAATTTACACCATGGGTCAGTACAACTAACTTTATTGGCTTCATTTCTGAATCCTTTTTCTATCTTGAAAATTCTCTCTGAAACATAGTGTTATTTTATTTGTCTTTGATTTGTTTAAATGATTTTTTTTTTTTTTTTTCTGTATTGTTACGAAGTTATAGTTCTTTTACTCATAGATATATATGGTTCAAACCTTAACATCACAATTTACTCCCATTTCAAAACTTCGAATGAGGGTCATGTGCAAATTTATGCTCGTTGAAATTCATGGAATTTTTTTTTTTTTTTGGAGAAATATCACTGATTTCATTTCATAAACTTGAAAACAACTAGAGCCTCAAAGACCCTAAATAATCAGAAACAGAGTTTCTGAGGATACAATGTCTCGAATATTCTCTAAGATACAATTAATCCAAATGCGAGCCGTGACATGTTGAACGTACTCCCTCTTTCACGAAGCTATGTGCTGCTGAGTTGGCCCTCCCTTTTGTATGATATATTCTCCGACTCCGAAAGCAAACATGCTTCAATATTTGCCCAAACCACGCTCCAGTTCAAGCCCCTTTGTTAAGAGCATTCACCGCTACTAAGGAATCAGAAATGTGGATATTGTGCAACTCGTGAATTCCTTAATAAATAAATAAAATTGGAGATAATTTTTCTTTTTCTTTTTCTTTTTTTTCTCTCTTTTTTTTTTTTTTTTTAAAGAAGAACCGGGAGAGGAGCCGGTTCGGCTTAGGGAACTTGGAATTACCAATTATTTCATGCATGGGGTCCACAACCACAAGGACCACAACCAGTAGCCGTACCGAGGGAATCACGTGCGTGAACCAAACAAAGCCTTAGGGTTAGGGACGAAGAAGATGGAACGTGTTGGGTTTCGCAGAAGAGAGTGAAAACTCAATGAGAATCTGAAAAGGCTGTCAAAAGGTAGTTGGCATAGAAGCTTTTGAATTGGCAGCCAAATATTCAAACAAAAAGGTTCCACGTCCGGTTACGACCCATGGCCAAGGCCAGCAACCCACGGCTTGACCGTGGCTGAGCCAATTGGCTCGTCTTCAATTCGAATTTAGCCAAAAAAAAAAAAAAAAAATTCTTAACCAAAAAAATGACATTGTAAAGTTGGTGAAAGTACAGGTGCACGTATAAGTTGATGAAACCTTTGCTTGCCTACATTGCCAAAAAAAAGAAGTTGTTAGCACAATTATCGTATACATAATATACTTGCAGATGCCTTTTCTTTAATTTAGAAATATGAAATTATCAAATTTAATGCTTTTAACATCAATCTTTCTAAATTTTTTCTTTTATGTTTCATTGTTTGATTTTAGACGTCGAGTGAAAGTGGAATTACATGATGCAGGTGGTTCATTGGTCGCATCTTTGTTTAGGGAAGATACAGAAAAGTTCTTTGAATGCTCTGTAACAAAATTAATGTTATATATTACTAAGGTGGGAAAAAAATAAAAAGAGAAAAAATTTATGGTAGCTCAAAATATTTTTGTTACTCAATTCCATATTGAATATAGGTATATTTCTAACAAAATTAATATAACAGTATGACAAGACTGAATCTAGGTTCTATCTTTTCCTTGTTGCCATTCCTATATGTTTAATTTTAGCTAAGTAACTACTTTGTATTTATGTGATCGAATATTCGGTTCAATTCAATCAAACCATACTTTTTATTTTTTGTGAGTTATGTCTTGTGTTTGTTTGCTTGAAAATATTTGCTATTGTCTTTACGTACATCTCGGCTTGTGTACTTATTATGAATTGTGTTTTGGGTTATATTTGGTTGCTAACTCGATGGTAGGGTGTAGAAGAAAGAAGGATTATGTTAAATATTGTAATCTATGTTTGAATTTATTTGGAGTACATGCAGATTATGTTATAGGTTTTATTGAATCTTGTGCTCTACGTACATTTCAACACCTTATTTGGTGTACCAGATAGGTAAAATCTCTTCTATATAAATATTGGCTTGTCCCCCCCCCACTTTTTTTTATTTCCATTTTTTTTTTTAAAAAAAAAAATGTTCTTGTTGATTAAAAGAAGTATTTGAATATATATATAATAATCTAAGGCTTGTATGATAAATATCTACTATAGGTGCCATTGAATTCAAATTTTATAATGGAAGTCTTTTTTTTTCTTTTCTTTTTTTGCCTTCATGATATTATTATTACTAAAATCAAACTACCCAATAGATCAAACATGAATCAAAGTTGAAACCAACTATATCCGTTGGCTACAACATAATGATTCCAACTATTTTATCCAATGCCTATCATCAATGATCAAATATTACAAAGAGAAGAAACAACTGAGAGTGTTTCTTGTAAGTTTCACTAAGGTCAATAGTGCTAAGCATGAATTGTGCATCTAACTCACATGTCCAAATTACTTTGTGATTACCAAATGCATGAGCTATAGAGAAAATATTGGGAAAATATCTTGTATAGGCGGGCATTGGATTCAAATTTTGTAGTGCAAGTCTATCTTTTTGTTTGTCATCCTGATATCTTTTCTGCTATCTTATTATTTGTCCAAAACAAAAAAAAAAAACACATCTTTATATGATTCATCTGCTATCTTGTTGCACGCATATTTTTCGTTCAAATTCTCACTTATTAAGTTTCTCTACCTTGCAATTGTATGTGATTCAATTAAACTATAAACAAAGTAGAAAAGCTTAGTTTTACCATTTAATTTAATTCAATTAATTGAATTCATCTTATCATTTTGTTGAACCAAGGTTTTGTGTTAGATGTTAGGTATCATGAATAGTAGGTTTTAGTTAGTTATTTGGTTCTTCACTTCTTATGTTCCAACCATATTGATGCAAGGAGTAATTAGGTTTTCTTCCTTTTTAGTGAGTTTAGTTTTGCAATCATGAATTGGTCATGAAAGTAGTTTTTTCTTAGAGAAGTTTTATGATTTACTTGGTCTGCTAATGAAATTCATCATGTTTGAAAAATAAAGACTCTTAATTTAATTGTGATGAGTGTGTGATTAACAGTGCAACAAAATATTAAATGCGAAATTTAAAAGAGACAAATATTTTATTGATGAAGTGTAAACTCTTATCAAGAGAAAAATCATTTCGAGATAGCCAAACTCAAGAAATCCACTATTTAGAAGACAAAGCTAGTTACAAGACAGTAATACTCACATAACTCGATGCAGTAGTCGTACCTCTAATTCTGACACGTACTTATGCGTGAACGCTTCCCAACCACACATCCTGTCTGAAGGGGTTTTCAATGGACTCCTTTAGCTTAGAGCTCCTTCGTAAGCTAGACTTGAAGCTAATCAAATCACACACACAAACTCTAAGAGAGCTAACCGATACAACGATCTCTGCCTAAACACCCTCTCTTAGCACACTGGAGTTTATATGATACTCCTTACAAATAAGCAGCCTATGAGCCTCTTTAAATAGGCTTCAGAAATCCTAATTCTACTCAAACTCGGATTTGTATAGGCTGTGTCCGGACCTGGTCTCTAGTGTTCGGACCTGCAACTAAAACTTCGAGAGAACATTGAAGCGCATTCGGACTTGCAACCCTAGCGTCTGAACGGTTGCATAAAGAACTTCTATCATTCGCAGTCAACGCATTTGGGTTTGGACCTTCTTGCAGGCTTGTGCTCTTTGTGGTCATGTCTGTTGGGCCGTCCAGACTCCTTTCCAGACTTTTGATCTCGGACTTCAGTGTCTGTTGAGCCGTCCGAACCTTCATAGGACTTTGACTCTCGGTGGTATCGGGGTACCAATTTTCCTCAGTTGGCAAGGCAGGAGAGGAGTAGTAGGCTTGGGGATTTTGCTAATAGGCCTGCGGATGCTGCTGCTGGGATTCGGATGAATGTGCTGATTCCAGCCTTTGGTAGCACCAAGCAATGGTGTGGCTAATCCTACTACAAAATTGACATATATGCCGAGAAGAAGGAGTAGCATCATTGTTGAAGTAGGTTCCATGACCACGATTGCTAAAAGATGCGCCTCGACCACGAAAATATGTGCGTCCACCAGATGAAGAGCCTCAACCACGGTAGCCTCTACCTCTTTGCATGGCAGCCAGAGAGGCGTAATTGGCAGAAGGCTGAGCGAGGTCGATGGAGGGAAGTTGTTGATCAATCAGCATCTCATGAGCCATGAGGTGTCCATACAGCTCATCAAAAGATAAAGGATCCACTCGGGTTGTTACAGAAGTAACAAATGGATCAAACTCAGTGCCAAGGCCTTTAAGAAGGAAGGAAACACTTTCAAAGTCATTGAGACGCTGTCCAGCAACAGCCAAAGTGTCGCTCAAGGTTTTGGTCATCTGGAAATACTTAGTGATAGAGTTATTTCCCTTATTGACCGTGGCAAGTTGAAAGTAAATCTGCATGACACGAGCCCGGGCTCAAGATGCAAACATGGTGACCAAGGTGTTCCACAAAGTGCTGGTTGTAGCACAGCCAACTGCTTGAACCACATGGTTCAGTGAGGGTGAAAATGAGAACGCTGAGGATCATTTGATCCCTTTGACACCACGCAAGAAAATCTGGATTGACCATGGTGACCGAAGCACCAGCAGCAATGTTGGTATGTGGAATAGCTTGGGTAGGAGGCTGAGAAGAACCATACAGAAACCCGAAAGCATCTTGCCCTTTGATGTAGGCAAGGATATGTGTCCTCCAGGCCATGAAGTTCCCTTTGGATAGCTTGATATGTAGGGAATGATTCATGTTGGGACGGCAAAAATAATAGAGTTAGAGTTAGTTGGGTGGGGCGGTGAAGCCATGGCAGACACAAAAGCAATGGAGATAATAGGAGAGGGAGGTTCAAAGGCTATGGCAGCGGCGGGCATGGTTGATTTAGAGTAAGACATACGAATCAAAACGTTGGTCTATATGTTGCTCTAATACCATAATAGAACACCCACAGAAATCGAACTTTTTGCTGAATAATTTCCATCGTGCTCATCTCAGTGAGCTGCTATTGATACTTATAGGCTTTACAGTATATTGTGTTAAGTATAACTCTAACTCTTTATTTTTTGAATTTACTCTTATCTCTTTATCAATACATGCTGGATATTATCACAGCATGCGGGTTACATAGAAGTGTAGTATAGTTCTAGTATAACTCTAAGTTCTATCTTTATCACTAGAGTTTTGGATGGGATGATTATCCCTAGACTCACGTATAGGATGTGAGTCTTTAAGAGATAAGTCGTGTGTGTTAATACGAAGAGGGTATAATTCTGTCTCTTGCTTAAAAGATTCGAATGGTCGTCTGATTTGTGGTAGAGATAATATTGGTAATTTTTTGGTGGAGCATTTCAATTCTCGTTTTACCTCTACTCATCATATTCTTGATAAAAATCTCTTTGAGTTGGTTGAGAAAGTAATTACTGAGGAAGAAAATGTTGAGCTATGCTCAATTCCTGTTGAGAATGATTTTTTTTTGGCTATTACTGAGCTTGGTCCGAATTAGGCTCCTGGCCCGGATGGTATGACAGGTCTTTTCTACAAATCTTACTGGCCAATTGTGAACATTAGTGTGATTATTTTTGTTCATTCTTTTTTTGGGGGTGGTTTCATGCTTAAAGAGTTCAATCATACTAATATTGCTCTTATTCCCAAGTTTGATAATCCTTCGATGGTTAATCATGTTAGGCCAATTAGTCTTACCAATTTCAACTACAAGATTATTTTGAAAATCTTATCTAATCGGTTTAAACCTCTACTACATAAGATTGTTTCTCCTGCCCAATCTGCTTTTCTTAAAGGTTGATCTATCCATGACAACACTATCTTAGCTCATGAACTTTTCACTCGATGGAGCAAAAGAAAAGTAATGGCGGATTAATGGCATTGAAACTAGATATGGAGAAAGCATTTGATTCTATGGAATGGGATTTTTTGCTGAAAATTCTTTATTTGCTTGGTTTTAATTCTACTTGGATTCAATAGATTCAACAATTCATTTCCACCACTTCCTTCTCTATTCTTTTTGATGGAGCTCCCTTTGGGAAATTTACTCCCTCAACAAGGAGCTTGTATTTCTATCTCTAATAGCTTGAATGTTTCTATTTGGAATATGCCTTGGGTTCCTTTGATGCATGATTTCATTCTTGGACCAAATCCTAACTTGGTTAATCACCCCTGTTTTTGTGTGGTAGATTTAGTCTTACCTAATGCAAGGGTGTGGAACAGGTTGCTTTTAGATGATCTCTTTGATTCTCAGTCAGTTCAATGCATTCTTAGCATACATCTTCCGAAGTCTTTTGGTTTTGATCGTTGGATTTGGGCCCTTTCTATTGCTGGTCTTTTCTCAGTAAAATCTACCCATGAGGTTTCTCTGTCTTTTCCTGGAAGAGTCTCTCCTCTCTCCTCAGAAGCTTGGCATAAACTTTGGGGGTTAAAATCCAAGTTAGACTTAAACATCTTTGGAAGGTTGCTTGGAATATTAAAAATAAATAATGACTCATAACAAGTGTAATTAACCGTAAAACATGCAACCAAAATATAAAAGCGGAAAAGAAACAGACGCAGATATTTTGATTACGAAGTGCAAACTCTTTGCACCAAAGAGAAAAACCACTTCGGGGCAGCCAAACGCAGAAAATCTACTATCAGAAGAAATAGTTAGTTACAAGACAGTCGTACTCACAAATCCTATTACAGTAGTCGTACCTTGAACTTTGACATGTACCTATACATGAACGCCTCTCAACTAGACCTCTTGTATGAAGAGTTCTTCAAATAAATTCCTTTAACTTAGAGCTCATCTCTAAGTTAGACTTCAAACAATTGAATCAATACAACACCAAAATAAAACTCTAAGAGAGTTAGCACATCTAACCATTTCTGCCTAAACACCTCTCTTAGCAAAATGAGAATTCTACTATGGAATTCTTAAAATTACACAGCCTATGAGCCTTTTTAAATAGACTTCAGAAATCTTAATTCTACTCACACTCGAATTTGCATAGGCGACGTCCGGACTTGCAACTAAAACTTTGAGTAATCACTGAAGCGCGTCCGGACTTGCAACCCTAGCATCTAGACGGTTGCATAAAGTACTTCCATTGTTTGCAGTCATCGCATCAGCTTCCGGACCTTCTTGCAGACGGGTGCTCTCTATGGCTCATGTCTGCTGGGCTGTCCGGACTTCTTGCAGACGGATGCTCTCTATGGCACTGCGTTGTTCGGACCTTCATAGGACTTTGAGATTCTGAGCTAGACGTCTAAACTCTGACATTTGGGTGTCCGGACGGGTTGTAAGAAAAACCGACTTTCTGAGCTGTAAAGTCTCTAGAATATTTCATTCAATAGGAAATTGCCTTTTTAGAGATATTCTGTGCAGATTCATGCCTTGATGAGTCATTTCCATGTTGAAATTAATATTCTGCAATATTCTTCTGGAAGACTCTGGAAATACGGTGTTCCTGTTAAGGAAGTCCTTGATATGGAAGCGTTTTTGTCAACCAGAAAGTAGCCAATTAAAAAAAACCAACAAACTCCTCATTGGCCATTCTGGGACAAAAACGACTTATACCCAAAAATAAAAATTACTCCCAATTTTTGTCTCAAAAGGACAAAGGGTAAATAGAGTAATAAAAAGCCACAAAAAAAGAAGAAGAAGTAAACCACATAAGCTTAATGTAAACAACAAATATTAGTGTTTAGCAAAAGTAGTCAAGAAAAAACAATGTTAATCAAACAACTGATAAAAAAAAAAAAAAAAAAAGTGACGTAGCACTTAATCTTTTGGCAGGTTTCTGAAAAAGAAGAGAGACAAGTAGAGTTAGGGTCCGTTTGGGTTTGCGATTTCAAAAAGTGCGATTTAAAATAACGATTTTAAAATGTGCGATTTGAAAAAAGTGATTTTTAAAAACGCAGTTAAGCGTTTGGCAAAATCGCAGTTTGGCCTTTAAAATCGCGAATTTACCTTTAAAATTCTGCGTTTTCAAAAAAGCACCATCTTATCTGCGATTTGAAAAAGCAGATTTTCTGCGTTTTCAAATCGCAATTTTTAAAAATGCAGTTTCCAAACGATCTATGTTCTGTGATTTGGTTTAAAATCGCACTTATTGTCTACGAAATCGCAATCTCAAACACACCCTTAATCTTTCACACAGATAATCAGAAATTTTTAGAGAAAAATGCAGAATTTTATTTTATTTTATTTTTCCATAATGTTTAACTCTAAAGCACGCATGTGTCTAAAACTGATAAACCAGTTAAATTGCAAATCAAAAATATGCAAACATATAATTGAGAGTCAAGTAATTTATGAGCTAAAAAATTATCTGCAGATATGAAATTTAAATAGGTTACTCAACTCATGACATGCGTGTCGTGTTTGAAAGCTTTCTCAACAAGGCATATGTTCACTGATAAGGTTTAAAACAATTAAATTTTTGGGATAATTACACTTAACCCCCCTGATTTATCCACGGTGTGGCGATTTACCCCCAATGTACCAAAATTGGTACATAACCCCCCGAACTTGCCAATGTGTGGCAAAATCAACCTTCCGTCCAATCGACCGTTCGTTTGGACGGAAAGTCGGTCACGTGCAAGTCACGTGACTTGGGGAGGGTCTCTGTCTTAAACGGTCACGTGACTTGCACGTGACCGATTTTCCGTCCAAACGAACGGTCGATTGGACGGAAGGTTGATTTTGCCACACGTTGGCAAGTTCGGGAGGGTTATGTACCAATTTTGGTACATTGAGGGATAAATCGCCACACCGTGGATAAATCAGGGGGGTTAAGTGTAATTATCCCTAAATTTTTTAAAAAGAGAAAATTTATTGTTTGATTAGTCAAAAATCAAACCTTATTTATTAGGGCTTAGCTACCCTCATCTAATACACGCTCCTTAAGTTACAACACTTTTTCTTTAACTTAGTTCGTTAGTGATCGTCTATTTCCGCAATGATTTGATCACTTACTCTTTCTATAGGGACAAGTGTAAGAACAGTTTAACAGCACATTCAGTAATGGATCTTTTTAATATCCATATTTTTTGAAAATTTATTTGCTTTTTATTCTTTGTGCTATGACCTAGAAAGAATGCCAGAATTTTTAGATTCTATGTTCAACTAGCGAGTTGGTCAATTTTGACCATCTAGGCAAAAATTTATCTCTTAACAAAATTTTCAGTGAAAAAAACTAGAGATAAAAGAATTGACCTTAAGGGAGCTTTGGATAGTGCACAGATTCATCGCATGAGAGGAATAAACTATCTAACTTTAAGATGCGGTAGAGAAACTCAGCAAATATCAGACTACAAATCTCAACTATATATAAGCATATTTCATTAATGCACAAAAGACTGAGATATCAAGTTAAGATACATGAGATATCTAAAAAGCTAAACAAAAGAAGAAGACGAAAAAAAAAAAAAACTTTTGTACTTCATCTGCCCCCCTTTTTTCTATTATTGAAAAATAAAAACACACTTAAAAAGAAAAACAACAAAACACATGCTTTTCAAAGATGAAAACTAAGATACCAAAGCCTAAATTTAGCATTTATAGAAAACCAACCTGTCCTCATAGAGAGGTTTGAAATTACCAGAAAAGCAGCTGCCCGACGTGCTTTTCTCAATCCTGATGAAAACCTACAGAAAATTCTCTAAAGGAAACTAGAGAATGATGAGGATAAAGTTCCAAACAGAAATGCAAAGTAAGATCAAAGCAATATGACAATGAATATAAAATGCTACGCATAGATCCTGACATGCTCTAGGATAGGAACCATGATCCTAGGCATGCCAAATACTCACCTTACTACTAGGTGAGTCTACTCTCCCTCAAGGGGTGAATGGTCTCTTCCTTCCTTACCCATACCTTCTTGACTTTCGGGGCAGAGATGTGAGCCTTGTTCAGTGTGTCCAATCTGCTCAAGACACTCTTCATCATGCTGAATAACCCTTTATAGAGTTGATTATCCTTGGTCTTCTAAGGCTTCAACTCGAAATAGTTTGCCTTGTTGTGGCTAGTCTTGCCACAGTGACGGCATGAAAGAGCAACCCTTTGGTGGCATTGTCGCTTTTGTTGGGAAGCATAATGAAGCTTGGAAGGTTTAGAGCCAGATTTACCTTGCTTTGGCTCTTGCTTCTTGATCCAAGGTTTCTGAGAGCGGATCTAAGGGCAATGCTATCTGATGTGATCGATGATGCCGCAGTAATGATAGTTAGGCAAGTTTCTTTTGTTGGAATGTTTCATGACAGGCTCTGCAAATTTAATGTTAGCATTCTCACACATAATAATGTTGAAACATAGAGGAAGAAGAATTATTGTTATTTCATAATCTCATGCGATTACATCGTTTAAATAGCGAAACCTTATGAACTAATTTGGAAAGAAAATAGGTAATACAATCAGAATAAAATCAGAGAATAAAATGCAATCAGGTAAGACCCAATATGGAAAGGTCTGCTATTTTTAACTCCCTCTCAAGCTGAGGCATAGATGTCTAGCATGCCCAGCTTGGATAAGGCTGAATGAAGAGTACCACTAGAAACACCATTTGTCAACATATCCGCCAATTGTTCTCCAGTCTTCACATATGGTGTGCAGATGATACCTTCTTTGAGTTTTTCTTTAATGAAGTGTCGATCAATCTCAACATGTTTGGTTTAGTCATGTTGGACTGGATTATGAGCAATATTGATGGCTACCTTGTTGTCACAATATAGTCGCATTGAGTCCTTGGAGTCAAACCCAAACTTTGTCAAGAGTATTTTCAACCATAATATTTCACACACTCCTTGAGCCATAGCTCTAAGTTCTGCCTTTGCACTAGATCTGGCAACCACAGACTATTTCTTGCTCCGCCATGTAACCAAATTACCTCCCACAAATGTGCAATAACCTGATGTAGACTTTCAATCTGTAATCGAGCCAGCCCAATCTGCATTTGTATAGGCTTCTATTTTCAAATGATCATATTAAGAAAACAACAGTCCCTTACCCGGTGAGGATTTTAAGTAGCGAAGAATACGATAAACAGCTTCCATGTGAGGCTCTCGCGGAGAATGTATGAATTGACTCACCACAATAACAACATATGCAATGTCTGGACAGGTATGGGATAGATAAATCAATCGCCCAACCAATTTCTGATATCTGCCCTTATCCACAAATGGGCTTTTGCCACATTCTCCCAGTTTAGCATTTACCTCTACTAGATTGTCAGTAGCTTTACACCCAAGCATTCCTGTTTCTTTAAGAAGATCAAGTATATATTTTCATTGGGAGATAAATATATCATGCTTTGACTTTGCTACCTCAATGCCCAGAAAGTACTTCAGAGTCCCCAAGTCTTTTATTTCAAACTCATTTGCAAGATGATTTTTTAAGTTCTGCATGTCCCCATCATCATTGCTTGCCAAGACATTATCATCAACATAAACAATTAAAGCTGTTACCTTTCCTTGAGAGGAATGCTTGATGAAAAGTGTATGATCAACCTGACTCTACTTGTAACCAAATCTCTACATAGCCCGGGAAAACCGTTCAAACCATGCTCTTGGAGATTACAAAGCCTTCTTTAGTTTGCACACTTTTCCTGCTGAGGACAAATCTTCCAATCCAGGGGGAATTTTCATGTAAACTTCTTCTTCTAGGTCTCCATGAAGAAATGCAATTTTTTACATCAAATTGATGTAGAAGCCAATTTAAGTTTGCAGCTATAGATAATAGAACCGTAATTGAGTTCATTTTTGCTACAGGTACAAATGTTTCCTCATAATCAATCTCATAGGTCTGGGTAAAGCCTTTTGCAACAAGTCTGGCTTTGTATCATTCCACAGAACCATCGGCCTTGTGCCCGATAATGAACACCCACTTGTATCCTACAACCTTTTTTCCATTAGGTAGTTTGACCAAATCCCAAGTCTTGTTCTTGTGAAGAGCTTTAATCTCTTCACGCATCGCTGTCCTCCATTTTGGATCATTAAGTGCCTCCTGTAGATTTCTAGGAACAAACACAGAAGGCAATTTGGATACAAAGGAACGACATGGTGAAGAGAGATGTTGATAAGAAACAAAATCAGACATTGGATGGTGTGTAACGGGCAGACTTGTATCATTAACAACAGGTATTACAGAATTCATATCAAAAGTAGACGGAGTAGTACCAGAAGGAGTAATACCAGAGCCCAAATAAGATGTTTGGCATGTAACATTAAGAATGGTCTTAGCGTTTTGGCGTCTGGAGTAAACTCAACTCTTTCACAGGTGGTGCACATGGCTGATCAGTAGGTTCAGTTGGAGACTCCTTAGTAACATGTTGTTGCTCCAGCTCTGGCATAGGAATAGGGACAGGTAACGGACTCAAAAAATATCATCCTCTTCAATCTGACTCTCCCTCTGAAGATGAGTAGGGGTGGACGAGAAGTAGGATTGTTGCTCAAAGAAAGTGACATCTATAGAGACAGTATTTTCTGGATGGAGGGTGATAACATTTGTACCCCTTTTAAGTGGGAGAGTAGCCAACAAAGACACATTTGAGGGATCAGGGGTCTAACTTACTCCTAGTAGGACCATGAATATGGACAACGCAAACACAACCAAATTTTTTGGAGAAACACCTTTTGCAGTAAAGAGAGGTGGGGACAACACCTTGAGGGGTGTTTGGAACTCTAGAACCCGAGAAGACATCCTATTGATGAGATATGTAGCAGTGAGTAAGGCATCCCCCCAATAAGATTTGGGAACATGTGTGTCAAGCATAAGGGAACGAGTTACCTCTAACAGGTGCTGATTTTTCCCTTTAGCCACACCATTTTGCTGTGGTGTATCAACACACGTGGTTTAGTGGATAATGTTGTGTTCGTGAAAATAGGCCTCGAGATTATTAGACATTCGCCCTCATTGTCAGAGCGAACAATTTTAATCGTGGCATTGAACTGAGTCTGAACCATCTTATAAAACATATGAAACATAGAAAACACATCACTTTTGTCCTTTAACAAGTAAATCCATGTGGTTCGGAAAAAATCATCAATAAAAGACACAAACCACCGATAACCAAATAAAGAAACCACTCGTGAAAGACCCCACAAATCAGTATGAACAAGAACAAAAAGGTGCATCACTTTTATTGATACTAGGAGAAAAAGACACACGATGGTGTTTTGAAAGTTCACAAGTTTCACATTGAAACTTAGAAACATTATTATGCAAAAATAATGCAGGAAACATGCGTTGCAAAATTAAAAACGAAGGATGCCCTAAACATTGATGCCAGAGCCACATTCTAGCTGCCAAGTTATCCGCCCGAACTGTATGATAAGCCTGAATGAGCCGACCATGTGTGTTGGGTTGAGAGTCCAGATAGTACAGGCCATCCTTTAAGCTACCACTGCCAATCATCTTCCTCGTGGCTAGGTCTTGAAAGAAGCAATAGTAAGAGTAAAAGATTACACGACAATTTAGCTCAATGGTAATACGTGCAATGGATAAAAGATTAGCAGCAAGGTTAGGGACATGAAGAACAGAGGCCAAGTTCATAGAAGGGCTCACAGAAACAGATCCTTTACCCGATACTGACGACAGAGAACAGTCAGCTATTCTAACTTTGTCTCTGCCTGAACAAGGATTATATGACAAAAATAAAGGAGACATACTAGTCATATGATTAGAGGCATCGGAGTCAATGACCCACGGATCATCAGGTGGAGTTGCAGATGCATTCAGAGCAGTGGCCAAATTACCTGTAAAAGCGAGGATGATGCTGTAGTAGCAGGTGTGTCCAATCGAGACATAAGTCGACGGAGTGATTCTACCTCATCTTTACTCAGTCCCCCTATATCTGTAGTAGAGGAAGACGTATCAAGTGTGGGAGTGGTCGTCTCAACTGTAGAAGTATGATGGGCTCGAGGTCTAAATCCTCCACCTGTGCGACCCCCACGACCTCGGGTAGGATGGCCCTGAAGCTTCCAACAAGTCTCTCGAGCATGTCGTGACCTATTACAGTGGTCACAGAATAATTTGTCTTTGTCATCTGAGGTCGCATCTGCTGTTCTGTCCCTATCTCGAAATCTGGAACTGTTGCTCGGAGTGCGTTGAGTTGCACCCACAAGATCGGATTGGGACTGTGAACTGGAATGAAGTATAGTGCTACAACAACTATCCTCATTTTGAATGTAAGAAAACACCTCTTGTAGTGATGGAAGCGGCTCCTTCCCAAAAATCTGAATTCGCACAGGATCATACTCTGAATTCAATCCATCCAAGAACTCATAAATGCGTTCTTCTTCAATCATCTTCTTAATTTGAGCGGCATCAACAGCGCACATAGGTTGCAAATTCAAATTCTGATAATGATCTAATTCTTGTTACAAACTGTGAAGTTTATGAAAATAAGTGGCTACTAGAGAATCACCTTGCGTAAGACCATGGATCCGGCGCTTCAAGTCATACTTCAGTGCAGCATTCCCCACTTTGGAATATGTCTGAGCAGCAGCATCCCAAACTTCTTTGGTCGTATGGAGAAATAAATACCCCTGACTGATTTCTGGTTGCATTGAATGCAGTAACCATGACATAACCATGGAATTTTCTGCTTCCCACTTATTATAATCGGGATCATTGGGTTGTGGTTCTTGAATTCTGTCATTTAAGTATCCCATTTTCCCTCTGCTTTTAATAGATAAAAGAGCTGATTGTGACCAAGCAAGATAATTGAGCCTATCCAATTTGACAGTTGTGATTTGAAGAGTTGGATTTTCACCAAGGGAGGTCACCACCTGACTCACTACCCCTTTCGTCTGATTTGTCTTCGACATTTTTGAATCAAACATCCTACCAACTATAGTGCTCCAACACAACCGGTGGACTCAAAAAAATTACAAGGAAAGATGGAACTAGAAATTGAACCATAAAAATAGATGATTCATTCTACAACTCTTTTTTTTTTGTGCCTATACTATAGGTCGTTTAGCAGGGTGAACAACAAACCTAGAACCCCTTCTGAACGACATGTCGTTTTGTGATAAATGATGTGTCATTTAGTCAAGCCGAGGCAGAACCATCTCGCCGTCGCTGGAGCTCCACGCACCGCCGCTCACGTTCGCCGGTAGGCCTCAAAAACTTCAGGATGAACCAAAACTCGCCGAACAGAACAAGGAAGGCCACCTTGTTTGCAATTGGTCCATCAAACACACCGAGTAGTATTCGAGACTGATCGGTGTTCACCAAAAACACCGCTGTTTGTTGGAGGACCAGCCCAGAAACCGTCGTTAATACCTTCTATGGGTTGTGCGACCTAGATTATGGTGAGCCACGTCTAGTTGCACAATCCCAAAGGGAAGGCGCGGCAAAACAATGGTGTGGCAAAAAAATTAGGAAACGAACAAAGAACCCAAGCACCCAGAAATGAACGAAACCCTAGGTTGGCTCTGATATCATGTTGAAACGTAGAGGAAGAAGAATTATTCTTATTACTTCATAATCTTATGCGATTACATCGTTTAAATAGAGAAACCCTACGGACTAATATGGAAAGAAAATAGGCAATACAATCAGAATAAAATCAGAGAATAAAACGCAATTAGGTAAGACCCAATATGGAAAGGTCCATTATTTTCAACAAATAATGCCCTTACCTTTTTGAGATAGATGTCTCATATGCAGAAGGACATATTTAGACTTAGAAGGCTCTTCAACTTTTCATTTCTTGGGAACATCCTGCTTATTCCAAGGTCTTTGGGATTTCAACAGATAACAATTTGGTCTAATGTGACCAATAATCCCACAATGATGACATGTAGGAACAAACTTGGCTTGAGTTTGTTTTCCTAAATGATCCTTGGATTTAGACTTCACATAGTTATTTAAGCAAGAATTTTCACAATTATCCAAATAAGCCGTATTGACCTTTACTTCATCAACTTTCATTGGCTTAACAAATAGAGACTTGATTTCAAAATTAGAAGCATCTAAGTCATCAACAATCATACTAGGCTTGTTAGAAACATCTTTTTGCACACAAAGCATGCTTTTCAAATTATCACTAGAGAGTTTATTTAAGAGATCTTTAGATTCTTTCCATTCATTTTCAAGTGATTCAACAGTTTTAATAAGCATGGTATTCTCAGATTTTAAAGAGTTAATTAAAGCAAGTGATTCAGACAATTGAATAACCAAGAACTCTCTTTCTTGCTTAACTTCATGAAGCTCTCTAAGGGAATTAATAGAGAGTTTACCCAATTTCATAAAACCCTCAAATAATTCATCATTAAAAACATTATCACGTAACTAAGAAGAATTCATATCAAAAGGAGTCATGGATCACAATCAGGAATTTAATCCAAAAAAGAGTGAACCCGCTCTATTACCAATTGAAAAATAAATAATGATTCCTAACAGGTGTAATCAATCGTCAACTAAAATATAAAAGTGGAAAAGAAATTGACACAGATATTTTGGTTACGAAGTGGAAACTCTTTGCACTAAAGAGAAAAACCACTCCGAAGCAGCTAAACCCAAAAAATCTACTATCAGAAGAAATAGCTAGGTACAAGACAGTCGTACTCACAAATTCTATTGCAATAGTCGTACCTTGAACTCTAATACGTACTTATATGTGAATGCCTCTCAATTAGACCTCTTGTCTGAAGAGTTATTTAATAGATTCCTTTAACTTAGAGCTTCTCTTTAAGTTAGAATTCAAACGGTTGAAAATAAATTGGTGCATGATGATCATCAACCCGTTCCTGCCAAGCTTATTAAACAATATTTTTCCACTTTGGGTCTTCACATTGAGGCTTGGAATGCTGCTTCTAGTCCCTCTCTTTGGACTCCTCCGAGGGTTAATGGTATTAAAGGATACTTTGATGTGGCTGTGAGGGACTCTTTTGCTGTTGTTGTTGAAGTCATTAAGGATTCTTCGGGTAATATTATTATAGTTGCTACCCAACGATTGCATTCTAAGAATAGTCTTGTTGTTGAAGCTTCAATAGCTCTTCTAGCTTCTCGGTTGACTTTATATTCGAGTTTCAATCATTTTATTATTGAAGGGATGCCATTTTAGTTATCCTAGCGATAAGCTTTTCAGTTCTCTCCCTTTCCTTTACGGTCTCTGTTCTTCCTCTCTTTGGAGTTTTTTCTCAAACACCCCACCCACATCGTTCCTTTAAGCCTCTGTTCCTTCAGCAAAATTCTGATTCTTCTCCCACATCTCTTTTTTTTTTTTCTTCCCAGATTTTTCTGCACCTCACCCACGTCCTTGCGCCTCTGTTCCAGGACCAGAATTCTGCTCTTTCTTTTTTCCTTCTTTTCACGTTGTCTTCGCACCTCTGCTTCTTGTTCTCTTTGCTCTTTTTTTTTTTTTCTCAGCCCAACACCCGCACCCCATGGCTGGCCGAATCCCCTTTGGTCTCTTCTCCCATTACCACAAATTCCCCACCCACTATCGACAGTCCCATCCCACAGAATCACTCACCCGCACCCCTCTCCAGCTTTGCCCAATCCATCACCTTCTACATCGATGACCCATTCACCGAACACCAGAAACCCACCGGAAAATCGGGCCTCTCTCATGGTTTCTGCCCATTTGGGTTCACGGGTTCACTACCGGCAGCGACCCAGTCCTCTAATCTCTCAAAATCTCTCATGGGTCTCACTGTTTCTCTCTTGATCTCTCTCTCCCCTAAATCTCCCTGTTTCTCTCCGGGTCTCTCGCCCTCTCTGTGGCTCGGACGAGAAAGAAAGAGCAAGAATAGAAGAAGAAAAGAGAGGAGGGAGGAAGGCTCGGGAGATTGGGAAAGAAGAAAGAAAAAAGAAGGAGAGAAGGAAGAGCGCGTGTACTGAAGGAAGAGAGCGACGGGCAAGAAAGGAACAGAGAGGGAGAGGGTCAAAAAAATCTTAACAGATGAACAGTGAATAGGTTAACATTGCTTATTCACTGTTCACTGTTAGAGAAAAAAAAAAAAAACTAAAGAACTGCTGAAGAGGAAAAAAGGGCAAAAATAGTCAAACTTGACTATTTTGAAGAATTTAACTCCTGCTGGAAATGCTCTAATTAAACAGAGGACAGAAATGGAGTCCCACTCTGTTCCATCCAAACAATTTGTTTAAGAATTTCCAGACAGTAGATGGGCTTATTAGAAGTTCATATTAGAACACAAACTTGTACTTTCAACCCCAGTGTGAAGGCTTTCTTGAATAGTGCCATAATGTCTGCACTCTATACTAACATGCAAGGAGGGTGCCAATACCTCAGAGAAAAAATAAAAATAAAAATGAAAAATTTATTTTACAATCCAAGTACTAATATTATTATTATGCCTGGAATTGCAGAATATACAAAGTTTGACAAAGAAAAGAAAGAAAGACCAATTCTCATCTAACACCTACCCTCTTTGATAATCTCATGGAGCATGGGTTTAGAAGCATTTGCTGGTGAATTCTCTGCATCACCCACTATGCTTGTACTTGCTGATGGGTTGTAATAGCTTGCATAGGTTCCTTTGTTTGCAACATCACTCATTAAGGTGGTTTCATCATCAAATTTCCAATCAGTCAAATATCCAGGCCTTGAAGTTACAGAGCTCACTTCAATATCTCCTGAAAGCATTGCCACCACACGCGACATTGATGGCCGTAACGTTGGCGATGCTTGTGTGCACAAAAGAGATACTCCTATCATGCATTTTACTTCTTCCTCATTGAACTCTGATAATGTGGAGTCCATAAGATCAATTTCACTGTTGTTTTCATGCAAGTGCCAAGCCTGAGAAGGATATGTGTTATCAGGCTTCAGAATATATTAGTATCACAAATTGTTACAATGAATCAACTTTCTAAGGAATACACTAAAGAGGTGGTGGATGTGAGCAGTCCAGTCCAATTGTTTCAACGAGTCTTAACGGTTCAGAAAATAGTACAAACCTGTTGGAAGTGAGTATTCTAATTGTTTCAATGAGGCAACTATATTTGCACCATATCTATATAAATCTAGTCCATGTTCGAAACTCTTCCTCAGGCTCATTTTGTGATTCTAAGAAATCACTCTGTTTTAAGCACTCTTATGTAAAATGTGCCGTGGCATATGGATAACCAACACATCCAGATTGACATTTCACTATTAATGGAAGTTATTGTAAACTCCATAAATCAGGATCATCACAAATTATGAATAAATGTGAAAGAACAAAGTAAAATAAAACTTCTGTCTTATCTTGAATTTCAAAAATAACTTTGACAGAGGCCATTTCATAGTGAGTCACAAAAGTAGGGTCTTACGAGGGGAGATTTGGCTACAGAGACTCATTTCATTTCCTTTTAAGTGCAAACTGGACTCATTTTCGGATGCTCTATATAAGCATATAAAATTATTCTGCTGCCTTGAGACATCCAGAATTTCCTCCTAATATGATCCAAGTTTTAATCTTGTTTCAATATGTATAGGTGTGGATGGTCATGACTATCACTAAACTGGAACCCATAGCTTTAGAACGATAAATGCTAATGGGGCCTTTTGAAGTGGACTGAAAAATCTATCTCATTAGAAGAAAGATGACAATGTAAACATGGAGCACAAAAATATTGTTCATACCCATTCAAGAAGATAAACTTTTTCTTCCTCCAAGCTTGAGTCAGAATTTGGCCTCCCGCTAACAATCTCTAGAGCCACAACACCAAAGGCAAACACATCAGCTTTCTCCGTAAGGTGCCCACGCATGGCGTACTCCGGTGCAAGATACCCACTACATCAGTAACAATCATATGCAAAACTTACTACAAGATAACTTATAAAAAAAGACAAAATAAAGGATCATATAGTTCAGAAAGACAAGGTGCCTAACTAAGCCTTATGATCTTACATAGTTCCTGCAACGCGGGTGCTTATGTGGGTCTTTTTATCATCATAAAGCTTGGCCAAGCCAAAGTCTGATATTTTGGGGATGAGATCAGAGTCAAGCAGGATATTACTGGCCTTCACATCTCTGTGTACAATTCGAAGTCTTGACTCCTCATGAAGATATGCTAAACCTCTTGCTACACCCAAGCATATATCATAACGTGTTGACCAGTCGAGATTTAAACTTCTTTTTCCTATAAAACTTAATCTGCTTAATACATAACACATACAGAAATACACACACACACACACAGACACACACACACACACACACACATATATATATATATATAGAGAGAGAGAGCAAGAGCAAAGATGGATTCACATACCAAATAACGCTTGATCAAGACTTCTATTCTCTAGAAACTCATAAACAAGTAGTCGTTGATCTCCCTCAATGCAACATCCGATCAATTTCACAAGGTTGCGTTGTTGCACAGCAGATATAGTAGCAATCTCAGTTATGAACTGGTTCTTTCCTTGGTGTGATGCTACAGATAGTTGCTTCACAGCAATTACTCTCCCATCATTAAGTGTTCCCTATTTAGTACAAAGTTTCAGAAAAAAAAAATGTAACGGAAAATATTTTAAAAAACAATTAGTAGGATGATTTTGATCTATCAATGTAATTAGAAAATGATAGTCTGGCTGAGTAGGGTCGATGGCTTAAATACTTTTAATTTACACCACTTATCTGATTGATGGCCCAAGTACAATCTATGCAGAACCAAACCAGACAATATCCATTTATAGATAAAACTTATGAGGATAAAAGTCCAACATTGTAGTTGCTTATTTTCACCATGAAATTGTATGTCCAGTTTAATCGGTTTCAATTTAAGCCTCATACTTCAAAGGAGAAGTATCAGGCAGGGACGACAAGGTTACCCCATCTAAATGTTCTGCCAAGCATTAGATTGCTTTCATTTGGGCCACAACTTCAATTTTTAAATTCAAAAACTTGTTTCCAGAGTATTTTTTTCCTCCTTTGATACACACAATACATCTAGCAAACTATAAATTACCAAAAAGATCAATCTATAGATCTCATTGCATAGATCAGGTAAAAAGCCATACAAAATGTCCAGAAAAGAACAAAACAAGAATGAACCCAGTATCTGATGCTCCTAGCAAAACTTAACGAAAAACTGTCCTGTGTGTTAATGATACTCAATTATTCAGTCAGAACCTCCTAATACCAGAACATTTTGAAAATATTATATTCTCACCAGAAGTGATTCCTCAAAATTCTCTGCCCTCCATCAAATGTAATTACTCATCTAATGATTCCCACTGTTATCAAATCTAACATACATCGGCCAGGTGCGATTTTTCTTAAACATTCCATTTCAACAATCGAGAAAGAAGTTCCCAAACTTTACACCATGCATGAAAAAATTAAATTGCTGAGATGTTTAAAATTTCACTTTATATATATATATATATTCGCAATCCTTCACTCTCTATAAACTTTTTCTGTTAATCACTTATTTTTAATGCCAAAGTCTAGCCAATTGAGATATAATGCTATATAATGGAACTCCTTTGTGCATAGAATGCTTTCTTCTTTTAGTATCCTGAGTAAGAACAAGTTGCATTGAAGAGTCCTAATTCCAAGGTAGCCCTAGAAAAGGAATAAAAACCATAATTTTGAGTATGTGTAACCAGACCAAAGAAAGCTAAAAAAAAGTGTAAAGATTTTATAATATGGCAACTTATTCTAGTTTGAATTTGGGAAAATGACGTGAATCAGAAAAATAACTACAAAATATGTTTCTTCATTTGATTAAGAACTTTGAATATCTTTCAACTTCAAAAGATAACCATAATAGAAAATGCATGTGTAGTAGAACTAGTAGAAGAAACAGAAGGGCTTATGGATATCATAGGACAGGGAACCACTGGCAATTGGGGATCCCTCCTTTTATCCTTACCCCCTTCTCTTTGGGCAAGGGAGCCCCTCTCACAATCTCCCTGTTATTGCCCTGCCCCCTCTTTTTGGGCAAGGAATAACAGGGAATCCGGATCCGGATATCGTATTATGAATCTTTAAATATTTTCGTATCACTTTACTTCTACAACAATTGCAATTTCCATCATCTTGCTAATCACAAGCACAAGATACCATAGTAAGGAGTGCATGCAATTTCACAAAACAGAAAGGCAGGAAATATAAGGAACAATAAATAAAAGAAAAGAAATGGTGAAAAGGTGATGTTGCAAGCTGTGCTTCATTACTTCTTGGAAAATGCAATAGATATATAACAGCTCTAGAGTTATATCAGATAGTCAACTAAATTTTCGTCCACTGACATAGGTTCAACCACTTACCTTAAAGACAGGTCCAAATCCTCCCTCTCCAAGCTTATTAGCAGGACTAAATTCTTCTGTAGCTGTCTTTAGTTCAGTGTAGCTGAAAGTGAATGTTCTAACATCTATTCCCCAGAGATCTGCAATTTCAACATAATATAGGTTGATCTACTTATCAATTTGCTTCAGTGGTTTGTGAATGAAAATGCAACATAGTTTTTACATGTTAAATCGAGGATGTCTCCTCTTGTTAAGCAATAATCATCAATGTGTTTTAGTCCAAAATGTTGTTGGACTGAAGATGGGAGATTCAGTAGCAAGAACATATATAGAAAGTTGTCTACAGAATGGGGCTTTATCGGTAAAGTGTTACGTGCCTACGTAACGGCAGATGAAGAACCAATAAAAAAAGGATAGATTTTGATAGATTTTAGGGTGATTCGAGGTACCCTGACCTCTCAAGAACAAACGTGAGTTTGCTAATATAATTCTTTTCATACTTTCAATAATCAAGCAACAAGTTATATAGACTTACAAGACCAAATAGAAACATAATTGAAAGACAACACTTAGAGATAAGTATGGCATCTCCTAATCTTCTACATATGATACGTTTACAACTTCTATACAACTCAACTTTTTTCAAATTAATCATTGGATCCAATGGTTGATTTTAAAAAAAGTTTTTGAAGTTGTAAATGAACCATATCTCTTGTACTTAACACAATATGCAGCACGCAGAGGCCACCTCACTAATAAATAAATAATATAAACTCACACATAGGCATAAGTTCCATATTTCTACTATATAGACTAAAAATTAATGAAGTTCGACAACTAGCATAGATGTACAATATGATTTTTGACTTACCCGCATAATCATTGGTCGGAAGCTGTTTTCTTCTTCGAACAATATAGAAAACCACAAAAACAGACAGAAGGCTTAAAACTCCAGCACCAACAACGACACCTACGTTCAGACCAGTCCTATTCTTCTTGTTGCTTGGGGTTTGTTATTAATCGTGGGTGTAAAATCTATACAAAAGCAAGGCCATCAATAACAATGGTACTAGTGTGCGAGGAAAGCAGTTCTTAATCCTCTGAATTGCAACTACAATTTTTGCACTATATTACCTCGGGTAGCACTGATGGCTGAAATAGAAGGTCCATAATTCCCTTGACTAGGTATGCAGCAAGTTCCTTTCCCAGCCCAAAAGAGATGGACTTCAAGGTAGTTTTCTGATACCTGGGCCGGAAATACCTTTTGAATGGGTTGCATAGAGACTCCACCAGCCTCCCTTTTAACGTCAAAATCCTTTGAAACACGATTCCCCTGGAATAAACAAAGTCAAACCTTGAAACAAAACACAAATGATGTCAATATTCATCATATTCAAGGTAATTTCTTGATTGATGTATAAGACGGTCACTAAATTTGTTAAGACACTTTTTCTGTTTTGGTTGAGAAATATCCATCATGATCTCTTAAAATTGGCATTCTACTAATAAGGTAATGAAAAATGATTTCAAAAGACAACAGTTTTGATTATAAAACAATTCAATAATATGATCTAGACCTGGATATAAATATCGAAGACACGCCTCCCAAGACTTTGCCACGTGGAAGTGTCTGGAAAATTTATTTCTACAAACTGGAGCTTTACAGTGTAGTTCCCGTTCTCAAGCCCCAAGCCATAGTACCTCAATGATGAAGCAGAGACACGAGTTGTCTGGAACAGCTCTAATAACGAAGTACTTTTGTACTGAGGATTATTGCTCCCAGTGAAATATCCAACATTGCTGACAGCCCACCTGCTTGTGTTGGTCACATAATACGTGGCTGGACCAAGTGCCTCTTTATCCATCTCATAGACAATACCATCAAAAGATGTAATCTGAGGACCACCACACTTAATGCTAAAGTTATAATCTGAAATCCAATACAAAAGAAGCACTTAATCAATGTTTAAGCTTAGAACAGGTGATTAAATGTACAAGGTTGGATCATGTATATCCTGATGTGTTCATAAGCATGTTATGCATTTCAACACTGGATATGGTTGAAGTTAGAAGCCTAATTCAAGTCTACTAGTCCTTTACTATGAAACTAAAATGTCAGGTGTAAAATTGTTCAGTTCATCTTTTAAGTTCAATTTTTTTTTTTTTGTTGCTAAATTAGTTGTGATGCATAATAGCCAATGTTAGCCCTTTAAAAAGATATGTCCAGTCCATTTTTCGTAACTATTTAAAGATTAGGAATGCTTCCTGATTGTACTGTATCCATATCAATGTTTGGTGAAAATTTGAAGATGGATCACTTGTATTCTCCTTAGAAACACCATCCTAGAGTAGAATCTTCTCCTTGTTTACCTTAGTACCTACTAATCCTTTCCATTCTAGTAATCAAGAGTATGCTTTTAACTGTACTTACATATTCCAGGGCCTCGATTGCAAGGAAAGCTCCGTTGTAGGCAGTTCAATCCTGAAGGCAAACCACTAATGCAGAAGGAAATGAACTTAGACAAAGAATATTGTATTTAATGTTGCACATGAAATGCAAATTATAAGCAGCATATCAGATTCATACAGAATATTCTTATTGGGATTAAGTTTAACTCCTGATAAGAGAAATGCTCCCTTGGTGATATGGCAAATAAGCATTCTCCTAATAATACTAACTCATGATTACGGCTGTCAATTTTTTACACGACTCACGAACCCGACACGAAGTTAAACGGTTAGAGTTAAGCTTAAAAGGGTTGATCCGTTAGACCCGTTTAATAAATGAGTCATTAATGGGTCAACTCATTTGACCCACGGGTCGACCTGTATACTTTTTTTTTTTTTTTCAACATTAAAAAGTAAACATAAACAATCACGTTACCTCTTTCTTTCTCTCACTGTCTAAAGAGTAAAGACTAAACTAAAAAAATTTCACAAAATACAAAACAAGTCTTGTTTTTTTATTGAGTTAGAACTTGAACCAAAAAGACAAAGACTAAAAAAAAAATAGTCGAGTGTCTTTCTTCTTCAAGTTTTCGAACTCGAAGTTAAACTAAAACAAGTAAACAATAAAACAATGCTTCATACTTTCAATTGTGGAGTAATATGATTATTCAAACAAGATGATTTTTTTTAGTTTATTTTTGTGTTTTTATTTTTATTTTTATAGACTTTATTATATAATGGATCAAACAGGTCGTGTCAAGATTGACCCTTAACGAGTTGGCGGGTCAAACGGTTTGACCCGAGCCCAACATGTGAACCCGTTTTGCCAGCCCTACTCATGATATCCCCATGATGAAGAGGGTACTTTGAATGGGATGTGTGTTTGGTTGTCTAATGCAAGATAGACTAGATAGTAATTGCAATCACTACAAGTAACTAAGATATTGAAATCGATCCTTGACAGGACAGTAAATTTCCATGAAGAGAAATGTTAATATTTAGGAAAAATTGATTTTATATTTGTTGTTAAATCTAACCTTATCTTTTTTCTTTTGTTTTTGAGATAGAAATGATTTCACAGAGTAAAGTTTCCTATATTTTCCATGTACTCAATTGGGATTTGATAGTCCCCCTTGCTAGGTATCAAATTGCCTAAATGCTCTAGATTAGTTCCCAATGTCCTGTATTAGGAGAATATAGATTAGATGCTCAGGTAGGACAGACATTGGACCGTATAAATCTCATTAAGATGACATAACCTGGCTTGACCCCTTCTAATTCATAAAATGAATTCTTCAATTTGCATATTTTGGTACCTGATGACTAGTTAGCTGTTGAAGTTTGTGACGGAATCTCCCTCAACAGATCTAAGTTTGAAACAATGTGTAGATATAGGTACAAATATTTAGTATCACATATTTTTTCTCCTGGCCTTTCAGTTATGCCATATTTAATACCATTGATTTGGCTATCACATGATAATATTACACCATGACACAAGAATACCACAAAGTTAAAGGGAAAAAAAAAAACACAAAACAATCTGAAGCACGGGATTGTTCTAACATATAGAAGTAGTGGCATGGGAAGATTAGGGATGATGTGATTATTTATCTGTAAGCTTAACTATGCTAAATAGACCAATTTGGCTTCTTCTCCATCGGATACTTCCTTACCTTGCCATGTCACGCTCCCACTCCAATAACGAACCCCATGGTCCACTCCTTTTTTTTATAAGTAAAATATATTAAAAAGGCGCAAAGGGGCGCAACCCAAAGTACACAGGAAGTATACAAGGAACCCCTAATGAAAAGAACAAAGAGAACATCTATCTAAGAAATCTAAATAGGAACAATCATACAATAACTTAAATCTATCTTTCCACAAAACAGCATTTGAAGCATCTTTCTCTTCAGATTCACCAAAGAAGTCTCACAATCTTCAAAACAACGAGCATTCCGTTCCCTCCAAACGCACCACATCAAACACAACGGAGCCATGCGCCAAATCTGAATCGCAGTCCGATTACCCTTCTGGCCCCTCCAACTCCCCAACATGTCTATCACCGACCCCGCATAACCACTCCACCCCAAACAATTGCAGCAGAGCCCTCCACAAATCTGTAGCCACCATACAATGCAGAAACAAATGATCAATAGATTCTCCAGCTGTCTTACACATAGAACACCAATCCATGACGATAATGTTTCTCTTTCGAAGGTTATCCAAAGTTAAAGATTTCCCTAAAGTAGCCGTCCAAACAAAGAAAGCCACTCTCAAGGGAACATTAACTTTCCAAATACTTTTCCACGGAAAAGAAGACTGAGTAGGACTAGACAACAACTTATAGAATGACTTAACCTCAAAAGATTTCTTTCTCGCTGGCACCCAACACAACTTATCCTCACCCTCGCTGCTAACTTTGAGAGAATACAACATCCCAAAGAACCTACTAACCACTTCGACCTCCCAATCATGAACTGAACGAGAAAAAACATATTCCATAAGATGGTGCCATTTTGTCTCTGCATGATATCCTCCACCCAAGCATCCTTATTTCGAGCAATCAGGAACAAATCTGGAAAGAGGATCTTCAAGGGAGTTTCCCCACACCAAACATCATGCCAAAACAAAACTTTCGAACCATTCCCGATCTCATATCTCACATGCGCAGCAAAAATATCCCATCCCCTCCTAATACTTTTCCACACGCCAAACCCATAAGAACCCCCCACCTCCTTAGAACACCAACCACCCCTCAAACTACCATATTTGACATCCACCACCTTTCTCCAAAAGCATTTCTCTCCATAGCATATCTCCATAACCATTTACCCATCAAGGCTTGTTGAACATAACCAAATTTCTCACTCCCAAGCCCCCCCGACGCTTTAGAGGAGCAAATCGTACGCCAATTAACCAAATGAAATTTAAATTCATCACCAACACCACCCCAAAGGAAATCTCTCTGAAGCTTCTCCAAACGATTAGCCACTCCCACAGGAATAGGGAAAAGAGAAAGAAAGTACGTAGGTAAGCTTGAGAGAGTACTATTCATCAAGGTTAACCTCCCCCCTTTAGATAAACACACCTTCTTCCACCCCGCTAGTCTAGCTTCCATCTTCTCAACAACATTGTTCCACATATTAGGATCTTTATATTTAGCACCCAACGGAAGGCCCCAAATACTTTATCGGCAGCAAGGCCACACCACACCCAAGGATAGTAGCCAACTCCTCGACATCCCCAACCTCACCCACCGGAACCATCTCAGTTTTGGATAAATTGATTCTCATACCCGAAACTGCTTCAAAACAAAGCAGCAAACACCTCAAATCTCGGATCTGATCACAACAGGATCACAGAAAATCAGCGTATCATCCGCAAATAATAAGTGAGAAACCATCAGAGCATCATGGGAACTCGAATCCACTGAGAAACCCGATAACCGCCCACTATCAACTGCCGCGTAAATCATTCGACTGAATGCCTCCATCACCATTACGAACAGGAGCGGGGACAAAGGATCCCCTTGTCGAAGACCCCGAGAACTACGAAAGAACCCCGAAGGCGACTCATTAATATTAATGGAAAAACAGACAGTAGAGATGGAATGAGCAATCCAGCCAACCCATTTCTCCCCAAAACCACATCTTTTAAAACATTAAAGCAGGGAACTCCCAATTGACATGATCATACGCCTTCTCCAAATCCAATTTACAAATAATGCCCGGAATTCCAGAACGAATCCTACTATCCACGCATTCATTGGCACCAAAAACAGAATCCAAAATTTGCCTTCCCTCAATAAACGCATTCTGAGACTGAGAAACAACCTTCCCCAAAACCACCTTCAACCTATTAGCCAGAATCTTAGAGATGATTTTGTACATACCCCTATTAAACTGATAGGACGAAAATCCTTGATATCCACCGCTCCAGCCTTCTTAGGAATCAACGACACAAAAGTTACATTAAGGCTCTTTTCAAATTTACCGGTAGAATAAAACTCCTTAAGAACCGCAAAAATATCATTCTTCAAAATCTCCCAACACTTCTGAAAGAAAGCCATCGAGAAACCATCAGGCCCCGGCGCCTTATCCCCTTTGAAGTTCTGGATAACCGCCCAAATTTCGTCTTCCTCAAACTCCCGTTCCAACCATCTTCTATCTTCTCATCAATGGAGGAAAAAGATACAGTCATCTACCCTTGGTCTCCACTGAAATTGCTCACTATATAGCTTCGCATAGAAATCCACAATGTGATCTTTGATAACAGTCCTATCCTCAGTCAATGACCATCCACCACCAGAGCCTCGATCATATTATGCCTTCTATGAGAATTAGCCATTCGGTGAAAAAATTTAGTGTTGCTGTCCCCCTCTTTTAACCACAAAGCCCTAGACTTCTGTCTCCAACTCACCTCTTCAAGAAAGACATGCTTCTCTAAATTTCTGGAAGTTTCTCTCTCTTAGTTTCTCTTCGTCAGATAACGGCCTCTCCTCTGCAATCAAATCCAGCTCACACAGATCATTCTGAAGTTTCTTTTTATTAGCCCCTACATTCCCAAACACTTCCTCATTCCATTGTTTAAGGTCAAGTTTCAAAGCTTTTAACTTTCGAGCGGAACACATAACTCGGCGAACCTTCATACACATACGAACTCCACCAACCCTTCACCAGCTCCACAAACCTTCCGCTTGCAACCACATATTCTCAAACTTAAAAGACCCCCTGCCTCGTCTCCCGATCCCGCAATCCAACAGCAAAGGATAATGATCCGAAAGGAAGCCGAGGCAAACGCCTTTGAGAAACCTCAGAAAAATAATCCTCCCAATCTGAAGAAAGCAAGAAACGATCTATTCTGGACCAAGAGCGGCAATTAGACCAAGTGGATCTCCCCCCAACCAAAGGAAGATCGATGAGAGCCTGGTCAAAGATGAACTCAGAAAACTCAACCATAGCCTGAGAAATCTCGCTTCCCCCCCTCTTTCGCTCGGATACCGAACAATGTTAAAATCCCCCCCCTGGTCCACTCCTTTTAATGGACATGTTAAGTAATTTACAGCTAACAACAGCTAATTAGTTCCTATTATAATTTAACGCCAGTAAACATTATAATTATCAGAAGAAAAGAGTAATGATGATATGTGCCCCACAGAAAAAATTAAAATATGAACACTTTGTTTCAAAATGTACGCGAGGACAAATTAGCATGTTGAGAGGCTCATGATTTATTTGTTTCGAACACCCTCATGGCCATAATTGACAACTAAAGTAGTTTACAAGAGCCATATTACAATGAGAACAATAACATTTACCTGGATTGGAAAACAACAATTTGTTTTGTTCCAGATTCATCTGGGGCAAAAAATTCAACCCACTAAAAGTAGAAAATATAATATGGAAAGATTACCTGATGTTTGAACTTCTATTGTGAAGTTGTTGGAAACTACATTGCTGCATATATGATCTAAATGTCAATTTCATCATTCGTGAAAGCAGAAGCCCATATGAAAAATACAAGATTTTGTACGATTGTTAATAAAAAAAAAAAGATGTTATTCCAGAGTAGCAGGTTATAAATATTGGAAAAATAAATAGAAAATAGATTAATAGACCACCACTACAAGTAAACAAAAACATACAGTTGTAAATTTTGTTCGTTGATCCAATAAGGAAAGCTTCCCACTAAATTATTGTACGACAAATCACTGCAAGCATAACATTACAAGGATGTTAGGTACATGTTCCATCCAATCAGTAAACAATGCCATGAACAGTAGTAATTAGGCATTAGCCAAGTGACATTCATGCATTGGAATAAACTTTGACCCCTCAATTTTAAATTCAAAACCACTATTTTTCGATTTTTTCCTCATAATGCCACACTTGTTTATGCTATTATCTAAATCCATATATCTAGATAAAGTTGTGATAGTTCAAATAGGTAAACACAAGAGTTCCAAATAGGGAAAATCCTATTAATAATTTCAAGTTTTTAGTTGAAATGACTCTGCATTCTCTCCTATAATAAAAGTTTGAAATACTATAAAATTAAGCCAATACAAATCAATGTAGTTGTGATCAGATTTACTCAATAGTTTCTTTCAGAAAAACTGAAAATCCAAAAGAGAAAAAGGAAACATTTAATCATTTAGAGTAAACAGTAATTTATTGCATGGAGATTCAAAACTTGTATTAACTTGAGTGCAGCACCTAGATTATGATCTCCCAATGTAAAAGCACCTTCTCCAATATGAATTGGTATATCTCACTATAATCTTGGAATGCACATAATGTCTTATGCACTTACATGTTGAGAAGATTCGCACTTTTGTTTGCAGGCAGTGTGCCATTTAACTTTATTTCCAAGAAACCTGATAATGAAGGAAACAATACATGCTTCAATACAAAAAGGAGTATGTTGGGATGTATAATGTGCAGCTAAGCAAATGAGGGATATTACAAGTAAGAGAGCAAACTCAAATTGAAAAGGGAGTCCGGAATCTGCCCTGTTATATTGTTGAAGCTCAAATCCCTGGAAAGATATATAATAATGTCACATGGACTGATACAACAGTAACTATCACATGGTTGTGGATATATAAAACCAGTTATCTACAAGAAGTAATTACACTTATGATCTTCATGCAACTGGAATGGATAAAATTTAAGCCTTATGCATCATCTAAATGATATAGAAGGAACAAGAGAGGACGGAGAAAAGATAAACGAAGATGAAAAGAAATCGGATGAGTTTGATATACTGTACAGTGGTCCTAAGTCGATTACAAACAGGTAAGTTCAGATTTTTTAAGCTGGGAGAAATAACCTGATAATTATGTCAAAACTTGAACAGTCTTTAGATTTTAGTGCAGCAATCATTTCAAATTTCTTTTTTCGGGTTGAGTTGGTCCAATCTAACAAATAAAAGAGAGGTTCTTGCTTTCATAGCTTTGGATACAATTAAAATTCAATCTAACACGGTACAAGCCCTGCATGTATCTAAAGGGTTACCAACCAATGGCTATTACTTACAGCTGTGTCAATTTTTGGTATTCTCCAATATTGGATGGAATTGAATCAGAAATGTTATTGTTCCTCAGCACTCTGCAATGCATGTAAGTAAAGTGTTATACCATATTCAGGAAGAGCAACAAAGAAGGGAAGAAAACATATATATTCATCTTTAGGAATTTCTGAATCTTAGCCTCTATGATGTTGCCTTACAAGATACTTAGAGACTTCAATCCTTTATGAATGCCAGTGAAGAGCTCCCATTAGACAACTCACTTATTCTCCTACAGAAATATAAGACATGAAATTGTTAAGATCTGCAAAATGGAAAAAAATATATATATATATATATATATATATATAAAAAAATAAAAAGTTCACTAAAAGATGTAGACACTCACAACTCAGTCAGAGAAGTCAAATTGGAAAGCGTTGAGGGTATTGGACCTTGGAAAGAGTTTCCTTGAAGCCTCCTAAAATAGAATTTGGGAGTACTTAATCATAAATTGTGAATAATGCATCTTTTATGTAGAATAAACAAGTAAAGATCAAAATTTTCTCAATCATAAGTCTTATAACAGTAATGTTTCTTATTGACATTGTGGTGTAATGAATGCTTGACCCTTGTCAAGGATGATTAAACAAAGACAAAAAATGATAAGGCTAACAATATCATCTTACAAGACAGAAAGCTTTGACCAATTCCCTATGAAGTCAGGTATCCTGCCTGTGAGTTCAGTGTCTGATGCCCACCTGATACCAAAAGAAGTATTTCCTCAGACAATTCAATTGCAGCTTTTGTTTTATATTTAACCACATGTACATTTTAGAAAGTTTTCAATTGGAAAAAAAAGACATGAATTTCTTACACGGTTTGGAGGTTTCGTAATTTAGCAAATGTGGAAGGAATCTCACCACTAACTCCAGAACTATCAAAGTAGCTGTCAAGGGAAACAACTTACATGAATCTACTGATAACAGCCTATCCTCAGCTCAAATGAAAATTTAAGTAATATTAGATAATGGATTTAACAACCAAAAGAAAGGTTGCAAGCTATCTTAAGAAAAAAAGATAAAAGTCTTGCATATGCAAAACCGTTTATTATGGCATATTATAAGATTGGCTGTCACAAAGTTCTTATAATCTTGAGCCTCAGAGTAGTAGCTTTATTATAACCATTTGCAGTCTTCATCACCTGCAACAAATTGCAATCTAATGGTTTTGCGGACTTACAGTGAAAAAAGAAGTTCAGCATTGTACTAGAACTTACATTTGTTGTAGATTCACTAAATTCCCAAGCTCAGATGGCAAAGAGCCCGAGAAGTTGTTTGATGAAAATGACCTGCAAATTTAACAAGTGTAACGATAAATGAATTATAAGCGAAGGATTTTATTCTCTTTAGGGTCAGATAATCAAGATCAGGTATATGAAATGCAGAAAGCAACAGAACAGACATGCTATTTTGTGAAAACACCTATTTAAACCTACTACCATATAAAGACAAAGGCAACAGGAAGAAATGAGTCTCATTTTAAGAAAATCACAAATATCTGTAGAAAAGCAACAACACCAAGACGCCACATAGATGAATTAGGAAATTGACAATGAGTATTACTTACAATGATATTAAATTGGTAAGCTCTCCAAGTTCCTTTGGAAGCTCCCCTGATAATGCATTAATGCCAACACTCCTAATGCGTTAAACATCAGAAAAAGAGGAAAGGTTAAATAATATTAATGTACTATGTCCTAGGAGTTTCAAATGAAAGTAAGTTGAGCTTACAGGTATTGCATGCGAGTTAGATTGCGGATGGATGCGGACAGGTTACCTGTCAAGTAATTTTGGCCCAAGTTCCTGTAAGAAATGGAGGAAACTTAGCATATTTCACAGTGCCCAATGCAAATGGACCATTGTGGAAAACTAGCACAACACATCTAGCATAAATTTCAATTCATTGATATTGTGCACCACAAATTCAAGGTCTAATTTCAATCCTAGCTTACATGAGAAAGAAGGAAACCAAAACTCATACAAAACCCAAGTAAACAAACATATAAAGAAGAAACCATACAGATTGGTGAGGAAAGTTAGAGTCCATAGCTCTTTGGGATTACACCGACAACATTCAAGGCATAAACCTTCCTGCAAAGAAAATAAAATTCCAAAAACAAGCAATCAAAAAAATGGAAGATTCATACGTGCAAGATGTTCAAGATACTTTGAAGTGTAAGGTGTCTGCCATTACATAAACTATCTGTTGGTCACTTAACATAATTTTACTGAACTTTTGAAGGCTATTTAAAACCAAAAAGTGGATTATCATATGGAAGGATTGCACTTCAATTTTGTATTGAAATTGCTCACATTTGATGTGAATTTAATTTGTTGAAGTTCAAAATTGTAAGTTAAGGTGGTAGATGAATGCCTACTCAAGAATATTAGTAACTATTGTGACAGCAAAAAGTTTTGGTACTAGATTATTATAAAAAATAAAATTTTGGATGACCACCTAGTAGAGAAGAGGGAAAAGAAATAAATTAACCACACTCAAAAGAAATTATTTACGTAGTTCAGCATAAAAATCTACTTCCACAAGAAAAAAAAAATTTAAAAATGGGAAAAATTACACTAATAAAGGATGCAATATAAGAGGTGATGAGAATTGCTCAAACTTAAGTCCCAATATACCAAAGCCCAACTCATGCAAGCACTTTCAGCCCCAAAAGTTACCAAGCCACTTCCCATAAGTGGAGCACTTTAGGCTAAAGCCCCTCTTAGATTTGTGCTGACCAGCTCAGCTATGTACACATGGTAGTCACGACCATACAACATTGTTACCAGCGTGGGCTACCCGGGGTCAAACTCGATCGCTAGTTTGTGCATATCGGGGCACCGGTGTTGCACTAGAGGTTTTTTCGAGAACACAAAAACCTATCAAGAATGGGTAAGTATTGAGACAAAAGTTACAAGAACTCAAGAAACAAGATGTATAAGATGGTATGTGTAAATTAAATTTATTGTTGTTAACGTATAAGTTGAAGTGACATGTAACGTTCAGACTCTTTTCTTTATAAATAGAGTAGTCTTGTATACAATTAAATCGTCAAGCAAAAGCTTGACGTGTAGTTAAGCAAAGGCATTGGCGTGTAGAAGTATCCCATAGGCCGAACCACCTTAATTGTGTTTCTCTCTTTCTTGTTCTCAACTCTTCCCTAAATTATGAGCTTTCTATATGGTATCAAAGCCCTAAAAACTCATGCGAGTATCGATCCTGTGCCAATTTTTTTGGGTTTCTCTCATCCCTTCTGCATCTACAACCACAACCAAAATCCATAGTCTCACAAAATCATAGCTGCAAACAGACCCCAACCTCTGTCATCTTCCACCATAGTACTCAACATGTTCCTGCAAGTGATCTTTAAAAGGAAATTGCTGCTTTAATACATCGGCATTCTCTTCTTCAGAACCGCTACCCTTGCATTTTATCATTGCATCTTTCTAGATTACTTCATCTTGATCTAAATATTCCAAACCATTCACATCATCACCATCACTTTCTTCATCAGATTCATCAGCTTCAATTTCTTTCCCAAAATGATCTCTTTCTAACAGCTCTATTTTGCCAACCTACTCTACAATTTCAAGATAATCTTTTGCATCATTTTGAGCCTTTGACAACATATTAGGCTTTCGGCCAAAAAGGCTAATGAAGCTCTTTTCAAGTCAAGGCTGGCCAAAAAGTAGCCAATGTCCATGTTCCGGCCATAGTAGCCGATACTGGCCAAACAGTCGTCAAAGTCCAAATTCCGATAATAACAACTGGTGTTCCCATTCAAGCTATAGCAGCCAATTTTTTTTTCAGCCCTATTCAAGAACCAAGCTCAACGTACGTGATCTATCATTGGGCTTGAGACAAGAGTTACAAGAACTCAATAGACAAGAGTTATAAGGTTGTTTGTGTAAATTAAATTTATTGTTGTTAATGTAGAAGTTGAAGTGATGTGTAATGTTCAAACTCTTTCTCTATAAAGAGCTTGTATACAATCAAATCATCAAAGAAAGATGTAGCTAAGCAAAGGCTTTGATGTGTAGATGTAAGCTATAGGCCGAACCACCTTAATTGTGAGTTTCTCTTTCTTGTTCTGAACTTTTCCCCAAATTATGAGCTTCCATAGTAAGGGTCTAAATAAAACATATGGACTTGAACGATGATATTATGATCAGAATTTATCATGTGCATACTTCTTATTGATATCAACTGCCTTATACGATGATATATCTTAATGTGAGAAAACCTTTTCTTAAAAAAATGAGTTCAAAATTCTTTCATTTGATTTTACCTCATTAAGTCGTGGACTTACACTTGATTTCCTTTCCACCTATGAAACACACTTGTGTTTTGTAGTTAGTTAGTAGCTAGATGGTGAGTCCTTTGAGACGGTATATACTTGTGGATGATATAGTCAGTATCATCTTTGAGGAGCTAGATTCAAAGTCGTTGCAGAGCATGTGGGATAGTGATGGAGATACGCGTAGGGAGATGATCAAGATTCTCTATTTGATTTAATTTTTTAAGAGTAGATCTTGATCTTGATGTAATTAGGGATGTTTGTTATGTTTGGAGTTTTCTTTACTTATCAATGATTTGAGGTTATTTTGAGAATTGTAACGCTTTGGTTTTAAGTTATTCACATTTGGGAGACTTAGAATTGCTCTAAATATTTATTAATTTATGGAATTATTTTAGACACACTATCTTATATTAAGTTTCAATAATTTCTGTTGTTCATTTTATACAGAGTTAACAGGTAGATAGATCCTTCTTGAGTTATTTACATGGTAAATAAGTCTTGGGAGGCACGCCAAGTTAACTACATGTTAGTTTATTCTTGGGGGTGTTACACTTTAGGATCATGTAAGACAAATTCTTAGAATGTTGTCTTTAGCTTGGTTAAGATGAGAATTATAGGCGGCGCACATGAAGGTTTTTACAACTTCATGAAGCCTAAATAAAGCCAAATGTGAGATCTTAGACAGGCACTCAACAAGCGACTGTGCAAAGAAACTCAAGTTAGGACACCTTTATGGCGACTAAACTAAGATTCGTACGGCGTTTGAGTGTGACAAGCCAATTGAGTGGGAGTTCTACCATAGCAGACATTTCATATTGTATGTGTTATAGATGACCAATCAAGGGAGTGAAAGGATGGATCTCTGCTCCATCACTATGACATGTGAGTAATTCACATCTCATTAAATTAATGGCCTGAAAAAAGGAAAAGGAAAGCACAAATTTAGGGCAGTTTCAAACGCTCACCTAATCCCTTATGACATTTGTGTACGCCCCTTTTATATGTTTCCAGCAAAACCATACACACCACCCCTAGTGCACCAAGTTTTTCCATACTCTCACTCACACATATGCAATGCAGTCTGTCCCATCAAATACAAACTCTATTAGTCTTCTCCATGAATTCCTTGTCTCTCTAACTTACAACCCACTGAGGACAAAACCCTTTTCAGCTTCTAGCACATCTCCTCCCAAAAGACAAGCACACAACTCCAACTAGCTGATCAATATATAGAGATGGAGAGAAAGGTCATCCCCACCCACGTGGCCGGTCTCTACTCCCTTTCAACCAGAAAGGTCATCCCCACCCACGCTCAGGCTCTCTCTCTCCCTCCCTCCTCCCTCCTCTCTTTCTCTTTTTTTTTTGGATGAATAAAACTTCATTAACCAAACTCAACAGAACAACACTCCAGTTTAAACTGGATCCAAATCCTAAAAAGGGAAAAATCCCCCAAATAGAACAACAATCAAAAACACTGCTATATGCAAATAGCAGCCACCATCAAACAACTAGAAATCAAATTACAGATTCCAAATCTAGCTAGACTCGTATTATAGAGGACTGCTTGAACTTCCCTTGAATACCATCCTAGTCCTTAACTTCCCATTTAATATGAGCAACAATAGCCTCTCAGTCTAGAAGATCCCCATGGTAAAAAGCATTTCTTGTTTCAATAGGTTATACACAGCTCTGCAAGACAAAGCTTACAAAGGGTAGCCGCATACTTTTCCCCCTCAGCATACGAATACTCCAGCTTGTAACATCATCCCAATCTATACGAGGATTTGTAACCAAACATGAAGACATAAGCCGATACCAATCCTCCTACTGAAGCTACAGCAAAAGAAAAGATGATCAACACTCTCCTGACACGCATAGCAGAAGCAGCACAATGAATTCCCATATAACCCCACCCACACATTCTGTCTTTCATACTTAGGGCATTTCTGAATATCAACCACAAAACAAATGCCTGCTGAGGGATGCCTGGAGAACCAGATCACCTTGCTCCAAGGAACAATAGGCAATTTAGTTCTAAGACTGTCCCACGTTTCTGAGCATGTATAAACACCACTGCTGGATTCCCAAATCGGTACATCAGTCCCTCCAAGAGAATATCTGAAAGTTTAATCTGTATATCAACAGAATATCTGATCTAGCTTTAGGCAAAACCAATCACCATTTCTAATAATAGATGAACTTTGGCTTCAAGACAACTCCCCGAGTCATATACAATCCTGAATCCAAACTATCAACTAATCTCCCAAGAGGTGCCAGTTATCCAACCAAAGATAGGTACGGTTTTCCATCACCAATTTTGAACCTAATAAACTTTTTGGCTATATCTCTTAGCTTAAGAAGCTTCTTCCAACTCCAAGAGCAAACTTTGGAATAGAAATTTGCCAAAACTCTTCCCCTTAAACCATTTCAATTCCACCCAAGCAACCCAAAGGGACCCGGCTTGTGCAACGAACTCCAAATATGGTTAAGCATGGCGTTGATTCCATATTTCCAACTTTTAATGCCAAGACCCCCTTCCGATTTGGGAAAACAAATCTTGTCCCAAGCTAACTTGGCCTTAGCTCTAGAATCAGCCCCACTCCCATAAATCTATTGAATTTCTGTTCAATAATCCGGATAATTTTCTTGGGAAGAATAAAACTCTAGCCCAGAAAACTTGAAGACTAACAGAACCGAAGAAAGCAATTGAAGCCTCCCAGCAAATGATAAGTGTTTCACAAGCCAAGAGTCAATTCTCCCTGCAATCTTTGCAACAAATCTCACAATCAACAGCCGAGAGCTTTTAGAATAAGAGGTACTCCTAAATATCGAACAAGGAGAGAACCCTCCTGCATTGCCAGCAAATTCAACATAGATTCTTTATCTCCAACTGAATCCCAGAACAGAAAAAAGAGCTCTTGTTCGGATTAGCTTTAAGGCCCGAAAGGTTCTCAAATTCAGCTAGAACCACTTAATAGTCTAAGTGAACCCAAATCAGCTGCAGAGAAAATAGTAAGTCATCTGCAAAGCATAAGTGATTAAGCTTAATACTTTTACACTTAGGATGAAACTTAAACTGATCAACATCGAAGTCAATTACAGCCAGCAGCCTAGAAAGCACTTCCATGGCTAGACAAAAAGATAAGGAGAAATCGGATCCTTGTCAAAGCCCCTTCTTCCCTTGAATATACCAACCAAAGAACCATTTAAAGCAATGGAAAAACTTGGACTGGTTATGAACTCCTTCACCCAATCAACGAACTTTTTGGGGCACCAAAGCATATCAAACAGTGGATGATGAACACCCAACTTACCGAGTCATAGGCCTTCATAAGGTCAATCTTCAATGTACACTTTAGGAGAACCAATATTCTTATGGCAATCAAGAATGTTAGATCATAAGGAAGTTATCATATCCCATTTAAGTTGGGCCACCCTTTTTTTGGGATTCCATACTTTGGGACTTTATGTTCATAATGATGTCATGCTTGCTTTTGGTACTCCGGAGAAACAAATCTTGATCGAACCTATATTTGCCCAATGATTACTAACCAGCTCTTGACCGAGTAAATTATTCTCAGCTATGCTTCTCTTTGGGATAAAAGCCCCTTGGTTGCAACTAATTATATCATTGAGCCCTGGAAGTAGACGGTTAGCAAGAATTTTGGTGATAGTTTATACACCAAAGTTATAGCAGGATATAGGCCGATAATCTCCCATAACAGCTGGATTCTTCTTCTTGGGAACAAGAGTAATTATGGTTGAGTTCACCTCCCTAAGAAGATTACCAGAAAAAGAACTCCAAGATTGCATCCATAACATCTTCCCCAACACCGGCCAAGCTTTCTGAAAAAAACCAGCAGAAAAGCCATCCGGACCCGGGCTTTACTCTGCTTCATAGAAAAAATAACTCTCCTGATTTTCCTCTCTAGTAACACCAGCTGCATACCAGCAATGCAAGAAGGAGAAAATTTCTATTGACGAGCTGAGCAACCCTATCAGCTTTATCAGAAGAAAAAATATGGGAAGATTAACCAAAAAGATTCTTATAAAAAGAAACAGCCATCTCCTTGATTTGCTTCGGTTCATACACACTATCCCATTTTCATTTCTCAGCATTTCACAATATTGGTAGCATTGTGGACTTTTACAACCTTATGAAAAAATGCTGAATTTCCATCTCCCAAATTAAGCCAATTGTTCCTAGACTTCTGCTTCAAAAAGTTTTCCTCAGCTGCAACAAGAGAAAGGTAGACATGCAAACATTCCTTCTCCTTAACATACCATTCACGGCTGCCATGTGAATTCAGGAAACTTGTCAGTGCCATAGCTAGGTCCTGCATAGCCCTAATCACCTTCTGCCCTAGCCCTCCAAAAATTTCATCATTTTTGGTTTAAGAATGCCTTTCACTGCCTTGAGCCTAGAATAAAGCTGAAACATTGCATATCCTTCAACTTCAATGCCCCAACCTTCAGCCACCCAATTCAGAAAATGATGATGCTCAGCCCAAAAATTGAAGAACTTGAATGGTTTAGGGCCAAAACTTGTGAATTTCTCAATGGAAACCAATGCAGGGGAGTGATCCGAAATCCCTCCTTCAAGGATTCAACTGAAGTACTAGGATACTCTCTCTCTTAGATTTCTGGATAATTTAGTGGGTCCGTTTTTTAGCTTTAGATACAATTTTAGATTTATAGGTTTTCTCTGTATTCATGAAAAAGCATATAGTTCAGATGGCGGTGTTGTGCTTCGACATGCTCGTCGTCGCTCCACTACAACAACAAAGATGCTCCTCCCCCGGCCTTCGATTAGGGTCACCACTAATTCTAAAATAAAACCCCAATCCTTGTGTTGGTTATTAGGATTGCTATCTTCTTATCAAGAGAAGTCGCCTCTATTCACCGATTAAATTTGTTGCAATTATGTTCGGCGGAGACATTGGAAATGACCGAGTGACTAAGGGTGGCAACTAAGGAAACTCTACTATGTAATGCATATATTTCTTATATTCTTTAACTGTGATTGTAAGTAACCGTTTGGATATGTTGATAAAATGGATGGAAAGATGGAATAGAACGAAATGGAAGAAGATGAAATCGCAAGCTCGACCTTCGAGGAATCCAGAACCTCTAGGCTTTATTAGAGAAAGTTTAAAACTCCAAGAACTGATTACACATTGACAATTCGATACAGATTCATTCGTGAACCTGGGTTATATACAAGCTTCCAACTGTAACTACCCTAACTACTAACAACCCAACTCACTAACTCTAAAACTAACTTCTAACGATTCAGCCTATCAGGCCATCTTAACCTAATAATCCCCATTAAGCCCACTATATTATTCACTTACATACTGAGGCTGAAGAAAGTTTTAGGCAGTCAGAAGGGGCAAACCCCTGTGGCTCCACCCTTAGGAAGAGATGATTAGATGAGCTATCAGAGAACAGTTTGTTAGTTCGTAGAATATTGGTAATATTCGGTGCAGAAAACCTTGTGGATATTTTCCAAGTGTTTTGGTTCGTTTCGGCTTATTATTGGAGCTTTGTGATCCCACGCCAGAAGCACATGAGAAGGCCGTTCAAACGGCAGCTGCTTGGTTGAAGAAGAGTCCTCTTTACCTTCCCCTGTTAGAGCACTAGCAACATACTCCCAACCATTTTTTTCTAATTTAGAAAAAATTTAGGAAATCAAACCACTTTTTTTTTTTTTTTCCATATAAAAAAACACTCCATAACAGCTTCTCTTTATCTTTCCATATATCAATTAAATACTATTTTTTATTTTATTTTATTATTTTTTCTCTTTCTTACTTTTATTTTTTTATTCATTTTTTTCTTCTCTCCTCTCTTGTCTTCTCCGTCCTCTCTCTCTCTCAAAACCCACCACCCAACTACACCAGATCAGAGCCACCACTGCCCATGTGTCGTGGGCCGATCGTTAAAGCACAGTCCAGTCACCGTCGCCGGAGCCTAATGTCAATAATTCGGTCAAGGCGAAGAAACCCAGGTGGAAATTCACAGTGTAGCGGCGATCCGGTTTCCTCTTGAGATTTATTATCCTCCGCAAAAATAAATGCCCTATTCTCGTCACCCATTAATCCCACCGGCGATGCTCTCAAGCCAATCTCATCACTTTCTACCCTATGGACGAAGTCAATCCATCCATTTCCGAATCGCCGGCAATTGTTCCCCACCCAAACAAACAATAGCGTTCCCAAAATTTTGAAACCCATACTTTTCCCAAGAAATCAAACAAGAAAGCCCAGTTGAAATGCAATTCATGAAAGAGCAATAGATGACGACGATGAGCTGCGAAGATCCGACACCACGTCTCCACGACGATGAGCAATAGATGACTAAGGGCCCGCGATCCAGCTCTTTAACTTCGCCCAAGCGATCAACATAAGCCAGCGATCGATCCCCAACGGCCTCTACGACGTGTGATGGATTTGATTCCAGACATCGACGTGGGGAGGTGATTCTGGGGCTTGGGGCTTTGCCGGGGTTGAAGAAATTTTGGATTTTGATTGAATTTGAGCTGTGGAGACGTGGTCGGAAAATGGTTTGTGGGGATTGAGAAGGGGTGAGCCGGTGAGGAGGTGGAAGGTGAAATTGAGGTGAAGACGATGGAGGACGGGGGAAGGAGGAAGGAGAGAGGAGTAGGAGAGAGAGATGGTTTTTTTTTGGACTATAATATCTTGTTGGAAAGCTACAGTGCTACCCAATACATTGGGTAGCACTGTAGCTTCTCAAGGGTGAGTATCTAAAATAGGGTAACTGTTGTGGTATGGTTTTTGGTAACTTTTTCACATTTTCCCTATTTTAGGGAAAAGAACCACTTATGGGCATCTGCTACTAGTACTCTTAAAAGGACGTGGAAATCCATTCTAACGGATGCGTATGACAAGAAGATTTCTTACTCCCTTCCTCCGTTCAACGGAATCAGAACTGTTCTAATGGCACACCACTGGAAGACGATTCAACCTCTATGCCATCCTATGTCAGAAGCACGTTCGAACATCAAGCTACAATTGGCTCTCCATGAGATTTTGTAAGATCCTGTTAGAAGCTCGTTCTAACGAAAGACTGAGGAACTGAGAAGTGTCAAAAAGTTAGCAATGGAACCCTAAGTGTTTTTTGTTTTAAAGCAGCCTGCGGAACAGTTGATAAAAATTAGATTTTTAGCTAATTCAAAAAAGCTTGAAGAGACATTTTCCTGGAGATTTTCATAAGTTCTAAAGGGGTCTTGGGCATTTGGAAAGAGTGTGTAGGATGATCCTAGGGAGTTTATAGATTCATTTCCATCACCAAAAGAGTGTGACCAAGTGTGCATGTTATGAAAGCTTGAGCTTGCTCACACTTGAAGTGATCTTGAGTTTTAGCCAACAAACCACAAACAAAATATTGTCTGAAGAAAGTTATCGAAGGATCGGTAAAGAGATGCACTGTAAGAAGATTGGAGGGCTTAGAAGCTAGCAGGTAATTGTATTACACGAAATAGAATATCACAAAGGGTTGTAAGAATTATCTTATCTTGTAGTCTGGATCTTCTCTATAGTGATTTTTTGGTTTGAATGCTTTGGAGTGGTTTTTAAACATTGATGTGTTCAAAGAGTTTTTCCTGTTGGTGTTGTATGATTTAGTTTTCAAGTAATTTCATTACTGTGATAATTATTGCTTGATTGTTTTTTGTTGGGGTTAGAATCATTCCTCGAGTTCTTTCACAGCTTATGGATATGGTACCCAATATGGATGAGTGGAGATATTGGAAATTAATTTGACCCATGAGTCCACATGGATTAGTGGAATTTTATTCTAATTGACATAATCTTTTAAGGATTATCAAATAGCGGGTGAAGTGGTTATTTGATAACTACCAACTACCTTAATTAGATTATAATAAGCTACTATATTGAGTTGCTAAAATTTTTGTCTACTACAACTTCTCCCTTCTTAGGACTCTAATAGAGAAGACTGAATGTACGTTTAGAATAGCACTCAGAATATTGTTCATCTCTCTACATCTATAATCTCTAGAGTAACCATTACTATCCCTAGAATTTGAAATGTGAAAATTAAAGGAGACTCTAGTATTGCTTCCTAGGTGACGAAAAAGAGCTCTAGTTCATTATATAATGCGTTGAATGACATGGGCCGTAAGGTAAGCAACAAATCCAACCTGTGGAAGATCCGTTTAGAGTCTTGTGCCACATGGCCTTCTATTGCCAGTTTTTTTTTTTTTTTTTTTTTTTTCTCATTGAAATTTAGGTAAATATGCATTGTTTTGTGACCTAATTTGAAAGATAAAATCTATTGTTTTTATTGTTTTCAAAGTCTTTGTTGTCAACTAGTTTTTATTTATTTTGTAGACCGTTGTCAACCTGTTACTACTATAATAGAGAATAATGGAGTAGCAAGAAATATGAACGTAGGAGTTGGTCCAGAAAAGATGGCCGAGGTAATCTTCCTTCAAATGCGTGTTATAGGGGCTTACCTTGGACCTTTGCAGTACACCAGACATAATATCGAACAAATGTCATGCAAATCTTTTTTTCTTTTTCTTTTTTTTTTCTTTTTTTTTAAGCTTTTTTACCATGACCAATAAATTGATGCGACCCAATTGAATGGTGAAACGATCGTCGATCAATAGACCCCATATGTATAGAGAAGAGAAACAGTTATCCAAGCATGAATACAAAGCACTTCAGGTTTTCGTTTTCATGTATAAAATTGTAATTTTAAGCAAAAATGGAATGTATAGAAACAGAGAGAGACGGAGCGAAAACAGGTAAGAGAAAAGTACATACAGTGCCGTAATGTGACAAGTGGCATTATTGTCGTATGAACAGTCGCATTTGATAAAGGGATTGTGATCTCCATCATCGATGGTGGGGAGAGAGCCGATGGCCACTCCGCTGCATGGTTGCCCACTTATATTCCATTGGGCAAATGGTCCGCCTCTGAGATTCCCCATTCTTGAAATATTGAATTCAAAACCCTTACTGCAATAAAATTCACAATTATACATCATTGGGATTAGCGTCGAAAGCAAATACCGACTCTGTCATGATTGCACTCAAAAGAAATCCCACCCACGAGCCCTGATAGAACCGTCTCCTGTAACTCCATTTTCTTTAAAAAAATTTGATTTTTATTAAAAAGTTGTCTCTAATGTCACATTAAAAACAACTTTTTAATAAATCAAATCTTTAATATCAATGAGGTGCTGCCAAGCAATCATTTCCCCCACCTAGTTAGTATATAATTTGGGGATCCCGGTGTTATGTGCTGGATATTTGGTGGTTTTTTTTTATTATTATTTTTATTATTATTTTATTTTTTTTATGTATGTAAGTACATATTCTCATTCAACCGGAAATGATACAACATTAAAGCAGAGGGTGGGTGCTCCAACAATAACCCAAATCTGAAAAAGTAGTACCAACGTGAAGAGTAACATAGTAACCAAGAGGGAATGGTGAGTTTTCAGTTCCCAGAGGAATGAAATGTTCGACCCTATTTACTTGAACAAAGCCAAGGCTTGGTCCGTATAAGGCGGATTAGAGACCAGATCAGTGGTGAACAAGGGCATGACCCATGCAGAGGACTTCAACCCGGTCCAAACAACCCTTTGAGAGGGTTGGGTGGCACTAAACTGGATATGGAAGAGGATTGGCACCACAATAACAGAACAAAATTTCCAGTGAACGGATTTCCAAAAGAGACCATAACCCAGCAAAGAAATGTACAGATAAAGAAAAAGATAAAGCAGGAACTTATCACAAAGCGTCGGAGGTGAAGAAACTTGTCGGAAGTCGGTCTTGGCAGCAGATAGCGGTGTGAATCAGCGCACTCAGTGTCCAGATCTGGCGTGTGGGCTGCACGCTCCAACGCCGGAGGGTCGGGCGATGAAACAGTGGATTAAAGGGGGAAGAGTCGTGGTTCCGATGGAGTGGGTCGCTTGGCGGAGAGGCCATTTGAAGTTAGTAGATCTAGGGTGAAAACCTCAGATCTAAGAACTTCAAAATACCGGGGGATCCATGGCCATGAACGGGAGGAAGCACATCAGTCTGATCCGATGGAGGAAAACCCACCAATGATGCTATAGCAACAAGCCTGAGGAGTGGCTAGCGAGAAATCTAGCAAGAAAAGTATCACAAAGGAAGATAAGGATCTCAAAGGAGGCGTGCGCAGGCCAACAGACGGAAAGAAGAAGAGAGGGGAAGAAAAGTGGGGGGGGGAGAGAAGCTCCAAAAGCTTGGAGCTGCTCTCCCATGGCAGTTTTGACGGAGGGAGTTTCAGAGAGAGAGAGAGAGGAGTTGCACCGACAGTATGAAATGAGAGTCTTGATAGGGAAGAGATATTTGGTGGTTGGATTGTCATTACCTTCACTCACACACTACACATAACATTCGGTTTGCATGCATGCTATATGGAAAACAGTACCTTTTTACAAAATAGTATCGTTTTCCACTTCAAAAATTTACAAATTTTTAATAAATTTAAAAATTATAAAAATTAAAAACAAAAAAAAAAACGTAAGGGGTGGCTAGCCACCCCATTATTGGCCAAGGAGGTGGCTCTTGGCTGATCTGGGGTGGACGAACCATCCCAGGTCAGCTTTGGCGGTGGTCCAACACTCCCAAAAGGCCAAAGAAATTCGACCACCCCCTACGGCCAATCTAGGGGTGGTTCGGTCACCTCCAAAACCCAAACCCTTTTTTGTTTTTTTTCTTTGGCCTTTTAGGGATGGTCGGACCACCCCAAAGCCGATTTGGGGGTGGTTTGTCCACCCCAAATCGGCCAAGGGGGTGGCTTCCCTTGGCCAATAATGGGGTGGCCGGCCACCCCTTTGTATTTTTTGGTTTTAATATTTTTTGTTTTAATTATTATTATTTTCTAATTTTTAAATTTATTAAAAGTTTTGCAAATTTTATTAAGTGGTTTTCCACTACCGCATGCAAGCCGAATCCTAATTTAGGGTGTACAAGCATTCCGTTATCAAGCGGTTAATAACCACTAATTGTATAATCACTTTTGTATGCAGTTAAAAAAAATTGTTAATCCCTTAAAGTGGGGCGGTTAGCGGGTTTAAGGGTAGACGAAAACGGTTAATAACCACGAACCGCCTGCCCATTTTATATATATATACAAAAAGTCATCGTTTTGGTGCATTTGATATGTGGTTTTTGTTTGAATTTAATGAAATTTATCTTTATTTAAAAATAATTCTTGAGCTTTGTTATATTTTGAACATTCTACTTATTTAAAAGGGATAATTGCACTATTGGTCCATGGGATTGGCTTAAATGAAAAAATCACTCCCTGAAGTACAAGAAGTTCATAGAGGGTCCTTATGGTAAATTATAATTATAAATTATTCCCTTAACTTGTTTTTTGTCCACAAAGTTAATAGATTCCATTAGTTTGTCACGTCATACCCAATAGGAAATTGACACATGTCCATTACAATAAAAAATATAAATAAATAAAACTTAATTTATATATATATATATATATATATATAGTGAAAGGGTGGCCGGGGGTGGCGCGCTGCGCGGCCACCTCCAAAGGCAACTAGGGGTGGCCCGAAGGCCACCCTGAGCCCCTGGAGGTGGCGCGTGGCTACTTTCGGCCACTAGCCACCCCTTTGGTGGTGGCCGCCCAACCGGCAGCCACCCTTTAACTACTTTCTATTTTTAAAAAAAATAAATAAATAAATAAGTTTTATTTATTTACATTTTAATATATTTATATTTTTTATTGTAATAGACACGTATCGATTACCTATTTGGGTATGACGTGGCAACTAACGAATTCTGTTAACTTGGTGGACGGAAAACAGGTTCAGGGAATGATTCGTAATTATAGTTTACCACAAGGACCCTCCTATTGGGTATGACGTGGCAACTAACGGATTTTATTAACTTGGTGGACGAAAAACGGGTTCAGAGAGTGATTTGTAATTATAGTTTATCACAAGGACCCTCCATAAACTTTTTGTACTATATGGAGTGATTTGTAATTTAGGCTAACCCCAAGGATCAATGATGCAATTATCCCTATTTAAAAAATGCCTAAAGTCATCGAAAATACGCCCTTAAAAGAGGCTCAATGAATGCCTAAAATACCAAAATATACTCATTTCTAAAAACGCGGTTATGCCGTGCGGTTATAAGTTTCAATAACTACTAAACGACAATTATTTTAAAGCGGTTAACCGCCTAAGGCGAACTAGTTACGGTTACGAAAATTAGATAACCGCCTAAAGCGGTTGCGATTAACGGTTAGAGACAATAACTACAAAACACAACTGCATACACCCTAGTATATATGAATTATGATAGTCCAAAACTACCAAATCCACCAACAAAACTTTAGTCAGAACATATTTTGAGTATTTTTTAAAGAAAAATTAAAAAAAATAAATAAATTAAATTAAATTGCTAATGTTGGTGGCCTATCAAAAGGAAAGTACACCTTTTTTTTTTTTTTTCTTCTATGCAATATGGAAATTACATTTAACTAACCTATACTGACACCTATGTTAAAAGACATTTCCATATGATTAATACAAGTGTTAGCTGGAAGAAGAGATACATATTACTACCTAGCATACACACACATAATATATATATATTCTGCAATGTTGATGTATCACTATCAATTAACTTTTATTTTTTTTTTAACAAGAATTAATCTAAAAGTTAGTTTGCACTATCACATCTGCATTGTAAGTAACGGAATAAAATATATTTTATAACATTATGATATATATATATATTAATTCAAATCATTTACCCTCTCCCTCTTGATTAGGTGTAGCATAAAGTTGACCAACAATTGCAGGTGTGGCAATAAGCAAATCTTAGGCCATTTCCAGCAGTTGGAGTTAAAATAACTACTCAAAAAGTATCAATCTCTACTTTAATTACTGTTTTTTCTATATTCTCTCCAACAGATTTACTATTCAACTCTCTACTTACATTTAAATATTATTTCCTATTCTTTTTTTATTATATATTTTTTTATTCTTTTATTCTCCTCATTTTCCCTTTCCGATCTCACTTTCTTGTTCTTCCTTTCTCTTTTCGTCTGAAAGACACTGAGAGAGAGATCAAGGGATTTAGGAAGAGACCCATGAGAGGAGAGCCGGAGATGGAGAGACCCGAGAGGCCGAGACTGATCCGAGAGAGAACCGCTGAACTCGACGAACCCAGACGAAACCCATCAACCCGATCCTCCATGAGTCGAGCTCCGGTGGCCTGAGGCGAGTTCTGGTTGAGCTAGGCACAGATCCGGTAGAGTCAGAGGTGATTTCCGGTGATTATGAGCGATTTCCGAGAGAGAACCGCTGAACTCAACGAACCCAGTCGAAACCCATCAACCCGATCCTTCATGAGTCGAGCTCCGGTGGCCTGAGACGAGTTCCGGTTGAGTTAGGCGCGGATCCGGCCGAGTCAGAGGTGATTTCCGGGGACTGGTAAAATAGGTTGATGATTTTTAGTTGAACCCATTTGATTTTGAAGCTTAAATGTGTCTCCCCTGTTTCGGTTATATGTATCACGGCTAAAGCTATATTTATAGTTGATTTTGATGATTTTGGTTGGTTGTTCATGGTCGATTTTGGTTGGTTGTTCCTGATTTTGTTGGTTGTTCATGGCCGGCAGAGAGGGACGGAGAGGGGGAGAGAAAATTAATTAATAAAAAAAGTGCAAACAAATGAATAGTGAATAGCCAGTGTTGGCTATTTACTGTTCACTGTTAAGGAAAAAAGCTTAAAGAAGCTATTCTGCTAGATTGAAAAAAATAGCAAAAAAAGTTAAATTTAACAATTCTGGTTAAAATAGCAACTCTGTTGGAGATGCCCTTACGTTTCAAACAAAGACACGTACGGCCTTTTTGATATGTAAGGATAGGAATTATCTTTTCATTTTTTTTAAGTTAATGTGGCAAATCACACGCTTCAAACAAAGACATGGCCTTTTTTATATGTAACAATAGGAATTCTTTTTAAAAAAAAAAAATCATTATTGTGATTCGAGATAAATTATTATTAAATTTTAATTCAATTTAAATCACATCAACTTTAAAATAAAATAAATAAATAAATAAATAAGAAAGGATATTTAAAATTGCTATTTGTACATTGTAGAAAAATTCATAACTCTCACCAAGCTATATATTGATCAGCCCCCAAGTTGTCAAGGTGGGGGGTCAGACGATTGACGGCTTGGGGGGTTGCGTGTGGTGGGGTGCCTGGATTGATTGTGTGGACGTCAGACAAGAAAGAATAATTACTAAGAGAGAGGAACTGGGAAGGGCTTTGATTGATTTGGGTTGAAATTGAAGACCCAATTAAACCACAACGAAACCAAACTACGTGGCATTTTTTTGCTCTCTAAAACCTAGTTGACAGTGATACTAACCAACTAGGCAAATCATACGTATACACACTTTTCAGTACATATTTTATATATACAGAAATGTTACATATACTTAAACTTTTAAAAATAAAATTTGATTATGATGATGTAGAACTTATTTATTGATATCCGTAATATTTTTTTTATTAATTGTTTGGATTATGTTTAATGAATAAGCTTAATATAAATTAGTAAGATTCTCTTTATAAAAATTTAAGTACATGTAGTATTTTTCATATATATTTAGTGTGAGATATATGCATGTGCGACACAAGATCATCTTGTGTGCATGAATTTTACACCAAATATAAATGTATGTACAAAATGTATACATGCAAATAATACACCTCAACCAATTAACTAACCTGTATTTTATTCTAAACCTGCTTGTGTGTACGGTTGACTTATCTGGTTGTATAAAACATTTAAAATTAACTGGTATATATCTACTAACGTTAGCCTGTTTAATTTTTATTCTTTATCACGAAAGCAATTTGTCGAAAGTTTATCCAAATCTAGACGACAATTTTTTAAACACTTAACCAGATTATGCTTAAGTTCCTTCAATTTTCTAGTCACTTAACGCCACAAAACGCTGTTTAATTAATTCTCTTTGTTATTTTTTCCCTCTCAAAGGAAAATTAAAGAAGACGACGAACATAATTTTAAGGATACGAAGACTCTTTGCATTGGAAGTTGGAACCAGAGTAAGGCAAAAAGCAGGCGGTTTTCTTAGGAATAGTATTCTCTCCATTTTATTAAAATAGGGACTAATCATTTCATAATTAAGATTTTGGTCGTATTTTATTTTGTGGCATCTGAAGGTCTAGCTATCAGCGTTTTCTTGCTTTTTTTTTTTTTTTTTTCTTTCTTTCTGGATAAGTAAATAGTAATAGAGAGAGAGAGAGAGAGAGAGAGAGAGACATACCTTCAGCAGGATCTGTGACAGCGTTGGTTCCATTTTGAGCTTGAGCAAGCTCAGGCAGGCCAAAGATGCAGGCAGCATAAAGAGCAAAGACTAAAACTGGTGATGATCTTGATCCCACCATGTCTGAGATTGATCGATGGAGCACCATCCACCAGACTGACGGCTAGCCGCCTGACTCAATGCATTTCCTCAATATATAAATCCTGCCTTTTGCTCATCCAATGGGTTGTCTATGATTTTATTATATATTATAATATCAGTCTCAACATCGAAACCATGCCCCACCCACGCGCCTCTGTTGATAGAGGCTTGCCAGTTGCAATCGCCTTTCGGGTCAACCAATTCAGGTCGTGTGTAATTTTCAAGCTTGGTTGGCCCCCGTACAGTGACATCGATCACTGACATATTTACCAGTTAGGTCTCGGCTCTCTGAGAGTTTCAGCTCCGCCATGGCTCTTCCGTATAATGGTGGCAGTGGGAGACTAGTTGTACGATAGGGAAAGATTTTGTGTTAATTTTTTAAAAAAAATAAAAAAAAATTACACGTGTCGGCTTCTGATTGATTCTGACATGACGGGATAACGAAAACTGTTAAAATGACCGACGAAAAATACGTTCAAGAACCTATTTGTTATTATGGTTTACCATAGGGATCTCTCATTTAATTTTGTTACTACATAGAGTGATTTGCAATTAGAGCCAACCACCGGGATTAATATTGCATTTTTCCCTTATTTTGTTGTCAATGCGAATTGCTTTTTTGTCATTGCTTTTTTGTCAAAGGGCGAATAAGAATGGACCATTGGCCATGGCTATCAAATCACCTTCCGTGATCAATTATAGAATGCGTTTCTTAAAGATAAACACATGCGTTTCTTTGTCAATGCGTGTGTTCAAGGGGGTAATTGCTAAGAACTAGTAGTACCAATTTGATCCTCCAATGTACGTGGCATGGACTTCTGTGCTGTAACTTTAAAACTTATAAAACATAAGCCTAGACTTGACCCGTTTAAGAGGGTAGAGAACGTCTTGAAAAATTGTTCTTGTAAGAATTTATAATATTCCACATAACATGGCACGGATAAAAATTTATTGAACTCCTAATGTTATAAGGTTATTTAATACTTCTTAATAAATTGTTGGTTAATTAATTAAGAGAAGTCCTTTCTTATTTAATTCTTACTTTGATAGAAAGTAGAATTAATGGTCAATAAGGAAATCGGTCATCTTTTTATCCTATAAATACGCACAATATCTATGAACACAAAGTAAAGTGTGTCAAATATTCCGCAAAAAAAAGTTAGAAATTTATTAATATTACCAAATACAATGTCAATGGAATTCAACAAGAGCCGATGTTTGAAATTTAGATGCAATAGTCTGAAAATTTCTAAAGGATTAGCATAACTAGGTAACAAAACTACGATCTCACAAGTCCTTAATATTAATCCCTCGCATGACTCATCCCACTCTCTTCATAGGCTCCCCCATGCCAATGAATATCATTGCCTTGTTCTTGTCAGTGAAGGAATTGGCAGCCCTCTAATAATTTTCTTCTGTCACAAGGTGCTCAGCTACCACCTCATTCAGAACCGCCATCGCCTCTGCCAATACATCTGGTCTACTACTAGCCACTGACCCTTTGGCTGTTCTTAACCTGCATTTAGTCAAATTTTCTCTTCATTTCTAACAAGTCACCTAACATTTTCTCGATTTCCAAGTCCTCATTAATTGGTTATGTTAGTACGCTTGCTGCTCTGGGAGGATTCGAGGGGTGTTGCAGGCCGCTTTCCCTTTTCTTTTCTTTTTTAAAAATAATAAAATAAAATAAAAAATTGTGGCATCCTTCTGCCAGCACGAGACATCTTGGGCTCTTCCAAGTCGATTATGGCACACAGGCTATTTAGATCAATCAACAGGTCGTCAAAGCCAAGTTCGTCATCGGTGTCAGGCGGATCCTGTGTGCTGGCATAGACGAACTCCCTCGTGGCATACGATCCCTTAAATATGGTGGTTAACAATGAGAAGAGGCGCATCGGATTGTTCCTGAATCTGTAGTATTTATCTGCACTATAGTCCTTCAAAACAAAGAGAACATGAACCAATTCATTAGTTTGCGACAAGATATTTTAACATGAAATTTATAAGAAGAAAACTGAGTTGATGCTTACGAGTTCCAGTTGCTCCCACTTGTCCTCACTATTGGTGAACGTGTTCGTTGTATGGTCCCAATCGAACCTTGTACCGACCTTGCCTCTCAGGAGCATAGTAAAATCTTTGTGATTTTATTTTAAGCTTCCTATTTTATTCTTCACTTGGCGGGTGCTGTAATGACAATTGTCAATACAATAATTGAGGTCCTCGGTGATTTTATTTAGGTGGCTAACGAACAGAGGCATAACTCCTTTTCGGACCAGCCCCAACAAAACAAAGACCAGGTGTTCTTCATTTTCTCGTAACCATACAGCGGGAGGGGGCTTGGGCTGACCCGAACCCCTAATCTGGTGCTTCCTTGGGGATTTTCAAAGGTGGTACCGATATCGTACATCTATGACAATGGCAAAGTAATTTAATTGATTGATATGGTCATTCTGTTATTTCACTCAACAAAATAATAATTAGAATCATTAAGAGTAATATGATTATAGTAATACTCGATACTAAAGTAACATGCCATAAGGAAAATTTTATTAAAAATTACTATGGGATCCCATCCAGATCTGCACTATTCGCTTTTGACTCCATTTAAAAGATACTTGCAATTTCTACAAAGTAAGTTGCCATCTGCCATCCTTTTATTCCTAACTTATCTGTAGTTGAACTCTTTTATATTTCTATAATTACTCCTCAGAGGAGGTGACCTTTTTCTATATGAGTGGAAAAAAATACTTTTCTATATGTAAATAAGGTATAGATATAAAATTGAGGGGGACCAAGAAATTAATGTGAAAATCCTAAGCTTAAATAATATGCTAGGAACTTACACAAAATAATAATATGCTAGGACTAGTTCTACCAAGGTTCATGTTCTGTTTTTTCTTTTTTTCTTTTTCTTTTTCTTTTTTAGTGATAATACGAACAAGGATTTGAATAACATTATAGTTACAACATACTTAAGCAATTTACCTATTAAGAAAAATTAATAGAGGAAATTTTGTATCAAAAAACTATAACACATAGCTATTATAGCATGTTGGAGAGAGGTGAGGAAGGGGAGGGGAAAAATTGATGGGTAAACGGTCAAAAATGCATGCCCCTTGTCTGAATCACTAGGCATGGCGTGTTGATGACATTTGGCTTGAAAATGAGAAATCTTACAACCTTTTTCTTTATTCGTCTATGACTGAACCGACTGGAGAGAGGAGATAAATTTTCAAAAGAGAGAGGTGAAGCGAGAGGGCTGATGGAGTGTCGTGAGGATCGAGGTGGGTTGATGGCATGAAGAAGCTCAAATCTGAAAGGCTGAAGCATGGGAGAAAATATGACGCGCACCTTAAAGAAACTGAGAGAAAATATGCTAAGTGGGAGGAACGAAAAATCAATGGGAACAAATTTCAAACTGAGCGTGGCAGGAGACTTTAACAGAGTGGTCACAAAATTTCAAACAGCTCCATTATATATGTTGGTACAGTTTCCGGTATGGTGACGTGTCGCCTAGTGATTCGCTGCCTCCCTCAACTGTACAACCTTGATTCCTGTAAAACAACAAACAACTAGTCGATGGTGCCGACTATGCCCACTCCGATGCCTAAGTCAATTCAAATCAATTTCCTGGAAAGTATCTGTGATTTCACAAGTTCAGAGAATATGCGTCTTTAATACCTGGTGTGATGGTCTTATTTATAGGCTGGTAGTTGCGGTCCTACTGGAATTCTTGAAGCCCAGTTGAACTAGGAGTTTGAGTCCTAGTCTGGTTGAACCTTAACCTTATCTTCAGGAAATTTGAATAAGGCTACAGAGTCCAAATTGAATTGCGTTCATACCTCTTTAATCTTAATTCCACGTTACTAGCTATCTTATCCCGTTAATTATGGGATAGAGGCTTATCCCTGATCTTCCGGGATACTGGCCTTATCTCACTCTAAGACAATTGTAGCACACTTTGACCAACCCCCGAGGTGATAATATCCGAGACATGTTCGTTCCGACAGGACTAGGAGATCTCGGAATATTGCTGCACCGTAACAGGGTTGTGGAAGATCCGAGGTGTTATCATACCGAGGCAATCTTATCCGAGGTGTTATCATACGGAGGCAATCTTTTTATACCGGGTTGTGATTCAAACTTCCCAAACAGTCTCGTAGCTTCTGTCAAATCTCCGAGGCATAAATATCTGAGATATGTTCGCTCCGATCAGACTAGGAGATCTCGAGATATTTCTTACCGTTACTGGGTTCGATAGGACCGAGGCGTCATTATACCTAAACAACATTTTTCTACTGGTCATAACAAATGTCCGAGATATAACACCGAGATGTTTCAAGATTAGGATCCACGTGTCCACAGAGTTAATTTTATCCCCAACAGTTACCCCATAATTCTCTAATTTCAAAAATAAATTGAAATTAAGGGAATTATCTATCGCCTACCAACCTATACCTGCTATTACTTTTGTCATAAATGGCGCATCTTTTCAAAAGTTTGAATGTTTGAACCTTACCGCTTCTTTTTCTCATAAAGATGTCAGCCCTGAACCGACATTCCTTTGTAATCATGACACGATATTCTCGAGGTTGCGTCATTTAATTTCTGGGTCTGAAACGTGCGCCCTTTCAGTTTTTGGAGATATTGAAATGATGGCGCCTTTTCATATTTCGGACACGTGGGGGAGCATTTAATGTTTAGGCTGCTTTCACTATTCGCCCTCTTACATATTTTTGTACTCTTTCTTTTCCTCCATTATCGCCATCTTCTTGAGCTTCTTTTTTCTTGAAACTTCTACTTTTCTTTTCTCTCTCTGAAATGGCTCCCAAGAAAGCCACCTCGAATATTCCTCCTACCTCTCAGGCTCGAACTAAAAGGTTTGACGGCTACGTAGACCTTTCTCCCCTGGAGAGCAGGGTGGAAACCTCCCTCTTTGAAAGGCATGAAGGTGTTCTACGACTGAACTACAACATTCCTCCGAAGGTGAAGATGTTTTATCAAACCCCTGGGGCTCGACTTATTGATGGCGGCGACATCACTTTGTTTGAAAGGATGTTCCCGGCCGGACTCCGGCTACCTTTTCTGGAGATTGCTCGGGATTTCGTCCTCTTTCTGATGGTTGCTCCTAGTCAAATCATAGCCAACGCCTAGAGATATATGTTCGCTTCGTGTATCCTTTGGAGGCTTGTGTTGAAGAAGGAGATGAAGATTCTTCAATTCTTGAATATTTACAGGCCGAGGAAGACTTCGGAGGGAATGATCGAATTGTGCGTCCGCCACCCCCCTATATTCATCAAACTTAAGAGTGGGTTGACAAACAATAAATTCTGGGAGCAACAGTTCTTTCGAGTATCTGGGGAATGGGAATGCCCCGAAGGTACTCTTTTGCCCGAGAACCGTAGGATGTCTTGGAGCTGGAAATTGTTGCGGCCTGACCGAAGTGAACCCCTTTCACTTTGCATATCTGACCGGGAAGATGTCATGAAGATAAGCGACTGGTCTGCAGTCAGGGTTAAAGCCGAGAAGTTTGAGGAAGTTGATTTCGACAACCTTGTGACCGAGGAGAATCTGAGGCAATTTCTTGGATACAATATTTCGAAGGACAAGAGGATGATCACCAAAAGAGGAGCAGTCAAGAAAAGAAGTGATGCACCTCAATCTCCGAGGCCTGTTACTAAGAAGAGACCTTCTAGCAGAGCCGAAGAGATTCCTGAGGATGTTCCTTTGAGAAAGAAGCGGAACATTCCTCCGGCCGCCTCAGGTGTGAAGAGAACTTCTCCAAGGGTGTTCATGGCTGGAACCAACACTGAAGAAGGATCAGCGAGCTTTCGGGGTTTTGTTCCGGAAGTCTCCCCAACCCAAGGAGCTGGCTCTTTGCCTCCTTTTGTACTGAGAGATGAATCTTGCTCCAAGGCTGATGTTGTCTTTTGTTTACCAAAATATATCAATAATAAATAATCACTCGCAATAGGACGAATCCTTGTAGGATAAGGCTATAGAGAGGGTGTCGAACCTCAAGGACTGCGTGTGTGTTGTTATCAAGCTTTTTGAGATTAAAAATAACTTAATTTAAAATATGTTTGATTTGATTTTGTTTTTTAAAGATAAATACATAAAAGTAAAAGACATAAATTTAAGGGATAAATACCCCATTGGTACCTGAGTTTTACGTGTTTTTAAATTTAGTACCTCAGTTTTGTTTGGTATCATAGGTGGTACCTGAATTAAGGGTAAAAACCCATTTGGTACCTCTGTTAGATTTTCCGTCCAAATTTTAACGGCTCGCCACGTGTCAACCGCTGAGGTTGACACGTGGCACTACATAAAAAAAAATTAAAAATTAAAAATTAAAATCTTTAGAAAATGATTAAAAATAATAAAATTTTAAAAAAAAAATTAAAAAAAGAAAAAATGAGAGGGGTGGCTGAGCCACCCCCCTTGGCCACCATGGGGGTGGCCGGCCACCCCCATTTTGGCCAAGGAGGTGGCCCAGCCACCCCCCTTGGCCACCATGGGGGTGGCCGGCCACCCCCATTTTGGCCAAGGAGGTGGCCCAGCCACCCCATTGGGCGGTCTGACCGGTCTGGGGTGGCCGAACCACCCCATAGGGGGTGGTTCGGCCACCCCACAGTTGAAAAAAAAAAAAATAATAAAAATTTTTGAAGGGTTTTGGCCCTAGGGGGTGGCCGAACCACCCCCTAGGGCCACGGGGGTGGTTCGGCCACCCCCAGACCGGCCGGGATGAGATAAAGAATAGGGGATTGATTTCACCACTCACTGATGTGAATTTTAAATGTACTCGCAAGTGCACGAATCATTTGCAATAAAGGGTTTTGCAAGTGCGAGGTCGATCCCACAGGGAATTGTGTTTTTGAAAAACAAATTTATGTCTAAACTAATTAAATCTTAACCTAGTTCCAAAAAAGGTTTGATTTTTGATAAAAAGAAAAAATAACATAAAGTAAATAAAGTAAAATAAAACAAAAGAAAAGATACTAAGGTTTTGGAATCCACATCCACCGAATCATAGCAACATATTCTCATGTTCATCAATACACATCCGAAGTTCTCACCATACAACTCTTATGTATGTTCTACTATGCTTAAAAAAATCATTAAATCATTCAATGAATCCGTTCTTTGCACAAATCACAAAAGATATCCGGTTTAAACCAAATCAACAAATGTATCCGTAGAACGAAACACAATGAATATCTAACGTTTTGATAAAGAAAAACCGAAGCAATCAATTATGTGAAATTATCTCAAATCATCAAATGTATCATTGAATCACAAAAGATATCCAAGAATCATTCCACAACTTAAAAAAAAGTAAAACATAGGAAAAATTAAACCAAATAAAATCGGATAGTATAAACTTACATGGAAATATTGTTGCTCTTCAATGGTGAGGCTTCATCCTCAACCTTAGTTGAAAAATTAGCTACACATGGCTATGAAAAATAAATCCTAAACTAAAGAAAAACTAAACTAAAAAGAAAAGAATATATTTGGTCTCTAGCTTCTTCCCTTTTTATCTTGAGGCTTAAAGGTCTATTTATAGGGAGAAAACAAATCCTAGAAGCCCTAGAATTCCTAGAAAAATCGGAGGTTAGTCTCCTAGTTTGAGTAGGAAACTCAAAACACAATCCAAGAAGGAAAAGGACTCCAAATTGGTCCAGATTTGTGGCCTTTTATTGTGGGGCACTTTTGCATAGCAAAAGTCAGAATTAGGAAAATCCTATTTCACAAGGATTTATATAAAATTGAGTTAGCTTTCAAATGCCACTTGATTCACCTTAATCGGATACTTGAGCTGAAAGTTATGGCCAAAATACTATAACATGTGCAGAATCTGAATTCTAATCCGATTTTGACTCCAATTAGAGAAATTCCGATTTAGTCCTCCCCTTGATTTGGTTGAACATAACCACATCATCTAGGTCTTGTCAAAGTGTGCTTTCTTTCACCATAAGCTATTGTTTTCTCTCAATGACCTGCAAAATACTAAAATACCAAAACTAACCAAAAACATTAGAAAATAACAAAACTAAAGGTTTAGTAAATACAAATTAAGGGGTCCACATATGCAATATTTAACACTCATCACTCACCGCATAACAATGGTCAATAATAAATTAACAAGGAAAATTCATAATATGCATGATAAAGGGCTCGTCTCACTCGAGTAGTCAAAAAATTACCTCTAAATAATAAGTATAATCCATCTTCGATTGGCACGGACCGTCCACCTAACCACTAAGATGCGGTACGACCCGTCTTCCCTAGGCATGGACTAGCTACGTCTTTAATAGGATATACACACAATCAATGGAATAGTATAACCCATCTTCGGTTGGCACGGACTGTCTACCTAAATTACACTAAACTAAGGTGTAGTACAATCCGTCTTCCCTAGGCATGGTCTATCTAATCCTCTTGATCATATGTCAATTAAAACCGTTGTATAACAATCATTCACATAATCACAGAAAATATGAAGGATTGAGTTCAATCAATATAAAAGACTTTCTAAGACAAGATAAGAAATTCATAATGATTGAATATAAACATTAAAATCAATTCTCACAGTTATACAATTATCATGCATAGAAAAAATCTCAAATTAAAATACAATTAAACCATCGTTACTTAGAAAGGGCTACATCAACGCCCTCTTAGGAATTTAGCCGCTCATCGTGGTGCTGGGATGGCTTCCTGCTATGTTCTTCTCCTCTTCAACTTGTCAAGCCTCCAAGAAGAATTTTCTGTCTAAATCTAATTAAGCATAAGCCCAAGCACCAAGCACTAAGCACCAAGCACACCTTCTCTTGAAGCTTAGGGGTTTATTTATAGGGAGCACACAAGTTCTAGAAGCCTTTGGAATTCCAGAAAAATCGTCTCTTGAGTCTTCTTGTCCAAGTAGGAGATTGAAACTTCAATCCAAGTAGGAAAAGGATTCCAAATTCGGCAATAATTGTGGTCTTTTATTTCGAGGCAATTTTAGCATAGTAAACGTTCGAATTAGAGAAAAGATATTTCTGACATATTTGTTGAATATTTTATTAGCATTCCAACGCCACCAATTTCATTACAATCCGATATTTGACACAAAAGTTATGATCCAAACACTAAGACATATGCAGAATTCAAATTTGAATCCAATCCGATTTTGACTCTTAGTGGAGAAATTCCGATTTAATCATTCACTTGATTTTATTAAACTTAACCACATCATATAGGTATTCTTTTATAATTGGTTAAGCTTAAACATATCTTCTAGGTCTTCTCAAAATGTGCTTTAAGCCCAAAATCAATGGAATTAATTGCATCTTTATTTAAAACCTGAAAACAATAAAACAACACAAAATCAAACAAATAACAATGCTAAGGAATTAACATATATAAGTTAAAGGGCTTAAATGTGCAACATTCGACGCTTATCAGAGGCGTCATACCAGGGTTCAGATACTCCTCTTGAGGAAGCCAATTTCGGCGCCTCCACAACAACAAGTCTGGTACCAGAGAGATCTGAAGGGGAGGGCGAACCGATACCTAGGACCCATACCGTGCAAGTCACGCGTCGGGTGAAGCACCCGGCAAGGAAAATGAAGTTCGGTGCCCAAGATCGTCTGGTCGGAATAATTTCAGAGGCCGAGCGTATGTGGGGTAGGTCGGTAATAAGGCCTTCTGATGCCGAGGAGGTCCGGCAAGAATCTGTTCCTTTGGATGAAGAATCTGCTGAAGAGAGGGATGAGGATGTTAGCACCCCCCGAGATGAAGCTTTCGTCGAAGACTTTGTGGAAGAGGGTACTCCTCGGACTCCTTCATCAGAGCTTCCAGGAACTCCACCACCCCCCAGCTGTGACTGCGAAATGGGGCATGCCACCCCTCAAGAACCATGTACAGCTCCTGACCAAACCGAGCCCCAAATGGGAACAACCGAGAGGGTAAATACCGAAGGGCCAGGAAGTTCTCAGCAAGCAGGTGTTCAGAATACACCGGTGCTGGCCTCGAAGTGGGGGGCGCGGATCAACCCGAAGCGAGCCAACATCTCGGAGCGCCTGAAGGCCTAATGAGTCTAGGTCATCACCAAATACGGAAGCTGCTCCTTCTGTGGGCCCTAACTCTTCTTCTAGATTTACTGCGGCCTTTAAAATTTTGGGTAGAGGCCTTCTTGGTCATCCGATGGAGGCCATAAAAAATTTAATTACCGAAGGGTTTCTGGGAAACGCAGGGGCTTCTTCTCCAGAGAAAATTGCCCAAGGCATTCTTATCTCCCATTACCAGGTGAGTTTCCGAAATCGGATTTTCTTTAGACCAACTTTAAGCATTCGATTATAAATTTGCCTAACTTTTCCTTATAGCTTCTGGTGAAGATGACAGCCCTATGGCAAAGATATGAGAATTGTCAGGTAGTGCAGCCTGTTGCTCCAGCTCCCGAAGTGCAAGCTCGACTCTCGAGCCTAGAGAAGGAAGTGGCAACTTTGAAAGCTCTCCTTCAATCTAGAGACGAAGAGCTTGCTTCCCGGGACTTGATTATATCCGAGGAGCTCTCTGCCAATGCTCGTTTAAAAAATGAAGTATTTGAGGCAAATGAGCGGTATACTCGCTCTGTTGCGAGTCTTTTTGCTGAACTTGAACGTGCAAATCAACTAGCCTCTCGCCTGTTGGCCGTACAGAACGAATGCTCCGAAGCGGGCAAGAATGCCGAAGCAGAAAAGGAGAAGCTGAAGGCTGAAGTTGAAAGACTCGAGGCTGAAAGGGACAAAGTTGTTAAGGCGCAGGACCATTCGTAGAGTCTTTTGATCAAGCTTAGAGCTAGATATGACGCGGGCCAGGTAAAACTGAAGCGCTATCTGAAGCAGGTAAGCTATGTGCCATTCATTCGAGACCAGAGCTGGGCTCGTGGATTCAACTGGGGGTTCGAAAACTTTCAAACTTTGGTGACGAACCCTAAATATAAGTTCGACCCTGAAACTGTTGGGCATCAACTAGTAGGATTTCCTGACGAAGCAGTCCAAGAAATGGAAGAATTCGGTAAAGAATTTATGCCAGATGTTCCAAGTTGGGGTGCCGACACACCGGATCCCCGATAGGATCCTCTTGAAGAAGCTGCAGGCTAAGGGTTGTTCCTCGGGCCTGAATTTTTCCTTCTTTCTTTCTAAAATCTTTGTAACCTGAAAAGATTTTATATATTACTGAAATGAAATCACTGAATTGAAATCTTAACCTTTCAATTTCCTCATCTCTGAATTTGGATGATCCATATTCATAGCATCTGGAGACCCCCGACTGAGGGGTTTCCTATCTTGGTATTCTTTCCGTAACCCTTTCGGGTCGTCTGAGGAAAGGACTCGGGTTGATTCTATCTTGAATGTTCTTATCCCTCCGGAAACCCCCAACCGAGGGGTTTCTTCCCATTGAATCCTTTTCATGACCCTTTCTGGTTGTCCGAGGAAAGGATTTGGGCGGATTCTTATCGGGATATCCTTAACCTTATCCCTTTGGAAACCCTCAAACGGGAGGTTTCTTCCCTTTGTATCCTTTCCATGACCCTTTCGGGTTGTCCGAGGAAAGGATTCGGGCGGATTCTTTTCTGGATATCCTTAGCCTTATCCCTTCGGAAACCCCCAACCAAGGGGTTTCTTCCCATTGAATCCTATCCATGACCCTTTCGGGTTGTCCGATGAAAGGATTCAGGCGTATTCTTTTCTGGATATCTTTAGCCTTATCCCTTCGAAAACCCCCAACCGAGGGGTTTCTTCCCATTGCATCCTTTCCATGACCCTTTCGGGTTGTCCGAGGAAAGGATGCGGGCGGATTCTTCCCTGAGCATCCCCTCCATAACTCTTTCGAGTCATTCGAGGGGGGGAGTCGGGTGGATGTTGATGTAGCTTGATCATCTTTGGAGGAGTTTGATGAAGAAGTGCTTTTACTTCGTTTCGGACTGCTGCATTCTTCTTAGCAGAGATCAATCAATTCGTGGGACTAGTGGTTCTTCCCTTTTCTTGGTTTTGGACTGACTGAGATGTTTCTTGCCTTGATATTCTTCCCATAACCCTTCGGGTCGTTTGAGGAAAGGAATCGGGCAAAATCTTAACTTTATATCTTTAGTAACCCCTAACCGAGGGGTTTCCTCCCATTGCATCCTTTCCATGACCTGTTCGGGTTGTCCGAGGAAAGGAATCGGGCAAAATCTTAACTTTATATCTTTTGTAACCCCTAACCGAGGGGTTTCCTCCCATTGCATCATTTTCATGACCCTTTCGGGTTGTCCGAGGAAAGGATAAGGGCGGATTATTTTCTGGGTATCCCCCCATAACTCTTTCGAGTCGTTCGAGGGGGGAGTCGGGCCATTTCTTAGACTTCCACAATTTTTGAAATGAGTTGGAAAGAGATCTTCTTTATTGATGATAAAATTTGTGGAGAAAAAACAAAGAATTACATGTGATATTTCTTCAAGTGCTCGGCGTTCCATGATCTCGGGAGCGTCTTCCCTATCTCGGTCATCAGACGATAAGCTCCTTTCTGATGGCATCCTACTACCTCATTTGGACCTTCCCATTTTGGCGCCATTTTGCCTTCCGTTGTATCTTTTGTCATCAAGCTCACTTTCCTGAGTACCCAATCTCCGAGCTGGAACTTTTTAGGGACCACCAGTTTATTGAAATACCGAGCTGTTCGATTCTGATATGCTGCCCATGTAACTTGAGCGTCGTCTCTTTTCTCCTGTAAAAGATCTAGATATAACTTGGCCTTTTCGTCGTTAAGCTCAGGATTGTAGTAAGCTACACGGAAGCTCGGGGATCCCACTTCGACTGGTATCACAGCCTCGGCCCCGTAGGTAAGTGAAAATGGCATCTCGCCTGTTGGAGTTCTTCTTGTGGTTCGGTACGACTAGAGCACCTCTGGAACATATTCAACCCATGCTCCTTTCTTCTTATCGAGCTTTTTCTTCAATGTCCTTACCAGGGTCTTGTTTGTCTCCTCTACCTGACCATTCGCCTTTGGATAAAGTACCGAGGCATAATAGTTTCGGATACGAAGTTCTGAATACCACCTCCGGAATGGTTCACAGTCAAACTGCTTCCCATTGTCTGTGACAAAAGCATGATGGATCCCGAACCGACACACCACCGACTTCCAAAGGAAACTTGTGATACTTGTTGTAGTTATAGCTGCTAATGCTTATGCTTCTGCCCATTTAGTAAAATAGTCTACAGCTACAACTAAGAACTTCCGACCCCCTTTCCCTACAGGCATTGGGCCGACAATATCTACCCCCCATTTCGCAAATGGCCATGGAGAAGTGAGGGGAGTAAGCTTCTCGAGACTTGTTTTCATAATTCTTGAGAAAAGCCCAATCCTTTCTGATCGTAGGCCAATAATAACCTGCTCGGATGGTTTTTTGTGCCAGCATCCTTCCTCTCGAATGGTCTCTGCACACACCTTCATGGATTTCCTTCAGAATATAATCCGCCTCGGTCTTAGAGAGGCATTTGAGCAGGGGTTCGGAGTATCCTCTTTTATATAGTACTTCTCGGAGGAGGCAAAACCGTGTTGCTTGTATCTTTACCTTCCGAGCCGCAACCTTGTCTTCGGGTAGCAACCCATTTCTCAGAAACTGAATAATCTCCATAGTCCATTCTGGTTCATTTGGTGTTGGATCTGCTTCCATGACGTTAGCCTTCGGGGTTATCGATGGCTCGGTCAAACGATAATCTGTCGTCTTGAAGCTTCAATCTCTTCATCTGTTCCTGATGCAATCGTGAAAAATTCATCTGCTCGGATATTTTCATTCCGAGGTATCTTCGTGATGACGACCCTTTCAAAATAAGATTGGAAATGGCGCACCTGGTCCAGATATCTAGCCATTCGATCTTCTTGTGCTTCAAATTGTCCTTGAACTTGGCCCACAACTACTTGAGAATCACTTCGGATTTCAACATTAGTTGCTCCCATCTCTCGGGACAATGCCAAACCTGCTATTACGGCTTCATATTCAGCTTCATTATTTGTTGTGACAAAGTCCAGTTTTACAGCAAAACCGAACTCTTGACCTTTAGGAATCCTGAGGAGGACACCTACCCCGCTTCTGCCCTGTGCGGAGGAGCCATCTACAAACACGACCCAGGTTAATTCTTTTGGAAGTTCTTCCGCTTCGGGAATGTTGCAAAATTCCACCAAAAAATCTGCCAGAACCTGTCCTTTGATAGCCGTCCGATGATGAAACTCGATATTAAATTGTTCGAGTTCCATTGCCCAGTTGACTAAACTTCCCGAGAGGTCAGGCTTTTGAAGAACCTTCTTCATCAGATACTCGGTTAAGACTCTAATAGCATGAGCTTGAAAGTATGGCCTCAATCTCCTGGCTGAGATAACCAAAGCGAACGCCAATTTTTCGATCCGGGGATATCTTTCCTCTGCTCCATGAAGTGCTTTACTCGTAAAGTAGACAGGTTTCTGAATTCCTGAATCTTCTCTGACTAGCGCCGAGCTTACCGCTGAAGGGGATACTGCCAAATAGAGATAGAGTATCTCCCCTTCAGTAGGGCGGCTCAACAATGGAGGGTTCGTTAAGTATTCTTTCAACTTTCCGAAAGCTTCCTCACATTCCTCACTCCACGTAAATGTTTAAAAACTTTATTTTTACTCTATAAATATTCACTTTTTTTTACATAGATGGTACATGTGTTATAAGAAAAGACGAAGATGGTACCTCCGTTCAAAATTGACGGATTTCACGTCAGCGACACATGGCACCATTAAAATTGTGACATGTGGCAGCCATATTTTTTTTAAAAAAAAAATTGAGGCTTTTTTAAAAATAAAAAATAAAAAAAATAAATAAAATTGTAGGAGCCACCCCTTTGTGCCACATGGTGGTGGCCGACCATTCCCATTTTAGCCAAGGGGTGAGCTCAGCCATCCCTAAGGCTAGTTTTGAGGGTGGTTGAATCACTCCCAATGGCCAAAATGAGAGTGGCTGAAACCACCCTCATTTGGCTTGGCCACCCCCATTTGGCCTAGGAGTGGTTCGGCCACCTTCAAATCGGCTAGTCTGGGGTGGTCGAACCACACCCGTGGCTCGAACCATCCCTAAGGAAAAAAGAAAAAAAAAAAGAGAAAAGAATAGAGGTTTGGGGCCTTGGGAGTGACCGAACCACCCCAGGCCAAATCCGCCACCCCCAAGCCAAATGGGGGTGGCCAAAGCCACCCCCATTTTGGCCATTGGGGGTGGTCGACCCACCCCAAGGGCCATGAGGGTGGTTTGGCCACCCTAAAACTGGCCTTGGCCACTCTCTTGGCCAAAATGGGGGTGGCCGACCATCTCCATGTGGTCCAAAGGGGTGGCTCAGTCATCCCTACAATTTTTTTTTTCTTACCAAAAAAAAGCCCTCAAAATGAAATATATATATATATATATATATATATGGCATCTATTTTAATTGTGTCACGTGTCGCTGATATAGAAATCCGTTAGTTTTGGACAGAAAAATGAATAGAGGTACCATCCCCATCTTTTTCCATAGTACAGGTACCACGTATGAAAAAAAAAAAAAAATGAAAACTGATGAGACAAAAATTAAGGTTTTTAAACTACAAGGGGTGTAAGGTATTTAACCCTAATTTTTATTATATTTAGTTTTAGAACTTTAAGCATGGTTTTTTGCTCTTCCTTGGAGAAAAATTGACTTATAGATCAAGACAAATTAATCTGCATCTAACGACCCACTACATAATCAAGTTCAATAGCAATGCAGAACCAAGAGGTCATGTAAAAGCATCCTTAGTGAGGTTTTTATTTTAAAATTTTCATCAAAATTTAGTGAAAAACTTAAAAAAATAAGCTTACTTCAACAAACTCTCTATAATTTTTTTGTCTTGATTATTGTTTGAATTTCATTTCAAATTTGGCTCACAAATTTCATGAGCTATTAAATATTTTATCATTTTTCGTTTCGTTTTCCGCCTTTCTCACTTCTTCACTTTTCTCTCTCTCCCTTCTTCACTTTTCTCTCTTGTTCACTTCCTTCCCCTCTCGTGATTCTTCTCGACGCTCCAGCATAACAGTTACACAGTTTATTATCCTTATGAAAAGAAAGGAATTCTCTCTCTCTCTCTCTCTCTCTCTCTCTCTTTAATTTTACACACCGCCATATATACTTCTTTCCGGAACTTTCCAATCCCCCAACATCCCTACGCACTCAGTGCATGACACAGTGAGAGAAAATGTTCAAGAAGGCAGTGGAGGCGAAGTCGCACCAGAGACTGTCAGGGGCAGACAACAAGAAACTTAGACGAATCGCCAAAGGCCTTTTTTTTCTTTTTTCTTTTTTGTGATCGATTACAATTTTGAATATCCTCTGGTAGTACTAGTGGTTAAAGTTGTTAAAGTGGTTGCTGTCAAAATTAATAAAAAAAATAATATCTGTTTAAAATAAATAAATATTTATAAAGCTTGATGTAGAAAGCTTTTTAAAAGTGATAGATAAAATAACAAAAGAAGATTGTTTAGCTAAAATTTAAACAAAATTTAGTGAGCTCACTAAGAATGCTCTAACCTCCTTAATTATTATATAATAATTTAAAAGTACTATTACTCTTTATTTTTCTTTTTTTCTTTCTAAATTAACATTACATTATCCAATTTACATAGTTAAAAGTATAGGTGACGATTCGTGTTCGCATGTTGGGTTGCAGTTATGTCGAAATATGGATATAAGACTATATATGACAACTAAAATTAACCTTTCTCATTAACTTGTAAATTTCGCGTTGGGTTCTTGTATTGAATCAAATATTGTCAGCCTTCAATATCACGTGTTGGATTAGAGTTGTATCGAAACATGAGTATAATAGTATATAAATCTATTCTAATCCGATCCATTTAATCAACGAAATTATGCCCATTAACTTTAACTTTTTAATTTTATATTCGATTCGCATATCAAAAGTTGTTAGCGTGATTAAAAGGATGCAGTCCACGATTATCCTTATCACAACAATTATGATCGTTATCCAAGAGTCAACTTTCTTAAAGAGCACGTAATGATTTATGAACAAAAAAATACAATAGTTCCATTTTGTACATTCACTCTTCTTTTCTTTTTTCTTTTTTTTGAACAAATAGCATGTGCTATTTAGGATCTGAATGCCCAAAGGCTACATCGTGAGCAATGAGGGACATATCCCCCACATACTCTAAAGTCAGAAGGATCTGACTTAAAAAACAATTACATATGTAGAATCTCAAATTTCACTAAAATTACAATCAGCCCCTAAACAAAGAAAATTCTAGTAAAACTTGAGCCACACATAAGCAACTGTACCTAGAAACAAGAGAATACACAAACACAACTAGCAGAAAATACAATCCAAAAACGTCAGAGGGGATCACTGCCTTCGCAGGAGACCGGCGCGTGTACAACACACGCCTCCCTCGAAACCGCCAGCCAACAGATCAGCCACCCAGTACCCGCCCGCCGCCATTGCACGGCGAAAAAACGCCGGAACGAGACACCACGCGCCGGTAGAAGAGAGAACTTCACTGGCGTGTGACAATCACGCGCCGGTCACCAGTGATCCCGACAGCCGAAAACAACAGCGGCGGAACAAGAAAACGCCGGTGAACCCATCTGAGCGGCACGTTTCTCTAGAAAGCCGATGGATAGCCGTAGATCTAGCGTCAAAATTTGAAATCAATTTAGGCACAAAGCTCCATCGGCGAGACAAAACGAAGGCAAGAAAACCCCGCCGGACGCCTCGGGAAGGACCTCCTACCAGAGAACAAGAAGAACAGAAAAGAAAACAAACACAAATAACACAAACTCCAGAGTCCAAAGGACTCGGAGAACAAAACTCCACAGCCTAAACGACTGGGAGAACAACTACCATCCCCATGGTAAACACCATGGAGGAAGCAAAAAATTCCACCGGGGAAGGGAGGCTTAGAAGCCCCCCTTCCCGGCGATCAACACCCTGAGCCTTTTGTTTTGCAAACAAAGAGAGAGAAAGTCGAAGGAAAAGAGAGAAGTTGTTCGCTCTTCTTTTTCTGCTCAAGCGGTTGTCATCAAAAATTTCTCTGGAGTTGTTATACATTGCAGTTCTCTCATCAGCTCTCCATCCTGTGCACTTATTGGTAAAGCCCGAGCAGCCCTTTTAGCTGCTCAGTTGGCCTTTATTTTGTGAATTTCTTTTTTTATCTTAGAAGGAGACTCCCTCACTGTTACTTTGGCGCTCCAAAATCCGTCTATCACTTAAGACTGGCGTATTGCTTCTACCATCTTTCACATATAATATTCTATTATCCCTCCCACATCTAGCTGGTCAGCTAGTTATGTTAACCGAAGTGCAAATTTCTGTGCCCATCATGGACCGCAACCAGACTTCACTCTGGCTGCATTCCCATCTCCTCTGCTCTTTCAGGAACCTCTCCTCCCTGTTTTGGAAAGGATTCATCTTTTTTTCCTTTTTAGTTATTTAACTTGTTCTCTCTTTTATTCTGTACTTCAAAAAAAATAAAAAAAATAAAAAAAATCAGTTTACACCACATTCAAATAGAATTAGCGGTGGTTTGATAGTAGATGATGAAAGTCTTCCACATATTTACAAATGTTTATTTGTTTATTTTCTGATGCATGAAAAATTATAATTAAATAAAATAAAAAATTTAATGATAATTTTTATTATTATATCATGAGAAGTGTGAATACTTAAAAATTAGCATTAAATACCTAATTTGTACATGTGGCTAAGGCTGAAATCAAAAAGCCGCATTGATTTCAAAAAGTATCACATGTGGTACATAATGTCAATGAAAAAACCTACTTTATACTTTCGTATAGGTTCTGTTCATTTTTTTTTTTACGGCCATCAACATCACATTTCTTAAAATGTTGACACATGTCCCGATTGCCACATATTGAAGCCAACTCAAATTATCATCATACATGGCAATGTATTATAGGTGATACCTATGTTTTTACTGTCACCTAAGATGAAGAAAATATTAAAAAAAAAAATTACATATTAAAAAAAATAAAATGATAGGCTTGGCCCTTGTGGGTGTCATAACCACTCCTAATTTTTTTTTTTTTTTTAAGAAAGAATTAGGTAATTTTTTAATATTTTTTTCATCTTATGTTGAGTAAAAGCATGTGCATCACTTGTAATACACCACCACATAGGATGATAATCTGAGTTAGCTTTTAATATGTGGCAATTGGGATAGGTGTCAACATTTTAAGCGTGATGACGTGGATGACCCAAAAAAAAAATAGTACGGAATTTAGGCAAAAATACCAAGTGAGTTTTTTTATTAACAACAGGTACCACATGTTATACTTTTTAAAACCGAGGAATCTTTTTTATTTCGGTCCTATTCACAAGTACATGTAGGGTATTGGGTGTACAGGGGGGAGGTTCCATGCCTCCCCCCCGGTGGTGTTTCCCACCTCGCCCTTCTAGGGTGGGGGAGGTTTTTGCTCCTCCCTGGCTTGAGCCAGTGGAGTTTTTGTGTCCTCTAGCCATTAGAGCTTTGAAATTTTTGTTCCCTCGAATTAGATTCGGTAGTGGTTGATGTTCCTCGGCAGAAGACTTCACAGGATTTTGGTTGGGAAGCTACTTTTTGGTGTGTTTTTCGGTGGAGTTTCTGACCTGGTTTTGTTTTGTTTTGTTTGGGTTTCTTTCTTTGGAGTCAGATTTGCTCACTTCGACTGGTTCTTCCAAGACACATGCCTCTCCACGATGGTCGCCGGATTCTTCCGGTCCAGCAGCCTCCAACCATAGCCATACCGGTTCTTCACGCTCGGCGCGTGGCCTACACGTGCTAGAGAGGTGATCACTCCCTGAATCGGCACGTGTGGGTCACGGCTTGTCTTTTAGTGTGCGATTGGGGTTTTTTTTGGTGGATATGAGGTGTTTTGGCGGTTTTCTGATGCAGATGAGGTCTCTGATGGCGGTGCGTGTACTACACACGTTGTCGTCGGCGACAGTGCCACCCGATGCCGATCTCGATTTTGGCTTCTGTTTTAGGGTGTTTTATGTTTTTTATTGTCTTTTCACTGTCTGCCTCTGTGATGCTTAAAAGTTACTAGACTATTTGTTGGCTTAGGTGTTAGATTTGTCATCTTTTATTTGTTGATTATGCTTAAATGTAAAGAGTGGCTCATTGTTGTTCCTATAATGATTATACATTGTTTAGATTGCTGTTCAAGGCAGATTTATCTGGCTTAAGGTGTTCGGGGTCTTGAACCTCTTGTTTTTGTCCTTGCCCTGAGGATTTTTTCAGTAATATATGATAGGAAATGCTATTTGTTCAAAAAAAAAAATGTACATGTAGGGTATTTAACCCTCAAAATTATTATGAGAATACGTGTAGTATTTTTCGTATATGATTGAGACACACCAATTAGAAAGAGAGGAAAAAAAAAAAACCATGTGGAAGTTAGTT